>CM067167.1:288521173-288542003 GCA_034093135.1 Erigeron breviscapus
GAAACCTTCTTTGCCTTGCCAAATGAAAGCCTAACTGGTACTTATACCAGATTCACCAGTTTTTATCAACTGAGAGGGCGGTGTAGAGAAGGATAAGGATTCTTCTTGAAAAGTTTTGTGATATTCTTCTCTAAATGGGAAAACATGATTCTTGTCTTAAGACAAGGTAAACCTGCACAACCACACTCTTGCATCTCTATATGGAGCCTTCAGATTCACTGAAGATAACAATGCACAGAGACTGGTGGCTGAGCAGGATGCTTTAAATCATGCCCAGAGTTCAAAGGTTTCTAGTATAACTGAGAAACCTTGTGCTGCTTTAATATCTACTGAGAATGTCCAGTCACATTCTATGAAGGAGATGTAAACAGTTTCTTGAACTCTGGCCTGACCACTGAAATCAGTGATGGTTGTGATGAAACTGACGATGATGATCTGGTAGCCATGATTGCTAAAACCTTCAACAGGTTTAAGCATAAATCTAATAGATTTAATGGCCCAAACAATGCTTCCAGCTCCAACTCTCTGGACAAGTCTAATCTTACCTGCTATAAGTGTGGTAAGAAAGGACATTTTATGAAGGAATGCAGATCTAGTCACTTGAACAACCAAACTGGTTCCCCTGTCCCTAATTTTAATAACAATCGGGCTGATGATAGCCATATGAAATATAGTTATAAAAGACCAGACAGTCAGTATATCTAAATCTGACAACACTTTTATAACAAGACAGCCAGTATATCTAAATCTGGACACATCTTATATCACGTCAATCAGTATATCTAGATCTGATGACAGCATATGCCTCGCACATGATTTCCCTTCAACAATGGGGTGCGGACCATAACCTCGCACAAGATTTCCCTTCGACAATGGGGTGCGGACCACAACCAAGACAATCGAGATATCTAGATCCAACAATACAACCAATAGGGGAAACATTTTAGTTCGTCAAACACAAGGAAACCATTTAATCAGCCATCACACGGCAATTCAACGTCATTTCATTCAACATTTAATAAATGACACGTATACACATTTTCGACAACCCAACATGGCAAATTTAAGTCAAATGATTTAAGCATCCATATCACATGGCATACACAAAAACAATCATTTATTTAACAAATAGTGTATACAACAGTACATGCTTTTCAGGCCCAAAGTAAAAGGAAAAGGGCGCCATAAACTCACCTTAGCAATCTACAAGCTAAAAGTATGAGTAGTCCGAGAATATGAGCAGTCTAGTCTCCACGTCTATCCAAAACCTAGGATATGAGTACCAATGGTGAGGATCAAATCTCACGACGACAAGTATCCTACGTACAACTACTTAGCTATCAACCCTAGAATGCCTTAACCGAGAATGTGTTATAAACTTTCATTTTATTTGACTCAAATTATTAATGTCATTGACATTGTTATTACAATGTAGTCTCAAGTACTAATCCGTATAAACAAAGTTCAAGTGTCCAAGATGTCAAAATTCGAAATCGTCAAACAGACCCATAAGTCGCGGCGCGACCTGGGTGGCTCGCGGCGCGACCTGGGCAATCTCGCGGCGCGAGTCTGAAGGATCGCGGCGCGATCTGGGTTCAAAGTGCAGGTCTGCTCGAATCATACACACCTCGCGGCGCGAGGTAGACCACTCGCGGCGCGAGTTTTGGTCTGATCGAGTGAAAGTGCAGTTTTCGACCTCTTTTCGCAAACCAAACCATTTTCTAATCAACTCTTTTCATTTCAACCTGTGCAAACATGTTCAATAGTCCAGGAAACAATCCATTTCGCCTACCATTTCACAATTTCAACCATTTTCAATTTCCATGACCTAATTCTAATGAAATTCCATTTAATTAACAAAACCCTAAATTTATATCAAGTTCAAAGGCTTCTAATTCAATTAATAAAACTGAAACAAACCCTTAATTGAATTTAAATCAATTCAAAAGTTGAAGAAATAAGTTAACTTACCACAATTTAATATTCTTGAAGAAAAGATGAAGATTGTGATGATGATGATGTTAAAAACCCTGATTATCCACTAAATGATTAAACCCTTTTAATTCTTCTTTGATTTCTCCTTTCCAAGAATTTGATTTAGATAAGAAAGTGTTTTGTGTGTGTGTGTTGTGTGTGTGAGTGTCGACAGTAGCAAAGAAAGAAAGGGGGAAGAACTTTGTTGTTTCTTTTCCTGCCTTTCATTTACAATTCAGCCCATGTGGCTTAAAAATAGATATTTTGTACCCCTTTATTTGGTAAAATGCTTACGATTAAATACCGTTTGACTAAAAGGTTATAATTTAAAGTAAAGGTATTTTCCCTCATCTTATTTTAGTTAAGACAGGTCAATGAAATTTAATTAAACTAAACTTTAAAAATATTAAGTTTAGACAGTCTATTTACTGTGCATAATTCATAACCTTTAAATATCTCATTTAAAGTTATTTTAAGACTCGGCATTCGTCTAAATAGCTAATAGTCTACGTCATCAGGATACGTCTAATTGAACTATATCAAATGTTCAATTATCTAATAATTTCCACGTCAAAATCTCTAAATTAGACGAAATTATAATAATGATCGAGATTAGGACTAACCCGTTGCTAATAAATTACGAGTTGTCACAGTCATTTTGTCACTGAGATATACACGTGATCATAATTGTTAAACTCTTACGAGTCACGAGTAGAATCTTACGAGTCGAGTCGATTTACACCAAAAACGAGTCGACTCGTTAGGTGACTCGTTTTTGTCCAAACTCTTACGAGTCGCTGTGTGAACTTGTACCGAGTCACGAGTCGCAAACTTATAATTGTTGTAGTTTGATACTATGGTTATATTATTATATATTATATTTATTGTTACATTATTTTGTGTGTTATCTATGTCATTTTGATCCTTTTATTGCGAATTTGAAGATAAATTGTAAGCTTATGACTCAAATTATTGAGTATGTAATATTTTGATAAATCTATTAAGATAATGAACTTATATTTGTTTTTAAAGACTTCACATATATAAAATTATACTATATTATGTAATATTTAAAAATGTCCTGACTCTTACAAGTCGAGTCACGTTCCGATTCACGAGTCAAAAAATCATGTTTTCGAGTCGAGTCAAAAGTTACGAGTTGACAACTATGCACGTGATTCTTTTGTAAAAATTTATAAAAATTTACGAGCTATATAAATGAAAATTTTGTAATTTAGCTCGCTAAATGTAAAAACAATGGCGGCCGGAATGTTCAACAGTTCGCCGGAAAATTCAAAACGTGTCGGGAAAACGAAATTCACGATTCTCTTGACCAAAACTCGAAACTGATACCAATCGACTCAGAATTCCACCGCACACAAACCCTGACCAAAATAAACTTCAGAAACTGTTGCCGGAAAATATGGCAATTCGCCGGAAAACTTAAATTTGCGCTTTCTCTTTTGTTTTTACGAATTAAAACACGAAATCGGTACCAAAATGCTCAGGTTTGCATTTCGCACAAACCCTAGCCTATTATTCTATTTAAAAACTTTGCCGGAAAATTCGTCAGAAAAGTAACTGTCAGCGAATCTCGATGAATCGGAAAACTTAAAATATCAATATGACCGGAATCGGATCGCGAACAAAACCTGATGTTTTTTAGATCAATTGACAAATCGCGAAAACGGAATTGAAGAGGGAAGTTTGCAGAAAAAAAATTCTTTTTCTTTTTTTTTTAAATAAAAGAAATGGATATAAAAGCAATAAAATGAATAAATTGTGTTAACAGAACAAACTTTTTGACTAACAGTATTGACACAAATACCCCTTACACTTTTAGAAATTTACAATTAAACACCATTTTTAATTCTAACAGCACTTAACGGCTTCATTTAACAACTACCGTACCAAATTTGCAAAAGTTTTCCGAAATAGGGACCAAAAATGCAATGAAACCTGAAAAGGTCCTGAACCTGGCAAAACATACAAACCACAGGGACCAAAAATGCAATTAACTCGGCAGATTTTACATCTTGATACATATTTTTAAAACAAAAATGTCACTTATTAAGAAACTCGCAAAGATACTTGCTGACAGTATCTTGAACTTTAAGTACTCCTCTCTTGCTAAAGCCACAATATCTTGACAATAATGAGTCCAATAAGGGCAGTGAAAGAGGATTTGGGACCGTCTAGAAGGTAGTATTACTTATTACAGCCTAAATGTTGTTTATATAAGCAATGTGGGTAACGGGTCAAAAAGCGTACTTTTATGGTACAGAATCTATAGATGGACATAATATACTTTATCGCTCTCCAAACATTTTAGTAGTTTTTATAGATCATTGTTCCTTCAGATAAAAAATCTTCAGATGAAACCTTTTGTGACGTATGGGTTTTTCTTATAAACACCTATACAGGGGTGGAGCCAAGACGAAGTCTGGTGGACGTGTAATAGCTGTGAGTAGGGATGGCAACAGGCCGGGTATTATCCGGGTTTAGGTAACCCCGGACACGGCCCCGTTTAAAAATTTATGTCCCAAACCCGGACCCGGACCCAGACACGGCCCCGTTTAAAAATCTATGTCCCAAACCCGGACCCGACGGGTCCCCGTTTACTTAATAACCGTCGGGTAACGGGTTTCTCCACGGGTAATCGGGGATCCTACCATAATATATTTGACTTGAATCTATCCGTAACTATGTGATGTATCATCCCTGTTTGAAAAGCTATGTAGCATTTTACTTTGTATGCATTGAAACTTCTTGCACATATACTGTATACAAGCTATGTACAAACTCAAGGCGACATTATCTACTGAATAACAAGTTGTGATTTATGATATATTTCCAGAATGCTTGAAGGCATTTCATTAAGATATGAAATATTCATATTTGCTGTTAATTATTTGTGTTGAATACAAACCACTCAGTGACTCAGACATACTTTTTCAAATAATAGAAAACAAACATATTATTATGAAACGTAATACATACAAGTCGGGTATACGGGTTCGGGGCGTATAACAAAGATGGAGTTAACATGATTAGCAGCATTGAACACAAAAATATGGTCAGACTATTTACACAACATGTGACTCAACCTCTTCAATTTCGGGGGTATGTTCCATTCCAGAATATCTGAAATTGTAAAGTGTGCAAGTTGCTTTAGATGGTTTTTCTAACAAGGTTGGTTACTTCAAAATACATATGGTATCAATGTTGGTTGTCTTTTTGTGGGATTAGCCCATTCTTGTATGAATTTCTAGTAGAGCTGAATATATGTGGTATGTATGTATTAAATTATCTACTTTTGCAGATGAAACAAAGGGAAAGACCTTAAACTGGGAGAAGAGGTTTGATATTATCATTGGTAAAGCAGAACGCCTGGTTTACCTTTATGAGCATTCAAAAAACGGATTATTCAAGGGATTATAAAGCTCCTAATATCTTGCTAGATTTAAGGTTTACCTGATTTTGGGCTGGCGGAATCTTTTCAAGATGACAAGAGTCGCATTAGCACCACCATTGCAGTAACATTATTTCTCGGATGATATTTCTATTTACTAGGAAAATAGCTAATTTGTTTTGTAAACCATAAGAGTGATACACGTAGGACTGCCATAAGAGGGATACACATAGGATTGCTTTTCATTCAAGCAAGGGACATAGAAGCATAGTTGTCGACTCGTAACTTTTGACTCGACTCGAAACATGATCGTAACTCGGAACGTGACTCGAGTCAGGATATTTTTAAGTACTACATAATATAGTATAATTATATATATGTAACGTCTTTAGAAGCAAAATATAAGTTTGTTATCTTAATAAATTTACAAAATATTACATATTCAATAGTTTTGAAACACAAACTTACAATTTATCTCTAAATTCGCAATAAAATGATCAAAACTACATAGATAACACACAAAATAATGTAGCAAATTAAGTATAATATATAATATTTAACCATAGTATCAATCTACAATTACTATAAGTTTGCGACTCGTGACTCGGTCCAAACTCGCACAACGACTCGTAAGAGTTTGGATAAAAATGAGTCACCTAACGAGTCGACTCGTTTTTGGTGTAAAACGACTCGACTCGTAAGAGTCGACTCGTGACTCGTAAAAGTTTAACAACTATGCATAGAAGCATTTCAACTTTTCAAGCAAGGGACAGTGACAGAAATATTTGACCCGAATCTAATGATGCATGTCTATCCTAACATTAACTTCGAAAAGGATGCCATAAGAGTGATACACGTATTCTATGCATTCAAGAAGATCCGTCTTTAAGACCATCCATGTTAGCAAAACATGACCAACATTACACAGAAGTCGATGATGACAAAGACAAGGTAATACCAGTTAATTATAAAACCACTACCATCAACACCGTATCTCAAATGTTGGTTTATTTTACTTTTGAACAATTTGTTTATATGAATCTCCTGTACTGGCCATTATGGGAATTTCCCATTTTCATACTAGTAATGAAAATAACAATTGATGTAACAAAATATCAATTCAAAACATTCAAAACTCAATACCTCTAGGAATCGACATGAATTACCTTTTATACCTTTCCTAATATGTGTGAGGTAACCAAAAACATATAGAACAAGACACATCTAACAGGTTATTTTTTCGTACAAGTTACCCTGACTCCATATCAGAAAGCTCAGCACTATGAATCAACAGATACTACTTCCACATGAATGTAAGAGCTTAGTACAGATAGGAACTAAGTAGTGCAATACGGATAAGAACTTAGTAGTGGAATAGTAACTACAAACAAAGTTAATGTAGCATAATATCAAATCAAAATGTATGCAGCTACTACACATTAAACCTTCAAAACTGACTACCTCTTGGAATCGACATGAATTACCTTCCATACATTCCCTAGTATATGCGAGGTAACCAAAAATCGGCCAGAATTGAAAGATTTCACAAATTGAAGATAGATAGATTCATCAAGTAATAAGAGCAAAACATATAGGCCTTGCAGAGTTACAGATTTAACAGGTTAGTTTATATGGCAATAAGTTAACGAGCCGTTTGGATACTTGACTTTATGAATCAGCCGATGCTTACTAGTTAGATATGACTGTAGAAAGTTCCTCAAGTCATCACCTTGTCCACCAATAAGAGTTACAATCCCCCTTTCATTGGAATCCATAATGAAGAGCTTTTCCAACAGTGAAAACTCAACTGTGCAACCCAATACCTTATGTAACCTATCAACTACATCCATCAAACAAGTCTTGACCTTTTCTTTGTCTTTCTCTTTTTCCTCTAGAACATCTTCTGAATTATGTGCCTGAATTGCCAACGAGTCAGCTCTAGTACCAAACTTAATCTTCCACTTGAAAAAAGAAACACCAGCTTCGTCAAAATCAGCCACAACATGAACGTAAGACGGAAACTGAATGCATATAGACTTTAGCTTTGTAAACCTCTCGATGAACTTGATGGCAGACGGAAAGGAATCTGATCCCAAAAGAGCAGGATCAGAATAACGAGCACATGCAGAGCACACCTCTTTAATGTGAGGATGAGGTGCTAAAAATTTGTGTGGCATCTTCAAGTCTTCTAAACAATTCTCGTTTTCATAGTCAAATCGAAGAGGAACATTGAACGAAATGGTGTCAGCTTGAAAGACGAGCAAACCTAAACGTTTGGAAATAAGCTGACAATAGCATAGGGTTTTCAAATCCATTACTTTGTTATAAATTTCAACAACTACATCGTCTGGTAACCGGCTGAATGGAGAACAACCGTCCTCTACTGCTTTATCCATTCTTAAGCACTAAAAAAAAAGAATGTCAGAATTAAACCCCAAAACAACAATCACTTCACTAGCACATTATACAAATAAATAAAAAATTTACTCACTTAGGCATATAACTATTACACATTCAAATCCATTACTTTGTTATAAATTTGAACAACAATATCATCTGCTTTCTCCATTCTTAAACACTAAATAATATGTTCAAAATTAAACCCCAATACAACAATCACTTCAGTTAGGTATATTATACAAAAATAAAAATAAAATAAAAAACGTTTTAGTCACTTAGGAATAAATTTTTACACATTCAATATAACAACAACAACATTCACAACGTTACCCAAATCGCGGCAAAAGCGAGGTATGCGAGAGATGTGAGAGGTATGATGTAGTCAGCCTGAAAATAATAATATTCCTAAAATCTAATTATGAATAATAATATAATAATAATATACGAGTAATAAAGTGGAAGCACAAAACTTTATGCGTGTCTTAACTGGATTAATCATCATAACCTTACAAGTAAAATACACTAATACAGAATATTAAAATCAAAATTAAAACCTTAAATAAGAATAATTAGGGTTTAGAAAAAATACCAGCAGAGAAGAAACCCAAAAACACTCTCAACTCTCTGGAACTTTCATTTGATCATTTCTGACAGGACTTTACCATGTGAAAGTTGAACATAAAATATGTAAATCATCAGTCAGGATTTATTTTTAACACTGTCTACTTTCCCTTTCTATGAGTATTAATTATGAACACAGAATACGTATATCAAGTCAGGAGTCAGAACTAATTTTCAGTCCTTAAAAAGGCCCTAAAACAAAGTATGGGCCGGGTTTAGTTTTGGCCCAATGTTTTGTCATGTCTAGTTTTTGAGAAATTGTCACAAATCGTCCCTGTGGTTTGCTTGATTCGCATTTTCGCCCTGTACTTTTTTTTTATCACTAAGTGTCCCTGGGCTTTTCCATTTCATTGTCAGACGTCCCTCCTACAAACGTCCGTCCCTTTTTAGCCGTTAAGCCCCTCACGTGCTTGCCACGTGAGGGTATTTTGGTCCTTTTACAACAAGAGTCTTCTTCTTCTTCATCACCAACCCCACATGAAAATAAATAGACCTCTTCTTCATTTATCATATTTTCTCATACATACACAAATCCAAACAAAAGCAATACATACACAATACACTCATATACATATACATCAGCATCATTTAAACAGGAAAGTTGAATGGTTTGTTAACCTCTAAAATAAGTTATGTAGCGAAACTTCACTGGAATCATTATCTCCAGGGAAGATTAAAAGTTGGCCAAATTTGAGAAACAAACATGTATATATACAATAATTGCATCGTTTGTTGACCCAAACAATTTATTATGGAAAATTATATTTTTTTATATCCTACACAACAAACAACATATAAAGTTTAAACACTTAATTCAGTTAATTGATAGCTGAGCAACTCAATAGCCTTAATTGGCTCTTAGATAATGTACAGTTTCACTTTTTGGAGTAATATCGAACTTAACTTCATTTTAAACAAAAACTACACCAATTTTGCATCTGAAAACAGCAAAGTTTACCTCAAGAGTTTACAAGAACTCTTCCAAACCTTAAAATACATCATCAAGTTCACCCAAGCTAGGTGAACATGATGATGAATAATCTGCAACAACCATAACTCTGATTCACCATCAAGTAAATAAATTATAACAAAAGCGATCAGATTTAAGGTGGTCAAGGGATGATGTTGTTAATCACGACGCCGTCGCCATCATCCCCATCCCACCAGCACCCAGCCATCGCACCCATCAAAAGAAGAAGAAAAACTGAAAAAGATGTCGCGCCGCACCACTGGCCGGAACTTCGGTCCGCCTGAGGATCAGTCTGGCCACCACTACCACAACACTATCGTTGTTCACCCATGACCCACCACAATCGCTAACATAACCCACTTGATATTTTGAAGATCCAAGACTCAAAAATAAAAATCCCCTTTTTTTAGATTTAGGGTTCTTCAAAATGATTGTTATGTAAAGATTTGTTTATCTATGTCTTCATTTGTTTATGTCTTCATTTTGATGTATGTCTTCTTCTGTCTTGATGTATGTCTTCATTTGTGGTTACAAAACGGGTGATTATAATGAATATATAGATACATAGATATATACACAGATACATGTTGTACATATATATATGATGGGATATATTTAATTAATTATTTAAGATCTTTTTATCACAAGTAGTCCCTGTGGTTTTGAATGGACGATTATACCCTCACGTGCTTGCACGTGAGGGGCTTAACGGCTAAAAAGGGACGGACGTTTGTAGGAGGGACGTCTGACAATGAAATGGAAAAGCCCAGGGACACTTAGTGATAAAAAAAAGTACAGGGACGCAAATGCGAATCGAGCAAACCACATGGACGATTTGTGATAATTTCTCCTAGTTTTTCTACACAACAAATGAACAAATTACTTAAAAAGAGTTTTACTAATTAGGTAATGAATAGATTTTGTTTGTACATGAAAATACTTTATCAAAATAATTATTCAACTAATACAAGTATAGTAAAAAAAAACATACATATATAGGCTGTAAATTGAAATAAAATATATAAGTATTATCTTTATTAAGAACTTCATTGCAAACAAGCTTTATTAAATTAAAATACATAACCAAACACGTTGGTTTAAGTTTCTTGATGTTGACCCATGACGCACGCTGAACATATCTCTATATCTAACTAAGAGAGGATATAAAAAATCCTATGTGGCACCTCTATCTTGCTTACAATTAGGATTTTTGCTTGCTTGTCGATTGTTAGCTAAATAGTCATTATTTAAATGTGTACACTTATCTCATTTAATTTTACATGACATGCTTAGTTGGCAAACTTAAATAAATAAATAATAATTTACATATATAAAAAAAGGTGCGTCTACTATATGTAAAGGTTTTGTGATGACTTTTAGTATTGTTTTAATTATATATCATATCTAATATTTAAATAAAAAATAGATAATTTACATATGAAAAATACGTCTATTATATTAAAAAAACATTTGGTGACTTTTAGTGTTTTTTTTATTATTAAATATCATATCTTATCTTTATGAAGATAAATTTTAGGGAGGGGATTCCCTCATGTTATTTCCCCAACTTGAGTTAAGTTGGGAAATCTTGACCCTTGATTGAAAATCAATGGACAAGATTCAAAGACGATATTTGAATCTTGGCCTTTGATTTTCAATCAAGGGTCAAGATTATCCTAACATGACTAGTCATGTTAGGATAACTTAAAGGAATCCCCTTCCCTAAATTTTATCATATCTTTCAAATACCTGATTTTTTTAAAAGAAAAAAGAAGAAGTTAATTAATACATAGAGTCTTCCCCAACCTAATTGATCTAATTGTTATTTACAACTAATGTAATATTTTATGAAGTATTAGAAGATTTGTAATTTATGATTACTTTAATGATTTTATTAAATTATTTATTTTTGCTTAAGTGTACTTTTAATAACATATTGTATGAAGTTAAAGTATTTTATCATTCTTAATATAGTTACTATTATTACGTAAATATTATTAAATTTTACTTTTAGCTAATAAATGTCATAGTTATATTTTTTTAACCGTACAACGTACGGGTTTAATCTAGTATATCAACATACTAGATTAAACCCATGCTTTGCATGGAAAAAAAATAATTATAATAAAATATATTGAAAATTAATTAAAATCTCATAATATTTTCATAAGATAACTTTATAAACATACTATAAAATTAGAATGAAAAAACTATAAATGGAATGATACCATAATTTCGAATTCACAAATAATGTGAAAGAAAACCATTGAAGTGTTATCTTATTTTTGTATTGTTTAATGAATTTATTTTTAAAAATAATTGAATCTAGCTACCAAAATAAATAATAATCAGTCTAAATCCTTTTACAAAATATGATATTGATTCATAATAAAAATCATATTATTCGTAACTCGATTAAAGGGATCTCAAATTTTAATAGGCCAAAATTATAGGGTTACATGATATCATTCATATTTATGGCATATTTAAATTCGATGTGTTATATAGTGGATATTCGAAACATTTATGATAATGGATACATTCCCTAATAGCATTGAAGATTTGTAGACTGATTATATTTTTTATTTATATTTCTATATTTTTTAATATTTTTTTAGTTATTAAATCAAAAGGCCGACCTTATTATTAATAAAACAATCTTTTTATCCTTAAAAGTCTCCCAAAAATTATATTATATCTATATATATACAACCTAGGAAAAAACCCTCACATATTCTCAACCAAAAAAAACCTACGACCAAACCAAAAAAAAAAAAGTCGACTACCAAAAGGTTCGACCTCCTCCTATACCAGGTAATAAAAGATATGAATAATGATGACCAATATATTCCATACATATGGATGGACAAATATATAATATGAGACATATGGACAAAAAGCGGAAGATAGAGACTTATATATTTAGTAGGTTAGTCTCGTGCGTTGCACGTTTATATGTTATACGATTGAGTCCTCATTAATAATATATAGTGAAAACAACCGTAGAAATTGAGTTGAATGATTATATATCATAAAATAGACGTTTATATAGAAAAATGTCAACAAAGCGGAAGATATTAAACATTATTACAAATAAAAAGTTCTAAAGAATTAACATACTCCGAACTTGCTTTTTCTTTTGTTTAAATTAAACGAGAAACAAAAAATTTGTTTCATCACAGACATGCGTGTGATTTAAGAATAGGAATAGATTAGAATGTTGTTCTAAAAGAAAATTTGTTTCTTACTAAGAACTAAATTATTTATTTAAAGGAACTTTTGTTCCTTCTTCTCACCAAACAAGTTGTTTACAAAATCAATGAAACAAATGTTTTCTTTTTTATTACTTTTTTTGCTCTCTTTTTGTTCAGATGATACCAAAATAACCAATTGATTTACCTTGTGTGGTTGTTTAAGAATCATTAACTAAAAGTTTTTTTATACAGCTATTCGAAAAAAGAAAGTTTTTAATACAAACGTTTTAAATTATTTTCTTTTCAATTACTTATTATATTATTTATAATAAATGAAATAATGACAAACGAACTTACGTAGTTTCTGCCTTGCATTAGAAGTTAGAGGTCATAAATTTTAATCTTGCTTATGTCTTTTAAATTTGCTATTTAAAATTATATATAGGGTGTTAAATTGTTTTAAAAGTATAACATTTTCACTTAAACACGCCTTAATAACTTTACTTAAATAATCCCCTTAATTTTAATTACCTTTACCACAACCACACCACCGACACCACCACACCGACCATCGTCGCATTCCGCGGATACTTCTTTTTTAATACTATGCGATTTACAAAAATAAAATATTTTAATGAAGTGTTACCTTTTCATATATTGAAATATAGAAGTTGAAAATAGTGATGTTATCATTTTTACAATTTTTTTTTATTACTGTAGGCACAATATACATATATGGAATATTTTTTATTATTTAAATAATATAAGATATTAATGATAATATTTACAACCAATATTTATTCATTTGATATTATTAAAGTTTATAGGAAAAATCACAATTTTAAAGGTAGTGTTCAACAATAAAACATGTATATTTGTTACTAAAAAAGGTGGTAGATATTTTTTTAATTTTAAGAACAACGTATTGCAATGTTTCCAAATCTTACAAAATATGATATTGATTCATAATAAAAATCATATTATTCGTAACTCGATTAAAGGGATCTCAAATTTTAATAGGCCAAAATTATAGGGTTACATGATATCATTCATATTTATGGCATATTTAAATTCGATGTGTTATATAGTGGATATTTGAAACATTTATGATAATGGATACATTCCCTAATAGCATTGAAGATTTGTAGACAGATTATAATTTTTATTTATATTTATAATTAATTTTTCTTATTAATTAATGATGATTAGGATAAATGATTAGGAATAATTTAAATGACATGGAATGCTTAAAATTAGGAAATTAATGGAAAAATGACACATCATGAAAAATCCTACATGGCATTCTCTCATAATTGTCAACTAAGCAAAGAGATAATAATAATAATAATAATAATAATAATAATAATAATAATAATAATAATAATAGCCAATTATAATACTATAAAACAGGACGCATTGGTGTCGTTTTTGCATATAGCTTACATGATAGGTGTATTCGAGTTTCTCATAGGTCCAGTATGAGGAGGTGATTACAACAATATATGCATAGGCTTTCATGATAGCGGGGTGGGTAATAGGTCAAAACAAACCACGTTAAGTGTTTCGTATAAACAGATAAGATCAATTGGGTTAGATCATCTCATCATCAATAACCTTTTATATCCATATACAGAGTTTAACATTTTTTGATTACAAAAACATTCTAATTTACTATTAGAACCACCATTCATTTCAATTCACATGGGTTTTATGTCAGATTCCAAGTGTAACACATCCATGACAAATTCTAATTAAAGTATTTCATCAATATACAAGTTATAAAAAGTAAAGCTATACTCTAATGACTTGAATTCTAAAATCTCTCTCTCTTTCTCAAGTAAAGTTATAGCCATTAGGCAGATTTTACATCTTGTTACATATTTTTAAAACAAAAATGTCACTTGTTAAGATAGCGTAACTACGTGTTAAATGATTTAATTTGTGTAAACGACCAAATAAGAGACTAAGTAGAAATATAGGATGTTATCATATGTCAACTTGTTAGGATACTAGATTGAGTTTTCTATACATCTATTCTGATGGATTTTTATATGGGTTTTGGAGTGAAAATAATACCTATTGTTGTTTCTGTTGTTAGTTATGTGACGGTTTTGATAGTGAGCTAATTGTAGCTTAGTAATATCACTAATCATGTATATATACATCATGGATCAATCTGATAATTACTTGATATTTCAGGATCTTTCATTGATGCCAAGAAACTCGCAAAGATACTTGATGACAGTATCTTGAACTTTAAATACTCCACTGTTGCTAAAGCCACAGAAAACAGGAATAATGAGTCCAATATATAAGGACAGTGAAAGAGGATTCGGGACCGTCTAGAAGGTAGTACTTCTTATCGCAGCCTAAATGTTGTTTATATGAGCAATGTGGGTAACGGGTCAAAAAGCGTACTTTTATGGTACAGATGGACATGAAATACTTTATTGCTATCCAAACATTTTAGAAGTTTTTACAGATCATTGTCCCTAAAGATAAAACCTCTTCAGATGAAACATTTTGTGACGTCTGGGTTTTTCTTGTAAACCCCTAAACAGGGGTGGAGCCAAGACGAGGTCTGGTGGACGTGAAATAACTGTGAGAGTCTATTCTCAACAACAGATTCAGAGAAGCAGATTTCTATAACGAAGATGAAGTTAACATGATTAGCAGCATTGAACACAAAAATCTGGTCAGACTATTTACCCAACATGTGACTCAACCTCTTCAATTTCGGTGGTATGTTTCATTCCAGATTATTTGAAATTGTAAATTGTGCAAGTTGGTCGTATTAGATCAACTGAAGTTAAACTTTAGATGGTTTTTCTAACAAGGTTGGTTACTTCAGAATACATATGGTATCAATGTTGGTTGTCTTTTTGTGCGATTAGCCCATTCTCGTATGAATTTCTAGTAGAGCTGAATATGTGGTATGTATAAATAAAATTATCTACTTAAGCAGATGAAACAAAGGGAAAGACCTTAACCTGGGAGAAGAGGTTTGATGCAGAACGCCTGGTTTACCTTCATGAGCATTCAAAAACTGGATTATTCAAGGGATATTAAAGATCCTAATATCTTGCTATATTTGAGGTTTACCTGATTTTGGGCTGGCCGAATCTTTTCAAGATGACAAGAGTTGCATTAGCACCGCCAATGCAGTTACATTTTTTGTCGGATGATATTTCTATTTACTAGGAAAATAGCAAATATTTTCTGTAAACCATGAGAGTGATACACGTAGGACTGCCATAAGAGTGGTACACATAGGACTGCTTTGCATTCAAGCAAAGGACATGGAAGCATTTCAACTTTTCAAGCAAGGGCAGTGGCAGAACTATTCGATCCGAATCTAGTGATACATGTCTATCCTAACATTAATTTCCAAAAGGATGCCATAAGAGCGATACAGGTAGGACTTCCATGCATTCAAGAAGATCCATATTTAAGACCATCCATGTTAGCAAATGATGATCAACATTACACAAAAGTCGTTAATTTTACTTTTGAACACTCATATTTCTGATCATCCAAAGCATGAGTAGGAAATCCAGAATTCCAATTTGTTTATATGAATCTCCTGTACTGGCCATTAGCGGAAGTTCCCATTTTCATACTAGTAATGAAAATAACAATAGATGTAACCAAATATCAATTCAAGGAAGGAGCTACTGTAAATTACACATTCAAAACTCAATACCTCGGAATCGACATGAATTACCTTTTATACATTTCCTAATATATGTGAGGTAACCAAAAACATATAGAACAAGACACGTCTAACAGGTTATTTTTTGTGTACAAGTTACCCTGACTCCATATCAGAAAGCTAAGCACTATGAATCAGCAGATACTTACTACTTCCACATGGATGTAAGAAGTTCCCAACTCATCAATTTCTCCACCACTAAGAGTTACAATCCCCCATTCACTGGAATCCATCCAAAATTTGGTGTTTAAGTCCGGCTTTGATCAAATTTGGTGTTTGAAAAGAAACCCGCAAAAGATTGTTGGTCTTGTTGAAAAAGAGATCAATCTTGTTAAGAAAGAAAGGGATAATCAAGAAAAAAAATCATGTTGTGTACAAAAAGCTCACGCTTTTTAGCGCCTGGGCTAAATCCAAAAGCACAAAAAAGTCCAAAAAGCAGGCGCTCTTTGTACACCCTGAACCTTGGGTACCAAAAAGCTTTATGGCTAACAAGGCGCGCTTTTTAAAACCAAGGATACACAATTTCTAGATACGGAACTGATCATTGAAGATCAGTAAAATTGACCTACGCATGCCTCCCTCCCTTCAAAAGAAAGAAAGAAAGAAACTGCTCAGTGTCGCCTTCCGCGGCTTTTGAGCCCCAATACCTGGACGGTGTATGGGGGAGGTTAAGATGTAGGCAGACCTTACCTCTACCTAAGTAGAGAGACTGCTTCCATTTTCTACCTAAATGGTAGAAAAGGCCCTCCAACCTTTGCATGGGATGAGGATCGAACTCATGACCTCTGTCTCCATAGGCCAGAGTGTTTACAATGAACATTTTGAGGACAAGTGGATCAGCAAGAGCACAATATCTTGATTCACACGCCATTTGCATATCACATTAAAAATTTAGGTTTAACTACTAATAAAGAAAGTAGATTATCCTATCAGTAAACATGCTTAATTCAGATGAAACTTAATAACACAATAGGAATTAAAAAACAATTTACATAGACAAATATCAATTAAAAATGTAAGCAGCTACTACATATTAAACCTTCAAAACTTCCTAATATATGTGAGGTAACCAAAAACCGGTTAGAATTGAAAGATTTCACAATTCGAAGACATATAAATTCATCAGATAATAAGATGAAAACATATAGAACTAGTGAACTACACAGATCAAACAGCTTAGTTTTTATGGACATAAGTTACCCCAACTCCGTAGCGGAATCAGCAGATACTTACTGGTTCCATATGAATGTAAGAAGTTCCTAAACTCATCAATTTCTTCACCACTAAGAGTTTCAATATCCCTTTCACTGGAATCCATTATGATAACCATTTCCAACAGCGGAAACTCAACAGTACAACCCAATACCTTCTTTAACCTATCAACCACATCCATCAAACAAGAATAACCCATGACATCTTTGTCTTTTACTTCTTCGTCTACATTGATTTCTTCATTTGATACTAAAACATAATTCAGGGCCTGAATTACCATCGACTTACCTGTAATACCAGACTTAATCTGATACTTCAATAAATAAACACCCGACACAACATCAACATAAGACGGAAACTGAATGCATATAGCCTTTATCTTCGTAAACTTCTTGATGAAGTTAATGGCAGACGGAAAGGAATCTGATCCTAAAATAGAACCAGGAACGGATTCAAGAGCACCTGAAGAGGCCACCTCTTTAATGTGAAATCTAAATGATTCGTATAGGATCTTCATGTCCTCTGAACGATTCTCGTTTTCATAGTCAAATCGAAGAGGAACATTGAATGAAATGGTGTCGGCTTGAAAAACGAGCAAACCTAAACGTTTGGAAATAAGTTGACAATAGCAAAGGGTTTTCATATCACCTACTTTGTTATAAATTTGAACAACAATATCGTCTGGTAACCGGCTGAATGGAGAACAACCACACTCTACTGCTTTCTCCATTCTTAAACCCTAAGAAAAATATGTTCAAAATTAAACCCCAATACAACAATCACTTCACTAGCATATTATACAGAAAGGTAAAGAAAGAAATAAAAAGGGTTTTAGTCACTTAGGCATAAAATATTTACACATTAAAAATAACAATCCTAAATATCTAATAATAATAATAATAATAATAATGATGATGATGATAAAGTGCAACTACAAAACTTTATGCGTTTCTTAAAAGGAACATACGGAGTATTAAATTAAAATTAGAACCTTAAATAAGAATAATCAGAGATTAGAAAAATACCAGCAGAGAAGAAACCCCAAAACACTCTTTTAACACTCTGACATTTCCCAATTCCCACTATAAAAGATGAACATAGAATACGTAGATTAAATAGGCCCTAAAACAAAGTATGGTCGGGTCAGGTTTATAAAATGTTTTCGGACTCTATTCTTAGCCCAATGTTACTTCGGGTTTATCGTGTTTTTCTTAAAAAAAATTACGGAGTATATATTAAGCTGTTCTTTTACTATTATATCTATAACCTCTTATAAAACATATTAACCTCTCCTATTTTAGGAAATTCAGTACTTTTTTATACCCAAATTACCCTTATTTCTTAATCCTAATTCCCTTATACACCTGATCTATACTTTTATACTATTTAATAAATAAAACAACTCTCTCTTACTTTAAAATTATCTTACATTAATGATTAAATTACAATATCAGTCATTTATCCAAAATATCTCCATTAACCTTTTACATCAATTACCTTTACATCAATTATCTACACCACTCGACGCCGTCTCCACCACCAACAGTCGCCCCACCACCACACCGTTGCCGCCACAATCACCGCCGCATTGCGCGAGTACCGTGCTAGTGTCTATCTATATCTATCTATCTATCTATCTATATCCTTTATAAAGCAAACTAAACCCCATCTTTAAGTAATTAAGAACTTAAAAAGACTATATTACCCCTTCTTCTTTTACATCTTATATATATCAATACACAATTATACTAAAATAACCCTAAAAAATTTCAACCCCCAAAACTATCATCACACACACATACAACGAAACCCTTTTATAAATAACCTTTGAATTGAACAGTAAACGTAGAATATGTTATAATTTGTTAGTGCCGCCGCAACGCGCGGGCATCCATCTAGTGTTTACTACATGTATACATATTTATATACACAAATTTCTTGGTTATGTATATAGTTAATTGTGTTAGGCTTTATAAAATTTCTAATTTTGTTTGAGTTATTGGATTATTTTAAGTACTTGAATACTTGTTTGTTAAATTATATACATATTAAGTCGTTAATTCTTGGTTCTTTGAGATTGACTTGACTAATTATAGTTATTGTGAATGAAATTTCTATAATAACTAGCTATGTAAGGGTATTTTATTGAACTAGAGGACATATATCACTATGCTATAATGTCTAAAGGAAATTTTCTCGTAACAACACTCTAGGGTTAAATACCTAGATGGCTCAAGTAAATCGCCCTACTCGAATTTTGAGGGTTGTTACAATGAAATATTATGAAGAAAAAGAAATAGATAGCAAAAGAGAAGAGGTAGTAATCATATAAAAAAAGGGTAAGTTGATACGAACCCCTTAGTCCCATGTGCCTAAGGTACCTGCATAACCCCACGTGTTGGGATAGTGTAACACCCATCATTTAAAAGCACGGATTTCCAAAAACTTTTCACCTAACGGTGTTAAAGAATGCGGAATAATTTTAAAAGTCCAAACCATAAAATCCAGTTTGGTTTGTTCATAAAATAGAAGGTGTTACTCGTCACATCATCAAAATAGTATAAATGGAAATCCTACGGTTGCCAACATAAAACAACCGTATACAAGTCATATCAAAACATAATAGTCATAACGAAATCAAATGTCTAAAAGGAGCAGCAACTATGGGTAACTAAAGCATCTTCAAGTATTCTACCCATGCCTCGCTCATTATCCATCAACACACTTCTAGCTTGCTAAACCTGAGGGGACAACACATTTCAAGAAACAAGTGTTAGCTAACGAATTAGCTAAGTAAGATAACACTAAGTTAATAAACGTTTGTCCAATTAAAACTTGGTAAAGCAGCTTTTCATATTAAACTGATAGTCCACAATTTGCACACTTATATTTGTTTTATCTAGACAAGAAAGTAAAGAACATGAACAAGAATAAGTTCAAATGCAAATATCTAAGCAAGTCTAATCATATGTATCATTGATTAAACGATGAATACATGGTCGATATTACAACTTGTCTTACAAGAATACAAATGAACTAAATAATTGCTAAGTCTAGACACACTATAAACTTAAGCAATTATAAGAGAGAAAATAAAGTGACACACACTTTGTGGTGACAAACACAAAGTATAAATGATGCGGCTGTGTTGCTTTATATAGGGGAGGAATTAGGGCAACACAACCTTACAATGATCGTGATAGAATGGTGGTTGTCGACTTCTCATAGGCTCGTTGTACTTGGATCCAGGAGCCTTTGTCTTCTTTACCAAAACGGGTATGAAAGAGAAAACCCTTGTTTTGGTCCCAATTGTACCTTTGCCATATAAGGTAATA
>CM067167.1:288543003-288566071 GCA_034093135.1 Erigeron breviscapus
GGTAGATAATTCGTGATTGAATTATAAAGGAAACTCGTGTGATGCGGTTTCAATCCGTGAAGGATCAAAATTATGTGAGAGAATTAAAGGTTGTGTGAAATAACCAAGTTTGCCGTGAAGGATGGTTCGTGAAGAACAAGATCAGTGACTGATCAAAATGCAGATGGTGTGATGCCAAGTGGTGAGAAGCCACAAAGCAAGTTTGTGTGAAGCAGACTCGTATGAAACAAGTTTGTGTGAAGCAGACTCATGTGAAGCAAGTTTGTGTGAAGCAGACTCGTGTGAAGCAAATTTGTGTGAAGCAAATTCGTGTGAAGAAAAGTTCGTGAGGAACAAAAGATGGTGTGACGTCATCAAAGATTTATTGAAGACAAAGTTTGTACTGCAAGTCGAGAAGATTTGGGTCAAGCAAGAGAATAGGCGTGATGCCAAAGACATATGGATATCTTAAGATTAGAAGAGCAAGTCTTAAACAATTAGGGGGAGAATGTTGGAATTTACAATTCGTTTAAGACTTGAGGGTGCAAATCTTCAGAGGGACTCCAGATTCCAAGTCTGGAGTAGGTCAGTTTCTGGACAGATCTTCAGTAAGGCTCCAATAGTCGAGTCTGGAGCAAGTCTAGTAAATCTGGACCTAACAACCATCAATAGAATTTCCTTCCCAGAGAACTTAGAAGGATTACAACCCCAGAAGTCACGAAGAGAAAACTCCTTAACCCTCACCCTACCATCATTCCTACGGTTTGGATTATCACCACCGGTACCACTACCACCAGTCCGATCAGAATCATCATTAGTATCACCGGTACGATCATCAGTAGTGGGTAATGTGTCTCGAGTGCGAGAATTAGCGTCTTCATCTTCAATGTTCCTGTTTCGGCGATTCCTAAGTAGTTCATCTCTCTCAGTTTCCACCTGTGCCAAACGCCGTTCGGACTGATCTAAACAAGCTTGCATCTCAACCATCTGTGCAACAATCCTCTGTAGCTCACGGTTAGGAGGAGGGTCAGCGAATGCATCATCACCAGTACCATTAGGATTACCTCGAGTAGAAACCATTTTTCTAAAAATAAACAATGAACGTTTAAGACGGATATAGAGAGAAAGATTATGGCCCTATCTATCGACCATATCAACTTGTAACACCCGTTTTGTAAAAATATGGATTTCCAAAAATTTTCGCCTAACGGCGTCAATAAAGCGGAAACAGTTTATTAAAAACCTCAACCAAAGAAAACAGTTGAGAAACAATAGTGGTGTTACTAATAGCATCAAATCAGTAATAAAAGAAATCCATAAGATTGCCCAACATAAAGCCATCATAACATAGTCATTACATAAGTTCCATAAAGGAAATCAATAACATTAAGTCTATGCGAAGTTATTGGGTAAACTAAAGCCATCTTAATCATCTACCCATCTCTCGCCAAAGCTTCACACGACATCTCACTGCTTAACCTGAGGGGTGTCAACACATAAAAGAAACAAGTGTTAGCTATAAAGCTAAGTAAGATAACACCAGGTTTAAGCAAAACATTTCATCCATTTAAATCGTCACTTTAAAACATTACATCATTTGATTTAGGCATTTATATCACCACATAACGTATCCATATCACATATAAGCATAGAGTCTATGACCCTAAGTGTGCCTAATCAATTTCGTCATTTCATCTCATCTCATTAGGTTGTGACTAGGTCACCGTTAAGTTGTAACCGACGTTACCGTTAAGGAAAGACAATGTCGATCCATGAGTAGCACGTTATGTTCATAACATTAGGTGGGTCATCAGGCCACCCGAACAACTCGCCACATATGACTTGTTGCAAGGAGCCACCCGAGCAACCATTTTAACGTACCCTCCCACATACGGGCACTACGTACTCTCCCACATGCGAGCACGACGTACTCTCCCACATACGAGCACGATTTATACGTACCTATTACCACATCAGGCACGGGTTATGCATAACACTTAACATCTAATTAGCTCGAGCATTTACCACGTTTAGTTTAGGTTTCCACATTAATCCTAAACTAATCCACAACTATCATCTTTTCACGTTAGGGCCCTTAAAACGTGCACGTGTCATGGCAACCTAAAAAGGTCTAGTGTTCTAGATGAACAAGCCACATATACATGCACTTATCAACATTACAACACGTCATTAACCACCGTTCATTAAATCATATCACATCATATCATATCGTTAAGCATATCATCATCATTGCATATCATATCATAACCATGTGTACGGGGAAGCATTTTAGGCATAAACATCGTCATCATTAATCCCCGAGTACCTCCCATATCAACCCAACCACATATGGGTTATACATTACCGTTTTGGAGGTTATAGTTTACAAACCATTTTCGTTGCACCCTCAGCGTGACAAAAGTAGTGTATCTTACCTCGTAGTAGTGTATGCGCGTAAACAACAGAGCTAGTAGTGCTTAATAGTAATCCCCGACACCTATCGTACATTAACATATGAAATATAAGTCATTTGGGACCTTAAAACGACTCTCGTATGACCTTAGGACTGACTACGTAAAAGTCCAGCATTAAACCTTACGAATTTAGCCTAAACGAATTTAGAAAACGAATTTGAGCATCAAACGAACTTAGCCTTCGTTTTTAGCTTCAAACGAAGATGATCTTCGTTTTGTCAAACGAAGTTAGATTCCAGAAACGAATTTAGGCTTTACGAAGATGGCTCAAACGAACTTAAGCCTAACTTCGTCCAGAATTCAAAAACGGCTATGTTCTTCATTTTTCCAGGAATCGATCGACTATGGCTTCTTCCAAAACATGTTTTTGACATAATTGAACATCTCTTGATCATAAAGATCGATTATAAACCCGTTAAACACCATTATGAACATCAATTAACCAAAACATCTTTTAAACTCTAATTATTTGCAAAACCCTTTAAAATCAGTTTTGGATCAATATAAAACATCTTTTGATCTGAAAATACAAATAACAACCCATTGATTACCTGATTGCTTTGATAGCCAATTGAAAGTAACCCAAAATACTCAATCAATTCAACCAAAACTTGATCAATTGCTTTAGAAATCAGTTAAGGAATTGGAGAGGCTGTGCAGGTGTTATTAATTAGGTTAATTACTGGAAAAATGATCCTAGATTAGGTTAATCTTAACCTAATCCCGTTTTTAACTTTACACCTTTGGCAAAACTAGTCCCTGGACTTCATGTTGACTTTATTTCACATTAAAACACCTATTGGGGATACATATAACACACCAAAGCACTTTCGCACACTACAAAGGCCTTTTACACATCATTTAAATCTACTTTATTGTCACTCATTAAAGATAATTAAATCTCACATATAGGGTACATAAACATATAAACACATATTTCCACACAACCGTATCTCGGACTTATAATTTGACCTAACGACGTTAGTCAACATATACGTTTAAGTTTTGGGATGTTACAATCAACTATAAGCAACAATTCACATAGGCCAAAACCTACACTCTCACTCAACCCAACCCGTCCTAAAAGCAGTCTACTAAAAGGTTTAAGTCCAATCCTATGCCTCATAGAATATGGTTCACTTAAACTCGGTCTCTGATACCAACTTGTAACACCGAACTATATAAAAATATGGATTTCAAATTTTTTCTTAAAAACACAGAGTATTGCGGAAGTTTCCATCAATTATTACATTTCCAAAATAAAAATGTTCAACTTAAATGACGGTGTTACTCGTCGGATCTAACCATAATCAAATGAAACCCATAAACGTCAAATAACGATAACGGTCAACGAAATATAATAAACGAGTTTGAATAAATGAGGCAGTCTAGGTAAAAGCCTTCAGCTGTATCTTCTACCCATCCTCACTCTAAACTGCATCTCAACTAAGCATCAACCTGAGGTGGCATAACATTATCAACAAAAGAACAAGTATCAGCTTTAAAGCCGAGTAAGATATACCACAGGTTAATATAAATGATTGCCAATTTAAAACAACTTAATAAAGAATCATACGCAGTCGAGCATGTAACAACAACAACAATATATAGCAATCGAATACCCATAAGAATGATTAACAATCCTACGTGTGCCTATCGACTTAATCAACAATATTCAACTTTATCTACGTATTCCATCTATGAATACAACTACAAATGTGTGCAAAGACGGCTTTAAGGCCTTTTTTATTACAACTAAAGGTGGATGACTCGCGTCACCACAATGAATACAACTACAAATGTGTGCAAAGGCGGCTTATGCCTTTTTTATTACAACTAAAGGTGGATGACTCGCGTCAACCACAATGAATACAACTACAAATGTGTGCAAAGGCGGCTTAAGGCCTTTAAGGGACCTTGCACCCGACTTGATGGGTAGTCCTATCGGGGTCCATCAGTGTCGCTAAGGATAGGCATAACCAAATCCAGGAGACAGCTGTTACGCAACTTGTAGTGACTGGACCTAGTCACCCAGCTAATCTCAAACTTCGAGGCCGTGCCATTGGAAGAAACTAGTCTTCTCCCGCTGACCAACTAAATCACACTGGTTCCTACGCGGTTCCAGTATGGGATAAGCTTACCACTTTCAACTTAGATTTATACTTGAGTTTTAACAACGATATCAACTTTAGCAACTTTTTTTTCAACTTTAAGTTTAGGGCCCTAATCGTGCACAGTGTTAACATGGCAACCTACACAAGTCTAGTGAACTAGTGTAAAAGCCAAACCAACTCAACAACTTAGCATTCCAACGAAAACAACTTTACAACTAAAAACGACATTAATATCAACTATAATTCAGCATGTACAAGCATAATAACAACAATATAAATCAACCTAATCATGCAAATCTACCCATTTCGCGAAACCCTCCAAAAGTCCCATTACCCAAACTAGCATATGAGAAAGAAAGGTTTTAAACCACTTTTACGAAATCACTATTTTCGTTGTGCACCCCAGCGTGTCAAAAATGATATATCTTACCTTGATACAGCTTACCAACAAGTTAAGAGTATCTTAAAGTGCTTGCTAAATGCTCCCGACAACCTATAATGAGTATAAGATCGAAGTATAAGCTAAACGAAGTGTTTTGTGAAATCTGGGCATGAGGTGCGCCGCACCTGCCAAGTGGTGCGTCGCACCAATCCTTCAGAAAATCCCAAAATTCCAAACTGACCAGAGGTGCGCCGCACCTCCCAAGTGGTGCATCGCATATCGGGCTCCATTCAAAAATCAAGTTTCCCAAACTGGGCAGTGGTGCGCCACACCACCCATTTGGTGCGTCGCACCTTAGGTGCCGACCAACAAAATCAATTTCAAACTTGCTCTAAACGATTCCCATTCGATCTCCAACCCTTAGCCCGACCTAGAGACATAAAATTGACCTCTTTGACAACACTTTTGATGACTTTAATCTATCAATCAATCCTTTAATCCTTTACGACATAAATAAATCATTGAATCACCCGAAAGCATGAAATCAATGATCAACCAATTAATTAACCCAACCCAAACCCTTATGGCCTGGATTAAGAATAATATAAGACTCCAACATTCAGATCTCAAATGGTAAATACTCATATTACCTGTAGATCGCTATAGGGAAGCAAAATACTAGACCAAACTCTCTCGAATCACACGTTGGAAGACTTTTCGGTTTGCAATTGATGAAGGGATGATATGGGGCTGCTATGTAACACCCCAACTAAGGCGGAACGTTGAGATGTACAGAAAGTCGAGTATTCAAAACAAAGGATAATAGATAACATTCACCATAGCTTTATTGGATAAAAATAATTTACAATGCACAAGCATGTGAACCAATTCCCAAGTACAATACGTCTACTATACTTGGATATTGAGTCCACGAAACAAATAACAAATACATGAGATGATATACTACAATGATCAGGGCGGATTCCATTGCCCGTCACAAGGTTTGATCTTTGACTCCAATGTGCAATGCAAACAATCATGATGCATATAATTCCTCAAAGCTTACGCTAATTCCTGAAAAGCATGAAGAAAAAGTGTCAACTACGAAAACGTAGTTGGTGAGTGCATAGGTTTGCAAGTAAACCTCGTTACATATCCATTTCAAAATAGTTGAGAAATCCATGGTAAATTATAAAGTTTTCATTTGTCACATTTATCGTGAGAGAAAAATATATTAATCGATTGATCATTCATCATACCAAAACCATTCGGTCATCAATGTTTCAATATCGCCAATTTCAACAACTTTCAAGATTCCATATAAGGTCCAATACCCAAACCGTATGTTCAATCCACAATTTCCATCCAATATAATATCAATACCTCTTGGTCAATGGTAAGACTACCATGACATAATTTGATGAGATTGTTCTTGAGCCACTACTAAGACCGGTTATGTCCCAATAATCAATATATAATGTCCCAAATGATAAGATAATGATAAGCACATGCTGTCAATCACGTGCATAAAGATAACCAAGGGTCGTGCCATGGAGACGCCCATAAATATATAGTAGTTAGAGCACCGCGAGGCCAGACTGGCGATGAAGGTGGCCACCAAGGCAGACCAAACATCCCACCGTTACCTATAATAGTGGATGAGGGGACAAGTCCTAGTTGCGCAACCCTCTAACTACAGGCCTCAAATGAGTTAATAGTAGTGTACAGGGGACCACCGTTTGACAGTACTCAAGCTCATCATATAACATATAACACGTTGAACATACGATATAATTCCCATATCATTATCATTATTTCAAAGAATCATTTCATAAGTGAAAGTCATTTTAATTAATCATGCTTTTCACCCCGCAAGTAAAACATATAAAAGAGTTTGAAAGGGGGCTATGACTCACCTTGATATGCCGCATATTATATTCACTTATCCAAAATGGGTATTTCCCATCTATCGCTTCCTTGATCATATATCCGTCATATTCCTCAATCACATCCCAAGCCAATACTATCCCTACGATAGGACTAATATACGTAAGTTCCTATCTTAAGCCATCACTAAGAAATGCCACTTTCATTATGTTGTCATAAATTTTGGGATCCAAGTATATTGTTAATATTTGCATCTTTTTGGTTGAAGAGAGTGTTGGTGTAAAAGGGTCACTTTCACTATATATGTAGTTATAAGTTGTTAGAATTTCGGTAACTTGCCTTTGATTATCATGGTTCCCATTGTGTGCTTTGCTTAATTATAATATTTGATATTAGTAACTTCATAATATTAGTATTTATGAATACTTCCTGATTTATGACTATGTATTTAATTTAATATTATTTAATTAATTATTTATTCATTTTCTTGATTTATTAACCAAATAATTCTTTAAAAATACTTTTAAGTACCTCACTTGCCTTTATAATTTGTGGCTAATTATATTTGGGTTATATTCTGATTATTATGCTTTTTAACTTAGAATATTGTGATATATATATTTATTTATGTAATATTTCTTAATTAATTTAAAAATAGTTATTAATTAGTGATTTTCACTTACTTAATTATTTCTAAATTATATGACATTTGTTCTTTAACTTAAAAATATTTTACTCCAGTAGGTTTTAGTCACTTTCATCATTGGTTGTGATTATTTAACCAATTTCATGATTTATATAATTTATTTATTTATTTATTTATTTACCTTTTTAATTATCATTTAAATTTAATAATTAATAGAAATTCTTAGAAATCACCACACAACTTTTTGGCTAAAAATATCAGGCCTTTTTGGCAAATTTTATCATGGGAAAAATCATATCAATTCAACCTCTCTTGTGTCTCGCTCATTTTGAGGATTCTAAGCTTATAAATCGTTTACCGAAATAGTGATTTTTGCCTCATTTTCCAAGCAATTCAAATGCGTCAAAATGGATTTTCATCCTTATTTCATTATTTACAGAATGTTATTATATTTTGGTGCCTTAAGTCGTGATAGTGGTGGTGGTGTGATGTGTGCAAATTAAAGCTTTCGGTTAGTGCTTATATGAACCGAATTAGTGATTTGTAGGCTTGTCTTTGCCATTTAATAACCAAGTTAAGCTTTATAACTTTTATTTGACATATTCTCAGTAGGTTTATGATACTTTTTGTTACGAGATTGTTGGAGTTGGTTAGAGTTGCAATCTAGTGACTTTTAGCTTATTTTGTTGTGAAGAACTTTTACTTGGAATTTCTGTTTTAACACTTATTTTCATAAAATGTTGAGTAGTCATTCTTGGTTAAGATGAATTATTTTGACGTTGGTGATTTTTATACAGAGACATATAGGTGTCCTATATTTATGTGAATTTTGCTAAATTTTTAGACATTGTTTACTACCTCTAAAAATTACAAAACCAAAGTTGGTCAGAAAGCTTGCTGCTGTGCGACTCAATATATTTTATAAAAGATTTCTATGATGGGCATTTAAGAAAAATCTCCCAATTTTATTTTAAGTTAGGGACACTTTGAACTCAGTTCACACCAAGTTTAAACTTCTGAAACCTATTAGTTAAGGAATTAAAAATCGTAAAATTTGACTCAACATTAAGACAAAAATCCAGTTTTGACCACTTTTGGTAGAAAAATCATATCTTTGTTTTGGTTTAGTATTTTTGAGTGATTCCAGTTGGAGGTTAATCTTAACTCTTTTATCTACAACTTTTATTTTGAAAGTTTTGCTTGAAACGGCCCTCACATGCCCAGTTTATCCGTCCAAAGACAGAAGAATAATTCTGTCAGAAGCATTTGGGTCAAACAACACACCAATGACCATTCTTGCTTTATTAACACTTGAGTTCATCATTTACAAGATTAATACTTTATTTTTATACCTCTTAACATCAAATTTCCAGATTATTATACCTCTTTTAACTTATTTTTCACTTAATACAAGTCCATCCATCTCATAATCCAACAACAAGATTCAACTTTCTTAGATCTAACATGTATTCATTCAAATCAACACTTTTCAATACCAATCTTTATAGATCTAACTTTCAACAACATAAAAACATCTTTTTAATGAAAAATCTCAGAAATATATTCTTCAAAATATACAAAAACATATAGATCTATGAAAAGGAAAATCACTTTAAAAGCTACTAATCTATAACCACACTTTTGGGTCTTAAACTTGTTGAATCCTTGGATCTTTCTCATAGATTTCGACATGCATATGCATGAGGAGAAAGATCCTATCAACTTTGCCTTCATCAAGTGTATATTACAAGGAAAACAAGAAGGAAACATAAACTTTTGATAAAATCTTTGAAAAATAAGCAAGAGCAAGATAGATCTAGTAAAGAGATGAAGATTTATACCCTTGAAGAACTCGGATTTGAAAGTGATTTTGGGCAGAAATTTCGTGACCCTAAAGCCTCAAATAACCCTTTTTTCCAAGCTTAAAACAACCCTTAATCTTGCTTGAAACAACCCTTGCTTAACCCTTATTATTATTATTGATTAAGATGATTTTTCCCTTGCCTTTTTGTTGATTAATTGGGCCGAAATGGAGAGGAAGAAGAGAAGAGAAAGTGCAGAAAATTTAAGAGAAAAGAAGAAGAAGAATGTGTTTTTGAGAGAGAAAATGAAGTGGTGTGTTTGTTGGAAGTGTAAGAGGGTTTGAGAGTTACAAGAAAAGTGTAAGTGAAGTGTTATTTTTGAAATGAAAGTGTGTGAGAGGGGGGAGGGGGCCGGTCCTAAAGGGGGGGAGTGAAGGGGTTTTTACCCTTTTTTTTCTTATAAAAAGTGTGTATGTAAAGTATGTATATGTATATATGTTTTAAGTGGGTATTTGTTTTGTAAGAGTAATATAATGTTTATATGTAAGTATAATTAGTTGTTTTGTGTTTCAAGTATATATCATACTTTTGTGTTTTTAATTTAGCTACTTAAGTCATTTTATGTACATTTTGCATTTGTATTAGACATATACATATGCTTATTATTATTCAAGCATTTTTATGTACATATTAGTTTATAAATATGCTTTGAGATAGAAATCTTTATTCTCATGCCATATTTACTTAAATTGGTTTGGTGATTGATTTGTTGGACATTTATAAGAATTTTGATTGATATCTCAACTTGTGAGACTCACTTTATTATTTATATAACTTAACTCCTCGAAATAAAGTTTTTGGTTCGTTGACCTTTTGTCAAGTTCAATTAGAACTAGTTTATAGCTTGAGATTGTGTTGAATGATTATAGTTATTGTTCATGGCATTTCTAAGGCAACTAGCTATCTTTGGAAATTCTACTGAACTAGACGGCAAGTATCATTATGCCTAAATGTCTGGAAGGCAAAATCTCTTAAGAAACCTCTAGGATTAGTTACTTAGATAAATGGAAGTAAATTGTCCTAGTCGGAAATTGAGGGTTGTTACATCATTACCCCCTTAACTGAAACTTCGTCCTCGAAGTTCGATCATTCATACGGTAGTAGAAATGGATAAACCAACAGTATGGGTGTCTACACGGAGACATAAAATGTGGGAAAGTCAAACAAGATTTTATCACGATTCTTGGTTTCTTGCGAGCTTTTAACTCTAGGGTTGGGGCATCCATTCCTTGGTTCCCAAAAATTCCTCTTGATTAGAAGCTTCGAAAAAAAGAAAGGTTACGAATGTCGCTCACTTCTTGAGACGACTGGAGATTAATCGCATGCAATCATCGTGGGCTGTTAATCTTGCCTAGACCAATGCTAAAATAGATGGGTTGAGGATACCAGTGTCAATACGGAGGTGTAAAATGAACAAACGGTTCGTAATGTGAGTTGCACTAAAAGCGGTAAGAAACGTTGGAATATCGATTGTTTGTGACTACTCATTTCCATTGGTCACTTGGTGTACTTTCCTTTATCGTTTGCCTTCTCAATTAAAGAAACGTCTCAATGGCTCCTTGCCTATCTTTATCTTTCTTCAGTTTGGAGTTGGACACGCTTGCCGCTACTTGAATCTATTGACTTCATTTGCGATTAATCACTTGTTAAGGGATTACCCCCTTAACAAGAGTGATACTAGTCCATTATGCCAAGTTGCACTAAAATTGCGAAGGTACATCTTCGTAGTACCTCACTTTGGGGTTTTCCAATGTCGTCTTTGTTACCTTATAGCGTTCGAGGGAATCATGAATTGTATGATGATAGTTCCGTCTTGTTCCTCACACTCACCTTTGTTCTTCAATTTCGCCCTTATTTTTCCAAAGTCACCTCTTTCATTATTCGCTAAGTCATATCGTTACTGATTCCTCTTGTTGGCTTTCAAATCGTTTTAAGGTACCTTTAATTACTTCTTTTTACGCTAGAAGGACCATTATCTATGACTCATCACCGACAAATCTCTTTTAACATCGCACATATAACCTATTCGATTCTTTTGCTATACCTACGCATTCCTCATGATAGGATTTACACAATCCTTATGTTCTTAAGTAATCATATCACCACCATTATTTCAAGGTAAACACTTCGATGTCCTTATTCGCATGAACTCTTCCTTTAGAATAATCCCTCTTAGGTCCTCCTGACCTCTACAAAACTTTCAATTACCTTGCTCTCCTGAGCCTCATATCCATTCTCAGCTTTCTAAGCTAAGCTTCTTTTCAAGTACAATAACCTAATGTCCTTAGAAATTGTGATATAATATAATTTAGGGGAAACATCGGTCACTTTATCCTTTTCTCAACCATTCGGTCTTCTACTCTTTCCTTTCGTTTTCTTATGGATGACTACACTCCTTACCGTTTCGCCACTCAGATCCATCTGTTACTAGGGTAATCGTCATCTTGCTAGTCCTCGAAGTTAATTCAGGGGCACTCGTCAGATCATGGTGATACGGATCCTTTGATCCTAACTCATCACAAATGCGAATTATCCTTATCACCCTTCCGTTCAAATATTCCATAACTAGCTCCTCCCGGAGTTTGTAGTTTCTTGAAAAGTAGTTCAACGACCAACTTCCTTGATCGTTGTGGTAGCATGGGTTTTGACTTCTAGCGTCGTATTCCTTATTCGCTTTCACTGTTAACTTTAGTGATTCCATGTTGTTTTCTCCTTCACTCTTCTTGGGCGCACTACTCCTTGGGTCGATGGTCCTTGACGATTAACCATGTGTTGCAAATTATCTTTCTTTACTCAAATTCATCTTGTCTTAGCTTACCTCCCTACGACCGTCGACCTTGAGGGGATAACCATCACAAGTCATCGTGTTTCCTCTACTTATCGACCATACTTCTCTTTAGTAAAGCTAGCTTCCATCGGGTGTTGGGCGTATATCGATTTCTCTTAGCTTAGTTGATACTCTCCACCAATAGCTTGTCTTTCGATAGAGGTTTTCTAATTCTTATCCAAAGGATAACGCGTGAACCGCCATAAAGATAACCGCCACCAGAACTACATCTTGTAGACGGCGTCAATTCCTTCACTTTACTGTTTGTGTCAAATGATGTTTCTCTACTCTATCTTCTACTCCAAATCATCTTCAATGATGCTAGTGAATAACTCTTCTTGAAAGGTAAAGTATAATCTTGCACTTCATACTCCTTGTTCGAGCATCTACCTTTGCTGTGATTACCCCCTTAACATTTTTCCTCTGGAAAAATGTAAGGGATTTCCTACTTTTCACTTTATCTCACCATCCTTGACGATATTCATTTCTCCAAATTCCTGATTCCTTCATGTAGCAAATATCCGTTTGCTTTGGTGTTTTGAAAAAGAAAAGGATAGCTCAGAATTCCTTTTTGTTACTCTTCCATCTTGAGGGTTACTCGACACATCCTAATTATCTCATTGTCCTTGGTTTTCTTCTTCTAACCACTTTCGTCTTCCAACATTGCTAGTGATCTCCCAAGTTCTAGGGGAATCCTTATACTTAACCGAAGGTGACCTTCATGTCACACGACCTTCTTTTCGTTGACCACTCAATCTTTCTCTTGGGTCGATGAACATAGATAGGGAAGACCTTCAATTCTTTCTCCAAGTTAAGGCTTAGTATACTCTTCGATCGTGCTTCCATGTACTTTGACTTATACACCACAAATCTTCTCCGCCCTACTTTATGTACATGATCCAATAACATCTTCTATGCTATATCGTTATCCCAAGTATTCCACTTGTGGACGACTGATGTCTGAAAGTCTTTCGCATCCCTTGACGTCGCAGCGAGAGCAGGGTACTACTTGCTTGATTTCGCCATTGCTGAGTGTTGCGTAAGTGAATTGTATGTTGTTAGGTTACTGACTTTTGAAGAGAAGCGGTGGTGACCATTACTTTGAAAAATCAAGGATACAGAATTTGGTTTTGAATGAATGAATAAGAAAACAAAAACAAAAGAATCATTAAGGCTCAAATCAAACTCCTTGTGCGGTTTAAAGAAATCACTTCTATGTCTATCGTTGCTCAATGGACTCCAACTTTCGATGACGTCAATATATGCCGCACCAACTTAGATAATATGGATAACCGTTCGTGTACGCGTGTTATTATAGAGATATCGCACCAAATTTCGGAGCTACAATCCCAGAATGTGTCTTCTAGAATGTATATCGGAATGTGTTTATTGGCGTCGTCAAATCATAATTTGGCTTTAATACCACTCGTCTTTCATAAGTCTCCAACTTCATTCGACGTTTACATATGTTTCGCACCATTTCAGATCGAATACCAAGGTTATGCGTGGTTTCTAAGAGGATAGAGTCGCGTCATATCTTGGGTCTACAATTCTCAGAGTATATCGTCCAACGTTCATGGAAAGATGCTCCACCGATGATATCGCCGTCGTCATATGTCCATAATGAATGGTGGTGTCGTAAGAAATAGGATGTGGGATAATTTCAAAAGAGCACGAGTGAACGAATATTGGATTAGAGGGGTACTTAATGACAACTTCCATACTTAGGAAATTCCTAATTCATTTTGCATTTCTCAGGGACAATCACTAGTTCCCAAGCGGTCAAATCTCATCACGCAGTATATATCTCAGTAGTAAGGACTAGCCATATTATAATCATATCTAGCAGGTACTAGTTCTCAATAGTCAAATCTTAGAGCATAATAACTATCTCAATAGTAAGGCACAACTATGTAATCATTAAATCGTTCATGCACTAGCCCTCAATTAGCTCGATCTTAGGGCGCAATAACTATCTCCATAGTAAGGCATGACTACATAATCATCGCAATATTCACGCGCTAGTTTCAAATAGCTCAAACTTAGGGAGTAAAGGCTCTTATATCCATATCGTCTATGAAATTTCGTATCAACTCGTCAGGCCTATATTTTCTTTCTAAATCGATCATAAATAGTCAACGTCATTACTCAATAAATTGAACAAGTCATACCCCAAAATGATTTCGTGCCTTATAATAATCTCATTATTTTAAAGTGCATATGCAACTTAAAGTTCAACATCATGAATCGTAAGGCTTTTACGCATGCATTTCTCACATAATTTCCACATTGCACATTACAACTTTCACATTGCACATTACAACTTTCACATTGCACATTACAACTTTCACATTGCACACTATAAGCTTTCACATTGCAATCAAATCATGCCCAAATTCACATGTTATAGCATAGAGTAGCATGTATCAACGAATATCTTTCAATCGTATTCATTTCACTTCTAATGTGCAGAGGGGAATCCTACTAAACTAGCATAATCCTCAAGTAAGGCAAGTCTCGAATCGCTATATATATGCTTAGGTGAATGTCTAAATGCAACACGTATGCTCATAAAAACGAGTTTAATAAAGATCTTTTTTTTTTTTTTTTTTTTTTTTGAAAAGGAATCCTTTTGAACATAAGTCCAAGTGGCCGTTTGAGTTTTACATGGTCCTCTCATAATTAAACGTAGATTCATGACTTTACGTTTAATTATGGTCCTACCATGTAAAGCTCAAACTAAACCGCTTAACCTTATGCTCGACTCGACTATAAAAATTCGTTTTGAAAAGTGGCTATAGTTTTGGGATTCCCGGGAGAACCCCAATGCTCTCTATAACCTTAGTCTCTGATACCATTTTCTGTAACACCCCAACTAAGGCGGAACGTTGAGATGTACAGAAAGTCGAGTATTCAAAACAAAGGATAATAGATAACATTCACCATAGCTTTATTGGATAAAAATAATTTTACAATGCACAAGCATGTGAACCAATTCCCAAGTACAATACGTCTACTATACTTGGATATTGAGTCCACGAAACAAATAACAAATACATGAGATGATATACTACAATGATCAGGGCGGATTCCATTGCCCGTCACAAGGTTTGATCTTTGACTCCAATGTGCAATGCAAACAATCATGATTGCATATAATTCCTCAAAGCTTACGCTAATTCCTGAAAAGCATGAAGAAAAAGTGTCAACTACGAAAACATAGTTGGTGAGTGCATAGGTTTGCAAGTAAACCTCGTTACATATCCATTTCAAAATAGTTGAGAAATCCATGGTAAATTATAAAGTTTTCATTTGTCACATTTATCGTGAGAGAAAAATATATCAATCGATTGATCATTCATCATACCAAAACCATTCGGTCATCAATGTTTCAATATCGCCAATTTCAACAACTTTCAAGATTCCATATAAGGTCCAATACCCAAACCGTATGTTCAAACCACAATTTCCATCCAATAATAATATCAATACCTCTTGGTCAATGGTAAGACTACCATGACATAATTTGATGAGATTGTTCTTGAGCCACTACTAAGACCGGTTATGTCCCAATAATCAATATATAATGTCCCAAATGATAAGATAATGATAAGCACATGCTGTCAATCACGTGCATAAAGATAACCAAGGGTCGTGCCATGGAGACGCCCATAAATATATAGTAGTTAGAGCACCGCGAGGCCAGACTGGCGATGAAGGTGGCCACCAAGGCAGACCAAACATCCCACCATTACCTATAATAGTGGATGAGGGGACAAGTCCTAGTTGCGCAACCCTCTAACTACAGGCCTCAAATGAGTTAATAGTAGTGTACAGGGGACCACCGTTTGACAGTACTCAAGCTCATCATATAACATATAACACGTTGAACATACGATATAATTCCCATATCATTATCATTATTTCAAAGAATCATTTCATAAGTGAAAGTCATTTTAATTAATCATGCTTTTCACCCCGCAAGTAAAACATATAAAAGAATTTGAAAGGGGGCTATGACTCACCTTGATATGCCGCATATTATATTCACTTATCCAAAATGGGTATTTCCCATCTATCGCTTCCTTGATCATATATCCGTCATATTCCTCAATCACATCCCAAGCCAATACTATCCCTACGATAGGACTAATATACGTAAGTTCCTATCTTAAGCCATCACTAAGAAATGCCACTTTCATTATGTTGTCATAAATTTTGGGATCCAAGTATATTGTTAATATTTGCATCTTTTTGGTTGAAGAGAGTGTTGGTGTAAAAGGGTCACTTTCACTATATATGTAGTTATAAGTTGTTAGAATTTCGGTAACTTGCCTTTGATTATCATGGTTCCCATTGTGTGCTTTGCTTAATTATAATATTTGATATTAGTAACTTCATAATATTAGTATTTATGAATACTTTCTGATTTATGACTAAGGGGAGAGACGAGGAGGAAGGGAGATGAGGGAAGTAAGGAGGAGGCAGTGGCGGAGGGAGATTTATTAACCAAATAATTCTTTAAAAATACTTTTAAGTACCTCACTTGCCTTTATAATTTGTGGCTAATTATATTTGGGTTATATTCTGATTATTATGCTTTTTAACTTAGAATATTGTGATATATATATTTATTTATGTAATATTTCTTAATTAATTTAAAAATAGTTATTAATTAGTGATTTTCACTTACTTAATTATTTCTAAATTATATGACATTTGTTCTTTAACTTAAAAATATTTTACTCCAGTAGGTTTTAGTCACTTTCATCATTGGTTGTGATTATTTAACCAATTTCATGATTTATATAATTTATTTATTTATTTATTTACCTTTTTAATTATCATTTAAATTTAATAATTAATAGAAATTCTTAGAAATCACCACACAACTTTTTGGCTAAAAATCTCAGGCCTTTTTGGCAAATTTTATCATGGGAAAAATCATATCAATTCAACCTCTCTTGTGTCTCGCTCATTTTGAGGATTCTAAGCTTATAAATCGTTTACCGAAATAGTGATTTTTGCCTCATTTTCCAAGCAATTCAAATGCGTCAAAATGGATTTTCATCCTTATTTCATTATTTATAGAATGTTCATTATATTTTGGTGCCTTAAGTCGTGATAGTGGTGGTGGTGTGATGTGTGCAAATTAAAGCTTTCGGTTAGTGCTTATATGAACCGAATTAGTGATTTGTAGGCTTGTCTTTGCCATTTAATAACCAAGTTAAGCTTTATAACTTTTATTTGACATATTCTCAGTAGGTTTATGATACTTTTTGTTACGAGATTGTTGGAGTTGGTTAGAGTTGCAATCTAGTGACTTTTAGCTTATTTTGTTGTGAAGAACTTTTACTTGGAATTTTCTGTTTTAACACTTATTTTCATAAAATGTTGAGTAGTCATTCTTGGTTAAGATGAATTATTTGGACATTGGTGATTTTTATACAGAGACATATAGGTGTCCTATATTTATGTGAATTTTTGCTAAATTTTTAGACATTGTTTACTACCTCTAAAAATTACAAAACCAAAGTTGGTCAGAAAGCTTGCTGCTGTGCGACTCAATATATTTTATAAAAGATTTCTATGATGGGCATTTAAGAAAAATCTCCCAATTTTATTTTAAGTTAGGGACACTTTGAACTCAGTTCACACCAAGTTTAAACTTCTGAAACCTATTAGTTAAGGAATTAAAAATCGTAAAAGTTGACTCAACATTAAGACAAAAATCCAGTTTTGACCACTTTTGGTAGAAAAATCATATCTTTGGTTTGGTTTAGTATTTTTGAGTGATTCCAGTTGGAGGTTAATCTTAACTCTTTTATCTACAACTTTTATTTTGAAAGTTTTGCTTGAAACGGCCCTCACATGCCCAGTTTATCCGTCCAAAGACAGAAGAGTAATTCTGTCAGAAGCATTTGGGTCCAAACAACACACCAATGACCATTCTTGCTTTATTAACACTTGAGTTCATCATTTACAAGATTAATACTTTATTTTTATACCTCTTAACATCAAATTTCCAGATTATTATACCTCTTTTAACATATTTTTCACTTAATACAAGTCCATCCATCTCATAATCCAACAACAAGATTCAACTTTCTTAGATCTAACATGTATTCATTCAAATCAACACTTTTCAATACCAATCTTTATAGATCTAACTTTCAACAACATAAAAACATCTTTTTAATGAAAAATCTCAGAAATATATTCTTCAAAATATACAAAAACGTATAGATCTATGAAAAGGAAAATCACTTTAAAAGCTACTAATCTATAACCACACTTTTGGGTCTTAAACTTGTTGAATCCTTGGATCTTTCTCATAGATTTCGACATGCATATGCATGAGGAGAAAGATCCTATCAACTTTGCCTTCATCAAGTGTATATTACAAGGAAAACAAGAAGGAAACATAAACTTTTGATAAAATCTTTGAAAAATAAGCAAGAGCAAGATAGATCTAGTAAAGAGATGAAGATTTATACCCTTGAAGAACTCGGATTTGAAAGTGATTTTGGGCAGAAATTTCGTGACCCTAAAGCCTCAAATAACCCTTTTTTCCAAGCTTAAAACAACCCTTAATCTTGCTTGAAACAACCCTTGCTTAACCCTTATTATTATTATTGATTAAGATGATTTTTCCCTTGCCTTTTTGTTGATTAATTGGGCCGAAATGGAGAGGAAGAAGAGAAGAGAAAGTGCAGAAAATTTAAGAGAAAAGAAGAAGAAGAATGTGTTTTTGAGAGAGAAAATGAAGTGGTGTGTTTGTTGGAAGTGTAAGAGGGTTTGAGAGTTACAAGAAAAGTGTAAGTGAAGTGTTATTTTTGAAATGAAAGTGTGTGAGAGGGGGGAGGGGGCCGGTCTTAAAGGGGGGAGTGAAGGGGTTTTTACCCTTTTTTTTCTTATAAAAAGTGTGTATGTAAAGTATGTATATGTATATATGTTTTAAGTGGGTATTTGTTTTGTAAGAGTAATATAATGTTTATATGTAAGTATAATTAGTTGTTTTGTGTTTCAAGTATATATCATACTTTTGTGTTTTTAATTTAGCTACTTAAGTCATTTTATGTACATTTTGCATTTGTATTAGACATATACATATGCTTATTATTATTCAAGCATTTTTATGTACATATTAGTTTATAAATATGCTTTGAGATAGAAATCTTTATTCTCATGCCATATTTACTTAAATTGGTTTGGTGATTGATTTGTTGGACATTTATAAGAATTTTGATTGATATCTCAACTTGTGAGACTCACTTTATTATTTATATAACTTAACTCCTCGAAATAAAGTTTTTGGTTCGTTGACCTTTTGTCAAGTTCAATTAGAACTAGTTTATAGCTTGAGATTGTGTTGAATGATTATAGTTATTGTTCATGGCATTTCTAAGGCAACTAGCTATCTTTGGAAATTCTACTGAACTAGACGGCAAGTATCATTATGCCTAAATGTCTGGAAGGCAAAATCTCTTAAGAAACCTCTAGGATTAGTTACTTAGATAAATGGAAGTAAATTGTCCTAGTCGGAAATTGAGGGTTGTTACATGCTAGGGTTTGTTTAGGGAATGAATAATCTGTAATCGACAACCTCAAGACACCCCCTAACTCCTTAAACCCGTTTTTAAGTTTGAGCACTTGGCAATTTTGACCCCTAAAGTAACTAATGCCTTCATTATACCTCTAAATGACCCGTTATCATATACCTAACATATAAGGACCTTTTTCTACTACAAATGAGGCACAATAATCATTTTATAACACAATTTTCAGTCAACGATAAATTTGCAACTTTCAACTTAGCATATATATCGATTTATCGAAATAAATCAATAAATGACCGACAACCACGAAGTGAGCAACGATTTAACTATTTCAACTTTTTGGGCAATTAATGTTTATAAAACATTTAATTTATAATAAAATTCAACTAAATCAACTAATGGGTCGTCTAAATACTAACGGAGTTAAGAGTCAACTAATAGGTCAACTAACGGAGTTAACGGTCAACTAATAGTCAAAGATCGAAAAATGATTAGGATGTTAAACAAATTGTTTCCACCATGCATTTAGTTTATGATAGTATTCAGCTAAAGAAGAACCATTCTGTGACATTGAATTGATTTTATGATGTAAGTTAAAAGTAACAGAACCATTTACTTTATCATAGGTTTCCTACTCTTCATAATCATGAGATCATAATCATAATCATAATCATAATCATAATCATAATCATAATCATAATCATAATCATAATCATAATCATAATCATAATCATAATCATAATCATATCATAATCATATCATAATCATAATCATAATCATAATCATAATCATATCATAATCATATCATAATCATAATCATAATCATAATCATAATCATATCATAATCATAATCATAATCATAATCATAATCATATCATAATCATATCATAATCATATCATAATCATAATCATAATCATAATCATAATCATATCATAATCATATCATAATCATAATCATAATCATATCATCATCATCATCATAATCATAATCATAATCATAATCATAATCATAATCATAATCATATCATAATCATAATCATAATCATAATCATAATCATATCATAATCATAATCATAATCATAATCATAAGAATTATCATAATCATAATCATAATCATAGTTTCCAACATTATCATCATCATCCATTATAGCAAATAGTTCAGATAACAATCAAACAAACAAGAACAATAAGACAATCAATCTCAATTAACAGTCACAAATAAGTAATTAATCTCAATTAACTACTTAAAAGAAAATATAACTCAAAAAAATATTATATATATAATTTTGAAAATAGAACTTATCTCCCAAAAGTGCCAGGGACAGGATTCCTAACCTCTCACGGAAGCAGGTCAAGTTTAGCACAGTTGTTTTGAATGAGAATAAGATAAAAAACAGTTTTTTTAAAAAAAATAAGAAGATAAGGAAGGAGAAGACAAACAGTGCTATCGGATAAAAATAGCCGAAGAGAACTCTACTATTCAATCGATTCACTTAGTTGATGAATAGCAGAATTAATCAGGAACAGAACTCTACTTATTCAATCGATTCACTTAGTCGATGAATAGCAAAATTAATCAGCAACAACAATTTCTACAACCAGATGAAGAACAGACTCGATTACCAGTAATAATCGAAGAAGTTCACCACGACGATGAACAAACACCAAAAACCCCAAATATTAAGAAGAAACCCTAATTTTTGATTTGAGATTTCGAACAAAAACCTTTATCGATTCGCTTTTAATTTCATAACCTGCTCTGATACCATGATAAAAATTAGATCTAACAACCTTTTCTTCTATTAATTGAATCTCATTCAATTAACAATAACAAAAGCAATCTGATCTCAAGCAGATTGAATCAAACAATCAAAACAAAACTTAATCTCAGCTATTCTGGATTAAGTCTATTATCTAGATTGATAATAGTTCTATTACAAGAATCGAATAATACCAGAAATATGAATATATGAAAGTATATATCGAGAGAGAATAGCAGCAGGAAAATATATGAATGAATGATTGATTAACCCTAAAATGGGTTAAGGCTTCCTTTTATACTCCTGCACTTTTCCATATTTGCAATCTGCACCTCCTTCTTTGTCATCTTGACACTTTGAGTCCAAAACTATAATTCCTGCATAACAAGTTCTAAACACTCAAGTTTAGTCCCTAGACTTTATAAACAGGTTAAGACTATATATATATATATATATATATATAGGGAAAAGATAAAATGAGTCCAGCTTATTTTGAGTCCAATTTGAGTCCATTTTTTCTTCCATCTCCTCAAATTCCAACCACCTCCTACCAGGGGCGGATCCACAGTAATAGTAGAGGGGGGTAATGCCCCCGATAAGTTCGAAAAATTTAATACAAGTGCTATGAATTTATTTGGTGAATCTGGCTCAAGTTTTCTTAATGCCCCCGGCTCAATTTATCAATGCCCTCGTCAAAATAATAAAAAACTAGTAAGCTGTATAAAAGAAAAAAATTTCCCGACCGGCAATGGGGGAAAACTAGGAAAGTACATGATGGATGGAGAAGACGACTTTTAAGAAGATGACAAAAGATCTATTGATTTACTTTATTACATATTTTCATTTGAAACCCTATAGTTTCATATGAAGAATTTCAAACTGAACCAGTACTTCAGGAAATGCCTTCCATTGAAGAATTTCATGATGCAAATCGTGATCTTACTGATTCTGATGAAGATATTGAAATAGTATACCAGGATCCTCATCCTGAAACTCAACTGAACTCTTGCACTGATATTGTTGTCAGTAACAATCCTGGTCAGTACTCCAGATGGACAAAAGCTCATCCTATTGATCAGATCATAGGTAACTCCAGTAGAAGAGTTCAGACCAGAAGAGCCTCCAGTGATCAATGCTTATATGTCAGTTTCTTATCACTGAATGAACCAAAGAAGATTGACGAGGCTATGGAAGATCCAAGCTGGGTGACTGCTATGCAAGAAGAGCTTCACCAGTTTGAAAGGAACAAGGTTTGGTACCTGGTTCTTTTCCCAGTTGGAAAGAAAGAACCAATTGGAACCAGATGGGTCTTCAGGAACAAGGTAGATGAAGATGGCCATGTTATCAGAAACAAGGCCAGACTGGTAGCCCAAGGATACTGCCAGTCAGATGTCGATTTTGATGAATCATTTGCTCCAGTGGCTAGACTTGAAGCGATCAAAATATTTTTAGCATTCGCTGCTCATCATCAGTTCAAGGTCTACCAGATGGATGTAAAGAGTGCTTTCTTGAATGGAAAGCTTGAAGAAGAAGTTTATGTCAGACAACCACCAGGTTTCGTTGATGAAAAGCATCCAC
>CM067167.1:288567071-288581003 GCA_034093135.1 Erigeron breviscapus
ACTATTAAGTGCGGAATCCAAACATAATCGTTATTGAGGTAATTGAATGAAACAAACACGAAATCAATATGAACAGGAGATATAAATCTAATTCCTTTATCATTAGTCGAATGATTACAATGAATAAATCCGTTTACAATACATCTACGATGATTACGGATTACAATCAACGAGACGACTCTTGATAATCGAATAATATGGTGGACTTACGGACTGAGGTTTGCGCATACCTCAGCCTGCCGTGAATGAAATCTGTTGCAACTAAAATCATTAACTGAAAACCTAAACCTAAGATCTCTATTTATAGGCTGATACAAATGGGCTGGGCTTCAAACTCGTGGGCCTCCAAACGCGTGCTACAGTAACACGTGTTTAGTAACACGTGTTTAGTCAAACTCGTGTTACTGTTCACACGAGTTTGTCCAGTTATCTGGATAATCTCTGTAAAGTAACAGCCCTTTAATTGAGATGCATCGGACACAAATTGTGCACCAAAACGTGCACTTACAAAATCACAATATATGAACGAAATCAATATGAACAGGAGATATAAATCTGAATTCCTTTATCATTAGTCGAATGATTACAATGAATAAATCCGTTTACAATACATCTACGATGATTACGGATTACAATCAACGAGACGACTCTTGATAATCGAATAATATGGTGGACTTACGGACTGAGGTTTGCGCATACCTCAGCCTGCCGTGAATGAAATCTGTTGCAACTAAAATCATTAACTGAAAACCGAAACCTAAGAACAATATATATAGGCTACAAATGGGCTGGGCTTCAAACTCGTGGGCTTCCAAACACGTGCCTCCACACGAGTTTGGTCTAAACTCGTGGCCAATAAACACGTTTTAGTCAAACACGAGTTTGTCCAAACTCGTGGTACTGTTCACACGAGTTTATCCAAACTCGTGGTACTGTTCACACGAGTTTGTCCAGTTGTCTGGATAATCTCTGTAAAGTAACAGCCCTTTAATTGAGATGCATCGGACACAAATTGTGCACCAAAACGTGCACTTATAGTTCCTCGGTTACTAATCAAAGCTCTAGGGAAAAGAATTGACTGAAAATATCCTATGTTTTATTTTGAAAGACCACATGCTGGAAGATGCTCAGCATGTCTAATGTTTTGTCAGCGACTTCACAACTAACGTTGGTCGCTGACTACAGTTTTTGGCAAACTGTCAGCCATCAACGGATTTAAGAAGTCTTTACCATAGCCGTTTGCTATGGACTAGATGAAGACTTTTAGCTCTCCATTGCTTTTATTTTGCTTTTTCCCAAAGCAACAGGGATCAACGGATTTAAGAAGTCTTTACCATAGCCGTTTGCTATTGGACTAGATGAAGACTTTTAGCTCTTCATTGCTTTATTTTGCTTTTTCCCAAAGCAACAGGGATAAACGGATTTAAAGTCTTTACCAGAGCCGTTTGCTGCTGGACTAGATGAAGACTTTAAGCTCTTCATTGCTTTAGGTTCAGCGAGTAAGACAGACTTAAACTCGCTGAGTTAGCATACATGTCAAATCATGTCGCTGATTCCCCATTCAGCATTCCTAATTTGCTGACAAGCAATTTGAATCTAGTTTCATCCAATGGTTTAGTGAAAATATCAGCGATTTGATCATCAGTTGGGATGAAATAGATTTCAATATCACCTTTCATGACATGATCACGAATAAAGTGATATCGAATATCAATATGCTTAGTTTTAGAGTGTTGAACAGGGTTGTGTGTAATAGCAATAGCACTTGTATTATCACACATGATTGGAAATTTTGTAATATTCCAAATCATAGTCAGCAAGCTGATGTTTCATCCAAAGAATTTGGGCACAACAGCTCGCTGCAGAGACATATTCTGCCTCAGCTGTGGAGATGGAAACTGTGTTGCTTTTTACTAGTCCAACTAGTCAGCTTCCCCCCAACAGTTGACATCCTCCACTGGTGCTTTTACGATCAAGCATGCAACCAGCATAGTCAGAGTCAGAATATCCAACCAACTCAAAGTCGGAATCTTTTGGGTACCATAGACCCAGTGTGGGTGTACCCTTAAGATATTTAAAGATACGCTTGACAGCAAGAAGATGAGACTCTCGAGGAGAGGCTTGATAGCGAGCACAGAGACATGTTGCAAACATGATGTCTGGACGACTCGCTGTGAGATACATCAGCGAACCAATCATGCCTCTATAGTGAGTGGGATTCACATACTTACCATTTGGGTCAGCATGGAGATTATTAGGAGGGGACATGGGAGTTCTTTTTGGAGTGACATGGGTGAAGTCAAATTTATGCAACATATCCCAAATATATTTTTCTTGATTGATAAATATTCCAGTGGGAAGCTGCTTAATTTGTAACCCCAAAAAGAAGGTTAATTCACCCATCATACTCATTTCAAAAGTGCTAGACATAAGAGTGTTGAACTTTTGACAGAGTTTTGTTAAGAAGAACCAAAGATTATGTCATCGACATAAATCTGAACATACAGAACATCAGCTTTCTTCTTGTAGATGAAGAGAGTGTTGTCTATGGTTCCTCTACGAAAGCCATGGTCAAGAAGGAAGGTAGACAATGTGTCATACCAAGCTCTAGGAGCTTGTTTAAGACCATATAAAGCTTTATTTAGCTTGTACGTCCATTTGATAGACAGTGAAGCCTTTGTAGGCAGCGTGAGCAAGAAAGAGACGAATAGCTTCAAGGCGAGCGACTGAGCAAAGGTTTCATCATAATCAATGCCTTCAGCTTGAGTATAACCTTGAGCAACCAGTCTTGCCTTGTTTCTGATAACTACACCAGCTTCATCCATCTTATTCCTATAAACCCATCGAGTGCCAATGGGTTCCTTATAGGGAGGAGGAACAAGAAACCAAACGTGATTTCTTTCAAATTGTGTCAATTTTTCTTGCATGGCTTCCACCCAAGAAGGATCAGCCATGGCTTCGCCAATATTGGCAGGCACAATTTGAGATAAGAAATTGACATAGAGACAAGTATTACTTGTCGCTGAGCGAGTTTGGACACCATTGTGTGGATTACCAATCACATGGTCAAGAGGGTGATCAGCAGTCCATTTAAGTGCTGGTGTATGGATAGAAGAAGAGTGAGTGACAGCGGATAAGGTGGTGGTAGATGAGGCAGCAACATCATTATGTGTCGCTGACTCTACTGAAGGATCAGCAAGATCGCTGAGGATTACTTCAGCAGATGACTCACTTGAAAGATCACCTAGAGCTGAACAACTTTCATCAAAAGTAACATGAATTGATTCATCTACTTTTTGAGTGCGAGTATTGAAAACTCTGAAAGCCTTACTAATAAAAGAATATCCCAGAAAATAGCCATCATCAGCTTTGGGATCAAACTTACCCAAATGATCCTTATCATTCAGGATGAACACTGGACATCCAAACACATGGAAATATCCAATTTGGGGTTTCTTGCCCTTAAGAATTTCGTAGGCAGTCTTGTCATGTCTCTTGACAATAAGACACCTATTCTGAGTGTGGCAAGCAGTACTAACTGCTTCAGCCCAGAATTTACTAGGAAGGGAAGACTCACTGAGCATAGTTCGAGCAGCTTCAATGAGAGTTCTATTTCTCCTTTCAGCTACTCCATTTTGTTCAGGAGTTCTAACAGAAGAGAAGTTTTGTCTAATCCCTTGATCAGCACAAAAAGTCTCAAGAGTGTGGTTTCTGAACTCAGTGCCATGATCGCTTCTGAGTTCTTTAACACGTATGCTGTTGAGGTTTTCCATCTTTTTAATGAAATTAATTATTTCCTCAGCAGCATCACTCTTAGAATGAAGAAAGATTGTCCAAGTATATCGTGAATATTCATCCACAATAACTAAGGTGTCTCTGCTACCCCTTAGACTTTGGACATTCACTGGACCAAAAAGGTCCATGTGAAGTAGATGGAAGCAGCCATTTATTGAATTGGCTTGTTTGGTCTTGAATGTGGCCCTGTGACTTTTTCCTTTCTCACAAGCGCCACAAAGTCTGTCCTTCTCATAAGTGAGAGGAGGAAGGCCTCGAACAAGATTTTTCTTGGCAAGAGAATTGATTGTTTTAAATTCACATGCGACATACGCTTATGCCACAACCAATTGATTTGTGAGGCAGCTTTTGAAAAGAAGCAGGTCTCGCTGTCAGTTTTGACAGGAGTGAAATCTACCAAGTAGATATCCCTTTTTCTAGGAGCAACCAAGACTACCTCTTTATTGATGTTAATTACTGTGCCTTGATGCTTATCAAGGATAACCTTGTAGTCAGCATCACACAGTTGACTGATGCTGATCAGATTGTGTTTCAATCCATTCACATAAGCAACCTTAGTGAACTTTGTTAGCCCATTAGAGAGAGACCCATATCCTTCAGTTTGGCCAGTAGATTGTCACCAAACACAACTGTGGGACCATCAGTCTCCACAAAGTTATCCAGCAGGTCCTTGGATCCAGTCATGTGTTTTGAACAACCACTGTCCAAATACCACACTTCTTTTCCTAGCGAGGCCTGCATGGATAACAATAGAAGGATTTAGGCGGAATCGAGATTTTCTCCACTGACAGTATCATCAGTAGAGAGAGGAAGAGGAGCATTTGGGTCAGTAATCTCATCTCTTGGAAAATCATCAACAAGTTGATGAGCAGGGAACATGTCACGAGTAACCTCATATGTGAAGTATTGATCTTCAGAGGTATAAGTGATAGTGTTTCCGGAGTCAAGAACAAACATGTTGCTGGCCTGATTGTCATTCCCAAATTCAACCAGAACGCTATCGTGACCATTTGAAATGATCTCTTGAGAGTGGGGAATGGAAATTCGCTGAGAGGCAATGAACTCAGCAATGTTGTCCTCATTAAGGACAACTGTTTCACCCGAGCTGATGTTGGACTCAGCTGGAGGAGTTTGCTCAGCGATAGCAGAGGAGGGATGAGCAGCAGAAGCTGAGGGTAGATTTGGCTGAATGACTACTTCAGGAGGATTCCTAGAGTCTTTGTCATTGCAGTCAGCAGCAATGTGTCCTCTTTCCCCACAAAGATAACACTTTCTTGGTTTCTGACTTTGAATCAGAAACTCCTTGAGTTGTGAGGACAAGTCGTTTACACATTTAGTCAACTCACATATCTCATGGTTGGAGGAAGAGGTTGAGGCTGCTGAAGAAGCCTTTTCTTCCTAAATTGAGAAGGAAGAGACTTAGGAACAGGACCAAGAATGGACTTGCCCTTAGATTTAGCATTTGAGGAAGAAGGACCATGACTATTCTGAACAACTCGCTGACCTCCTTGCTGAGGAGGTCTGACCTGCTGAACAGGTTTCTGAGCAACTCGCTGACCTCCTTGCTGAGGAGGTCTGACCTGCTGAACAGTTTGGGTTGCTGAGGGACATAAGTTCCCTTTTGAACATAGACAGGGTTAGGTTGCTGGTAACGAGCATCACCAAACTTGACTCATCTTTTCATCAAGCGATCATGCATAGCAGACTTACTGTCAGCATGAGAGAAGTTAGAAGACGAAGGCTTGGACGCAGGGCGTTCAGCGACTGCTGAGGGAACAGATTCTCAGCATGTTGACTAACAGACTCAGCTCGCTGAGGCGTACTGTAGTCATATGGAATAGCGACCTTGCTCCTTCTAAAAGGTTCAACAGCTTTAGACTTAACAGTTAAAAGCTGAGGAGCAAGAGGCTTGAAACCATCACTTGAAGGATTTCCTTCAAATGTTTGGGAAGAAGAATAGTTTTAGCAAAGCTAGCTGAGGCTAGTTTCAGCTTGCGAGGAAGAAGAAGTGCTGGGAGAGGGTGACTCATCATTCAGTTCAGAGTGATAGTCATTCATGCCTTTGATAAAATAATATTTCAGCATTTCCTCAGGAGATGCCACAGCACTTGGAGGAATCTTCTCTTCAGGAGCAGGACCATCGCTGAACATATTTGTAATGACAGCGGCAGTTTCATAATCACCACCAATGATGGCTTTCATTTGAGCGGGCACCTGCTTACTGAAGATTTGGTCGTGAAGCCTGGAGGCTTTAGACCAAGAGGTGACAATCTTTTCAAGGTCAGCGACCTGATTTTTTAGCTTCTCATTGGATACTTGAAGAGTTTGGTTAAGAAGCTTTTGAGACTCAAGCTCAACATGGACATTTCTTAAGTCCTTGAGCTTGTCAGTTATCACTTAGCTCAGCACTAACTGAGTTAAGTTTAGACTGAAGGTCAGCACGAATTGACTCAACGTATTGAATGTCACAAGTAAGAGATTCAAGAATTTTAGGTTTGTCCTCTTCAGAGGCAGAGGAAAAAGTGCATACCTTCTTGATTGTGACATTCACCCACTGACTGGAGCACACTTGATCCTTTGTCAGCGCCTGATCATCAGCGAGTGCCATGAAGCAGATGGCATCTTCGAAGTCCTCGCTGTCAGAAATGTCAGATTCAGCCCAGTCGTGTTCTTCAGCAACAAGACCTTTGGCTGGAGCTTTGGCTTCTTCCACATCAGCCATCTTAGCACGAAGCTCATAATACTTCTTTTTGTATTCATCAGCAGGCTTGACTGAAGAAGAGGGCCTCACTGATGAAGAAGAGGGCTTCGCTGCCTGCAAGGAAGAAACAAAGACTTTGCATTCCTTTTGATAATGGCCTCTTCGACCACATCTCCAACATTCTTCTTGCGATTTGTCCACCGCTGGTTTTTGGAAGGGAGTCGACCTACGACTGTTCCATTTTTTAGAATATCGTTTACCAGCGATGAAGGCAAACTGCATGAAGTCTGAGAACATCTCTTGTCTCTCCTCGAGATCGAGGTCATTGACAAGATCCTGGATGTGGGAGGGGGTAGTATGGCTGTCGTTAACATAGATAGTGCTAACTTCAGCAGAAACTAGTGCAAGGGGGTCATGAATATGAGGAGAATTAGATAAAGAAGAAGAAGATGAAACAGATGACCCAGCATGTCTTTTGGAATCAGCCTCAGCTCTCAAGTTTTGAGCTAGGGCTCTCTCTTCAAATTGAAGAGTGCCATAGAGTGATTCCAAGTCATGCTGTTTCAGCAGCTTGGTGGTTCTAAGAATTTGTCTTAGACCTTGCCACTTGATAGGCAAGCTGTCAATGAACTTGTGGCATACTTCAAGCATATCATGCTCTATGCCAGCGTTGGTCATATCATTCAGAAGACATTTGAAACGATTATAGGTGCCATCCAGATTCTCATTGGGAAGAGAAAAGAATCCTTCATAGGCACGTTTCAGATCTATCTTTTTGGTAGCAAGAACATCTTCAGTACCATCAAATCTGGTACAAAGATTATCCCACACCTTTTTAGCAGAAGAAAGTTTGATGACAGATTTCATTATGTCCACCTGGAAGGTGTTGATAATAAGGTTTCTTAATCGAGCATCCAGATTGACAAGCCTACGCTCATCATCTGTCCATTGTACTTCCGGTTTAATAATCTTAGTAACAACTTCAGGAGCATCAGTAGTAGCTCCTGGTGTCCTGGAAACCAGAATCGGTACATATGGCCCTCTGGTCAAAATAGTCATCAAGTAAGGTTCAACTCTACTATGTGTAGGAGCATTCTCTCTTTCCAAGATCCGAAATCATGAGTTTCGAATCTTGGTGGGATAGAGACATACCCAAAGTCTCTGGTATTAACCAGAGTAGGAACCGAAGCCATGTAAAAAGAAAAGCTTAAAGAAAAGAAAAGAAAAGATTTTAGATGCAGAAAATTAAAAGTACAGAAAGAAGATAATCTTGCAAACACTTTTCAGATCAGTTTCAGTGTATCGAAACACTGCTCTGATACCAACTGAAAGTCCCAAGTTTGCAACGATTAAGTAATTAAACAACTAATGTAAATTACACTAAGAACATAAGACAAGAAAGTAAAAAGTTTAATCATAAGTAACATTGATTAAACGATGAATACATGGTCGGTTTACAAAGAAAGATAAAAGAGAAAATATTGTTAAGTTTTTGACACTAAAAACTTAACAATTATACAAAGAGAGAAAAATACACTAAGTGTAAATATGGCACACACCAACTTTGCGGCTAGGTCAAGTGATGCTTTATAGGAGAGAAAAGACATCACATGACAACCCAATAGATGTTGACACATGAAGGTTGTCAACTATCTATTGGTGTGTAAGACTGGTCTTCAGGAATCTCTGTTTACCATCTTGTTTCTTTCCCAAAACGGTATGAAAGAGAAACACCTTAGTACCATTTTGGTACAAGGTCACATGTCTTCATTCTGATCTATCAACACGTGTCCTTGGGACCAGTCCTTCTTATCTTCATCTTCCCGCCCATATTTGACTTACAAAACATGGCGGTGAGTCATTGAACTTATCCTTTAACTCGAAGATATTAATGATCGCTGAAGGCTCGCTGATGAAACTTCTCGCTGAGTCTTTCAGCGAATCCATGACTCAACAGTTTTGATTTTCTTCGGGTTGTTCCACTCCGGAACAGTCCATACATGCACAACACGAAGTCGTAGATGATGGTTAACATGTGTTGGCTTAAGATCTTCAAGATGAACTAATGTGGTCTTATTTTTGGTTGTTGAAGAAGAAGCCATAATGAACCTATATTGGACAACAAACTAAATTAAAAAAGATAATAATAACAATAACATAAGAATTCAATGTTAAATAATAATAATGATTAAATATGAACAAAGTATATAAATTAAAAAACCCTTTAATTGGTAGTCGGTCGAAGTGATTTTTTTTTTGCCGTAGGTTTTTTTTGGGTTGAGAATATGTGAGGGTTTTTTTCTAGGTTGTATATATATATATAAATAATTTTGGGAGACTTTTAAGGATAAAAAGTTTTTTTTATCTATAATAATAAGGTCGGCCATTTGTTTTTTATTAAATAAATATAAAAAATAGATGATTAATAAGGAGAGAGATTAGCTAAAGAGGGGATTAGGGGTGCCAAGTGTACCCCCAACCCTCTTTTAGTTATATTATATATATATTAGGGTAAGGTTCATGTGAGAACTATTCATATATGAACATAGGTAATTTTAAGTATAATTTGATAGTTCATATGTGAACGAATATGTTCACATATATATTCGTAAATGAACATTAAGCTGTAATTTAGAAGTTCTTCCAACTCAAATAGTCTAACATGAACTTTTTCCGACATATGTATATATATATATATATATATAACTCAAAAACTAATCTATTTACAATCCGCATATTAAAACAATAATAATGTTTACAAAGCTAGTTGTGCATTACACTAGGGAGTCAAAGAGGGTATGTCATATTTGCAAAACTACCGGTAAGGGGCAAGGGTGCAGTGTCAAAGTTTGGCACTTTGGCAACTTTTGGCATGTTTTTGGACCAATCAGAGTAGGCATGAGCACGGTCAAAAACCCGGACCGGACCGGACCGAACCGAGCCGGCTTGTCCCGAAGACCGAATTGGCAAAAAAAGCTAAACCAAAGCCCAAACCGAAACCCTCTCGGGCGGTCCGTTTTCGGTCCCGGGTTAGACCAGGTCGGGCTCGGGTTTTTAAGGTTGGACCGAAAATAATTTCTAGGAGTGATGGTGGTGGTTTATCTTGGAGGAACGACGGTGACCCATTTCATCTGACACTTTCAATGCATTCCTCAAAACCCATTTCATCTGAAACTTTCATTTTCATCATATCAAAACCAATAAAACAAAAATAGATCTTAAAAATCTTCACCGGTTTCTGAACAAAGAATAAATCTCAATTTCACCTTGAGTAGATGGAAAAGGGAATTGTGTGAAGAGGCACCCCTCGGTATCGCTGGGGGTGGGGGTGGCATGGATTAACACCTGTGCGGGGCGGCCCTCGTGGGTGTTGGTATAGACGAGAGGGGGAGACCTTGAGTAGATGGAAAAGGATGCAAGAGAGGGGAATGAGCTTTTTGAGCATGAAAAGATCAAAATGTAATTAGAAGATATTGAAAAGAAACGAGAGGCACATGAAACTAAATTGAATGTGGGTGTGTGTTTGTATGTGAATGTGTGTTTGTATGTAATAAAGATAGTGTTGGCCGTTGGATATAAAAAATAATAATTATGAACCCATTTTCCAATACAAGTCACGTTTTAACAGCTGTCTATGTTTATAAGTGGTTTTTCATTTTTGTTTTTTAAGAAAATATATAAAAAATAATAATTATGAACCCATTTTCCAATACAAGTCACGTGGTTGTAGAATTACAATAAGTGCTTCATTCTCACATATCCACTTCCTTCATTACTTCCTTATTCTTTATCTGTGTTTAATACCCTTTTTCTCTCTATACGTTAAGAAAACTCATCCCTCATATTGTATCGACATCGGAATCTCAATCTCTCGTTCTATATTACATGGCTGGTAAGAAACTTATCCCTAATATTGTATACCAGACCGGTTTTTGCCGGGTTTTAGCCTGACCCGGACCGAAACCCGAAATTTGCAATTTCTGTGAACCGAAGACCGGCCCGTATGATAGTCGGGCGGTCCGGGTTCGGTCGGGCCTGACTCGGTTCTCGGGTTTTCGGGCTAAAAGTTCATCCCTAAATCAGAGCGTGTCATGTGTCCACTACATTTCTTGCCAAAAACTAGCCAAAATGGAGGGTGTAGTGCAACTTGTTGTCAAAAGGAGCCAATGGAATTTAAAAAATAAAAAGGTGGCAAATTACTTGCCAATTAAAGCTCCAAACGTTCACTACAATCGGTCAAATATAGCCGATACTACTTCTCAAAAGAGCCAATTGCACTTGCCAATTTAAAGGGTGCAATAAAGCCAAGGAGCCGATTTATGACAAAGGAAAGAGTAGATGTATTTTGACGGCTTCATTCTTGCCCCTAATAATCTTGAGTTTGGCAAAACCGGGTTATGGCTCGTGCTTTGTACCTGCAAAGCCTGAAATTATGTCTCACAAGTCCCAAGAAGTAAAAACCTGAGTTTTAGAACTTAATTATTGCACGTACGTACATGAAATGGGCAAAATTGTTACAGATCGAGGAGAAAGCATGACCCGAGTTTACAAGATCGGGTCCTCATCACAAGCCATCACCGGAATTTCACAAGATCGGCTCCTAAAATAAATTCCATCACCCGACTTTTAGATACTCGGTTTATTTAACACTTACAAAACCCCTAATTTTGCAATTCCTTTTCTAAAAAGTAAAAACTACTAGTCCAACAAAAAATTCTAAATAATCAATTAGCTAGACACAGCAATGACTATGTACGTCGTTTAATTTCGAGCGTTTCATGGAGCCCTTGTGTTGGTTGTGTGAAGGCAAAAAAACCAACGTCGCATTCCATTTTATCCCCTTTGCCCCCAACATGTTTCCACGTTGTCTCTACTTTAGATAGATGTATATTATGAAATTTTTTTAGAAATAGACATAATTTATTGTGTGTTTGTCAAAATAGTTTTTGGTAAAATTTTTTTGTGAATCTAGTAAATCCGGTAATTCGAAAACCGGATTCACTTTTTTTGGTCAAATCCGGTGATTGTAAATCCGGAATCAAATTCAAAAAGTTAGTCCGGTAATTCGAATACCGGACTAGAAGAACGTGTAGTATAAAGACAAAAGTGGCAGACCAGTGGCAGACGACTTGTTTGACTAGCACAGTGATGGGACATGAGCATTAATCCGGGTTTTGTAACACCGGATTAAAAAAAACCCTAACACGTGTCTTTATCTCATGAAACCCTAACTAATGTAACCCTATTATATATTAGATGTGTATATTGTGTTTCAGAAGCATACTTTCAAGCATTCAAGCATTAAACATTATCAGTACTCATTATATACTTTCAAACACCTACATTCAACTAAATTCTTTAAAAAAATGGCATCTTCATCATCATTTAACCCAATTATGGTACAGTTAATTTGGGATGATTGTGTATCATTCGTAAATGGGATTCTTTAAAATGGAGATCCATCAAAAAGAAGAAGTTCATCACTGGTCAGAGGTCGATTGGAAGATCCAAGGAGACCCGGCAAAACTGGTCACGCATAGGGGTAGGAGACGCACCAGACGGTACCGGAACGAGATGGATGAGAGTTCTACCAGCAGGTCTTCAACCTCAAGACAACAAGCAAGATGTGGCCTTTGCAACGGATTGGGTCATAATAGGAAAACATGCACTCAACAATAATCTTGTCGTTTTTATTTGTTTCCCTTATTGTTTGTTTTTTTATCTGTTTTAAACTGAATTTATATGTGTTTTCTTGTAATGTGGCACCTTTTAATTTCAACTTTTTGTTTTAGCCACATCCCCGCTGTCAAGGGTAGGGAGGGGGGGGGGGGGGGGGGGGGGGAGGGGGGGGGGGGGGGGGGGGGGGGGGGGGGGGGGGGGGGGGGGGGGGGGGGGGGGGGATGGTATGCGTTATTGACGTATCGGCATGAGTAAAATGGTGAATGGTTAGTTCCAACCACCCAACCCTCTGCTGCAGGTATGCCAGGTAGCTGGTGTCGTTTGGGTTAGGGCGGACCACTGTTAAACGTTCTGCAATCTCGGCTTCGACATCCGCCTTTCTCGCACTTAACCGCTGAATTAAACCTGCCACCTCCGTTTTATCCCTGTTATCCAAACGCATGTGTTCCCGAATGTTGTTTTTCATTCCAAAGTTAGTGAGGTTTGGGAATGCACCACCACCATTCGATGATTGGCCGACCATTTTTATAGATATGTATGTATTTTGAGGGAGATATATGAGAAGGAGATGCTATGTAACTAATATATGCGGTTGGTATTTTGCATATATATAAAACTGAGTCCGGTAATTCAAATACCGGTCTCGAACTCCCCGCCACATTCCACTGTTCTTCGTTACATGGTGCTGCAGCTTCTTGTCTTCTTCCTGCACGAAGTTCTAGTCCGGATTTCGGTTTACCGGACTAACATTTCAAAATTTAATCCGGTTTTTGGATTACCGGGTTTGACCAATATTACCAAATCCGGTTTTCGAATTACCGGAATTACTAGTTTTGTAAAAAATTTGGTCAAATATAGCTTGTGACAATTTCACGAGTATTCCTACTTTCCTTAAAGTATGTCGGCTTTGTCCTATTAATGGAATTATTAGATAACCCCCGACACTGTGCCACCGACACTGTTTACCGTACATTATACTTAAGGTTTTGTATATACGTTTTCCCTGTTACTACAGTTACTCAATCATTTTCTATAATATAATTTTTATAACACGTATGGGCCAATATCACGGTCTTGTAATCATGGGACTTAATTCTAGAAATCCAATTTTGACATTATAACTGGCCCAATTTACAGATAAACGAACACAATTAGGCCCAAAGTTTTCGTTTATTAAAGTAGTTAATCAAATTACAAGTACAGCCAAACGGGTAAAAATCACGAATGTTACAATAGTCTCCAAAATCTTAGCTTATTCTATCAGTCAATCGTAACTATAAGTTTGAACTTAGTCTATAGTTCATAATAAATCATTGGTCTATAATTATAGATTATAAGTATCTAAGACCTTAATAAGTATGTATTCTAGATCTTATTCTCATACTGTTATTTCAACAATGACTAATAATTGTAGATAATTATAAGTAATATGGCTTAGACATGGGTCATCCTATATACTTTGATAATATAAGACATACCATTGGCCAGCCCATCACATTACCAACTTATTCAAAATCCCCTATACCTGTACTACTATTTCATTTAACATAGATTTCAATTCCACACTAATTTTAACAAGTTCCAACTCATATCGCATCAGTCAAGCTTTTGTTCACAATATATCGTTTCAGTTCGAATTTATGACATATTGTTCAAATTTTAAGTTCATAACATATCATTCAAGGTTCAAGTTCTCAATACGTTATTCATATCATAATACTAAGGCAAATGTACTAATGTCTTAGCTATCACGCCAT
>CM067167.1:288582003-288595823 GCA_034093135.1 Erigeron breviscapus
GTGAGAAATTTTGCAACACACGGTGAACCGTCAAGGGCTATCGACCCACGAAGTAGTGCGCCCAAGAAAAGTGAAGAAGGAAAACCACATGAAATCGCTAAGTTAGTAGTGAAAGCAAATAAGAAATACGACGCTAGAAGTCAAGGCACATGCTACCACAACGATTAAGGAAGTTGGTCGCTGAACTAAGTTCCAAACAGCTAACAAACTCCGTGAAGAGCTAGTTATGGAATGTTTGAACGGAAGGGTGATAAGGATAATTCGCATCTGTGATGAGTTAGGATCAAAGGATCCGTATCACCATGATCTGACAAGTACCCTTGAGATAACTGCAAGGACTAGCGACTGCTTGTGTGCTGTTCAAGACGACGATTACTCTAGTTAGATGGATTTGAGTGACGAAACGGTAAGGAGTATGGTGACCCATAAGAAAACGAAAGGAAAATGGAGAAAACCGAATGGTTGAGAAAATGATAAAGTAACCGATGTTTCCCCTAAATTATATTATATCACAATTTCTAAGGACATTAGGTTATTGTATTTGAAAAGAAGCTTAGCTTAGAAAGCTGAAAATGGATATGAGGCTCAGGAGAGCAAAGTAATTGAGAGTTTTGTAGAGGTCAGGAGGACCTAAGAAGGATTATTTTATAGGAGGAGTTCATACGAATAAGGACATCGAAGTGTTTACCTTGAAATGATGGTGGTGATATGATTACTTAAGAGCATAAGGATTGTGTAAATCCTATCATGAGGAATGCGTAGGTATAGCAAAGAAACCGAATAGGTTATATGTGCGATGTTAAAAGAGATTTGTCGGTGATGAGTCATAGATAATGGTCCTTCTAGCGTAAAAAGGAAGTAATTAAAGGTACCTTAAAATGATTTGAAAGCCAATATCGGCAAAAGCAAGAGAAATTGGTAACGATATGACTTAGCGAATAATGAAAGAGGTGACTTTGGGAAAATAAGGACGAAGTTGAAAAGACAAAGGTGAGTATGAGGAGTAAGATGGAACTATCATCAACCAATTCATGATTTCCTTGCACGCCATAAAATAACAAAGACAACACTAGAAAACCCTAAAATGAGGTACTACGGAGGTGTACCTTTGCAAATTTAGTACAACTCGACATAACGGATTAGTATCACTCTAGTTAAGGGGGTAATCCCTTAACAAGTGGTTGGTCACAAACGAAGTCAATATTCAAGTAGCGGCAAGCGTATCTAACGTCAAACCGAACAAAGATGAGAATAGGCGAGAAGCCATTGGGACGTTTCTTTAATTGAGAAAGCAAACGGTAAAGGAAAGTACACCAAGTGACCAATGGAAATGAGTAGCCACTAACAATCGATATTCCAACGTTTCTTACCGTCTTTATTGTAACTCACATTACGAACCGTCTGCTCATTTTACACCTCCGTATTGCCATTCTTGTTATCATCCCATTATTTAGTATTGATCTAGGCAAGATTGACAGCCCGCAACGATTACATACGATTAATCTCCAGTCGTCTCAAGAAGTGAGCGACATTCGTAACCTTTTTCTTTTTCAAAGTTTCTAATCACGAGAAATGTTAGGGCACAGAGCAATGGATGCCCCCAACTACGGAGATCAAAAGCTTGTAAGTAACTAAAAAGGTCATGACGAAACCAGATGGACTCTCACAAATTGTGCGTCTCCGCGAAGCCATCCTTACCGTCAAACCATTCATTTTATCACCGCGTGAACGAGCGAACTTCGAGGACGAAGTTTCAGTTAAGGGGGTAATGATGTAACAACCCTCAATTTCCGACTAGGACAATTTACTTAGACTTATCTAGGTATCTATCCCTAGAGGTTTATTAAGAGAATTAACCTTCTAGATATTAAGGCATAGTTATAATTGCCCTCTAGTTCAATGGAATGCCCAAAGATAGCCAGTCATCTTAGAAATGCCAAACATAAGCCAATCTCAAAGTGAAGAATTAATGACAATCTTATAAGAATGTAACTATAATTAATCAAGTCAACTTCGAGAATATGTAAAGTAACAACAACTTTATAATTATTCAATCTAACAAACAAGTACCTATGTATCCAAAATGTAATCAATAACTCAAATAATAGAAGGTACATTAAGAAATTTTATAAAGTTTAGTACCAATATATATATATATATACACGACATACATACATATACTTATATCTTACAAGAGCTAACATTTGCACTTAACACAAGTACATATTTATATCTATGCATACACGTATAATTACAAATCCAATACTTGTATAATTTAAATTTACATAATCAAACCATTACTACATAACTTGATTAAAACTACCCTCATTTTGAATCTAGACTACATTTGGAACCACCCAACACCACACCACACCTCCTAGCCAATGGATATCACTCCACCACTCCCACTAGCCAATAAGCTTGCCCCCAACTTCTTTCCTCCTCCTAAATCACGTGGGTATGCCCCTCCCTCTCTCATTTTCAGATTTCTCTCTCAAACCAACACACACACATCTCCAAACACTCTCTCCAACTCTCTCAAAAATTCTGCACTTCATCCTCTTTCATTATCGGTTCAAGCAAGGTAAAAGGTTTGTAACACCCCGACTATAACGGAAACACGAGATGCCACAGAACGACATGGTACAAAAGATTTAAGTATAAAACATCAACATAAAGTTTCAAATGCCATTCAAATTCAAAAGGGTTACAAGTTCAAGTTGACGTTTAATAAACATTACATAACCAAATTCATAATCAAAAGATCAAATGTTTGCGTTACTAGTCCAACACGCAACAAATAGACACATCATCCGTGAGGCGGTCCAAATGCTAACTTACTGCCCTAGACCTGAAAAGCATGAAGAAAAAGTGTCAACTACGAGAGTTGAGTGAGTTCATAGGTTTATGCTAACAACACATATATGTTTAATCCAATTCAAGAGATAATATGTCATAAAATTTCCAAGAGTTCCATCATACTGTCCATACCCAAACCGTATGTTCAATCAAATTTCCATCCAATATAATATCAATACCTCTTGGTCAATGGTAAGACTACCATGACATAATTTGATGAGATTGTTCTTGAGCCACTACTAAGACCGGTTATGTCCCAATAATCAGATATAATGTCCCAAATGATAAGATAATGATAAGCACATGTTGTCAATCACGTGCATAAAGATAACCAAGGGTCGTGCCATGGAGACGCCCATAAATATATAGTAGTTAGAGCACCGCGAGGCCAGACTGGCGATGAAGGTGGCCACAAAGGCAGACCAAACATCCCACCGTTACCTATAATAGTGGATGAGGGGACAAATCCTAGTTGCGCAACCCTCTAACTACAGGCCTCAAATGAGTTAATAGTAGTGTACAGGGGACCACCGTTTGACAGTACTCAAGCTCATCATATAACATATAACACGTTGAACATACAATATAATTCCCATATCATTATTATTATTTCAAAGAATCATTTCATAAGAGAAAGTCATTTTAATTAATCATGCTTTTCACCCCGCAAGTAAAACATATAAAAGAGTTTGAAAGGGGGCTATGACTCACTTGATTAGAGAGTGAAAGGGGCTGATCAAACGCGATTCCTTCGCTTAGATTTGTTGCGCCTCAAGCAAGCCTAAACCATAACGTATATATTCACGACGTAAGTTCACGTGACATGAACTAGTGAGCTAGATCATGAGATGTATACTAGTAGACTTGCCCATCTTTGGTTGTTATTAGATTATGGAGTTTAAGTGCATTATGATGCTCTCATTGTTTGGGTATAAGAGATTTGGTGGTAGGAGTCGTTTTCTCATTATACGTTTTTGTACGTTTATTGGAATTTCGGTAGTTTGGCTTTGGTTTATATGATTTCCATTGTATACTTTGCTTAGTAATAATATTTGACATTAGTGGTCTTATAATATTAATATTTTATGTATATTTTCTGATTTGTAATTATATATTTAATTTAATATTATAATAATTATTTATTCACTTTATTGATTTATACTAAATAATTCCTTAAAAATACTTTTAAGTGTCATAATTGCCTTTATAAATTATGGATAATTTCATTTGAATTATCTTCTGATATATATGCTCCTTAATTTATAATTTCATGATTTATACTTTTATTTGTGTATTTTCCATTTATTTTAATAATAATATTTAATTAATTATTTTTACTTAATTATTTATCTTTAAATTATGTAACACATGTCTCTTGCCTTTTTACTATTTTTCTCCAGTAGGTTTTAGTTATTTTTATCAATGGTTAAGATGATTTAACCCCATTCTTGATTTACATAATTTATTTATTGATTTTTATGTCTTTTAATTACCATTTAAATTCAATAATTCATGGAAATTCTTAGAAATCATCACTAAACATTTTGGTCAAAAATCCCAGGCCTTTTAGGCAACTTTATCAATATAAATTCATATCAATTCAACCTCTCTTGTGTCTTGCTTATTTTGAGGGTTTTATGATTAAAAATCGTTTACCGAAATAGTGATTTTAGCCTCATTTCTTAAGCAATTAAAGTGCTTCAAAATGGATTTTCATTCTTGTTTCATTATTTCCAGAAAGTTCATAATATTTTGGTGTCCAAAATCGTGATAGTGGTGGTGGTGTGATATGTGCAATTTAGTGCTTTCGGTTAGTGATTATTTGACCCGAAAAGGTGATTTTTGAGCTTATTGTTGTCATGAACCAATAGATCTGAGTTTTATACTTTTATTTCAACTTATTTCCAGTAGGTTTATCATATTTCCTTGGTCATAAGATTATGGTGCATGTGTGTGCTCAAAATGCATTTTTGCGTGTTTTCGGTTTATGATTTCTAGCTTATTTTAACATGTTTTGGTCCAAGCTTTGTCTCTTTGTTATTTTATCAATTTTTCCAGAATATTAACATTAATATTAACATATTTTTCACTTATAACAAGTCCATATCCATCTCATAATCCAACAAAAGATCCAACTTTCTTAAATCTAGCATACATGCATTCAAATCAACACTTTTTACTATCAACTTTTATAGATCTAACATTTAACAATATAAAAACATCTTTTAAATGAAAAATCTCAGAATATACTCTTCAAAAATATACAAAAACATATAGATCTATCAACAAGAAAGTCACTTTAAAAGCTACTAATCTATAACAACACTTTTGGGTCTTAAACTTGTTGAATCCTTGGATCTTTCTTCTTAGATTCGACATGCATGAGCATGGAAAGAAAGATCCTATCAACTTTGCCCTCATTAAGTGTATATTACAAAGAAACAAGAAGAAAGTATGAGTTTTTGATAAAACCTTTGAATATAAACAAAACAAGATTAGATCTAGTAAAAAGGATGAAGATTATACCCTCTTGAACTTGGTTTTGGTGGTGAAAATGGGCAGAAATTTCGTGGTGCTTGAGGCCTCCAACAACCCTTAATCTAACCCAAAAACAATCCTTAAACCCTTGCTTGATATAACCCTTTAGTAATCTAACTTAATCCTTATTATTATTAAGTGTTTAACTTGATTTTGTTGTTGTTTGGGCCGAAATGAGAAGAAGAAAAAGGGAGGGGGAGAGGTTTTTCTTGAGAGAAAAGATGAGTATGTGAAGAGTGTGTGAGAAGTGTATGAAGTGTGAGAGTTCCAAGACTAGAAAGAGTGTATGTAAAATTTCAAATGGATGAGTGTGGGTGTGATGGGGGGGGGTTTTGAAGGGTTTTTGTTCTTTATTTATATAAATTGTATATATAATGTATATATTTGTTAGGTGTAAGTGTGTATATATTTTGTAAGGTTAAATGTGTTAGTTTGTAGTTATAAGTTGATGTTTGTTCTAATATGTGCATATGTATATATGTCATGTATATATGCTTGTATGTATATATTTTTGTGTTTCTAATTTGTTACATGAGCCTTTGATTATAAACTTGTATTTATTTTAAGCATATATATATTCTTATTGTTATTTAAACACTTTTATGTACATATTAATTTATAAATATACTTTGAGGTAGAAATCTTTATTCTCATGTCATATTTACTTAAATTGGTTTGGTGATTGATTTGTTGGACATTTATAAGAATTTTTGATTGATATCTCAACTTGTGAGGCTCATTTTATCATTTATAACTTGATTAATCATCAATGAAATTTTTGTTCAATGGTATTTTATAAATCAAATTTAGAATTGAACAATAGTTTAGATTGCTAATTTAGGTATCTACTATAGTGATAATTAGATTAGATTTAGGGGCATTATCTACTAGCTTCAAGTATAACTATGGCTTGCGGGATCATAGACAACATAACTAGCACATATATAATGTTAAAAAGTAGGGTTGTTACATCCTTACCCCCTTAGAAGAATTCCGTCTCGGAATTTGAATTTGCTTAGGGAGTAAGTGCGGATATTTCTCGCGTATAAAGTCCTCGAGCTCCCATGTAAACTCGGGTCCGCGTTTCGTATCCCATCTAACTTTAACAATAGGGATCTTGCTCCTCTTTAGGCGTTTCTCATCGCGATCGAGAACTTCTATTGGCTCCTCACGAAATTGGAGCTTATCCTCCACACGTAGTTCTTCAAGTGGGACCACTTTCGAATCATCCGCCACACATTTCTTCAAGTTCGACACATGGAATGTGTCATGAACATCTCCTAATTCTTGGGGTAATTTCAACTTATAGGCTACAGGGCCTATTCTAGCAACAATTTCAAATGGCCCAATGTATCGGGGGCTCAACTTTCCTCTTTGCCGAACCTTACGGTTCCCTTCCATGGCGACACCTTTAATAGTACTTTGTCGCCAACCTCAAATTCTAGGGGCTTCCTCCTCTGATCTGCATAACTCTTTTGCCGATCCCTTGCGGCCTTAAGCTTTTCTTTAATGATCGCCACTTTGTCCGTTGTCTCTTGGACAAAATCAACGGTAGCTAGGCTTCTCTCGCCCGCCTCTATCCAACACATGGGTGATCTACATTTACGCCCGTATAGAGCTTCAAATGGCGCGCATTGTATGCTAGAGTGATAACTATTGTTGTAAGTAAATTCCGCGTATGGCAAGTGTTCATCCCAACTTCCACTAAATTCTAATGCGCAAGCCCTTAGCATATCCTCCAGCGTTTGTATTGTACGCTCACTTTGCCCATCCGTTTGTGGGTGGTAAGCCGTACTTAATGATAACGTAGTGCCCATTGCTTCTTGCACAAGACCCCAGAAACGTGAGGTAAACCTACCATCCCTATCGGATATTATGGACAGAGGTACACCATGCAATGTCACAATCTTTTCAACGTACAAGCGAGCTAGACGCTCAGTGTTCCAATCTTCTTTGATGGGGATGAAATGGGCTGATTTCGTAAGACGATCAACAATCACCCATATAGCATCATGACCCTTCTTTGTCCGAGGCAATTTCGTCACTAGGTCCATTGCTATTTGCTCCCACTTCCACTCGGGTATTTCTGGCTGCTTTAAAAGTCCAGCTGGCTTTTGGTGCTCAGCTTTGACCATCGCACAAGTCATGCATCGGCTCACATATAGGGCTACATCACCTTTCATCCCAGGCCACCAAAAGTCCCTTTTTAGACCTTGGTACATCTTATCCGCTCCTGGATGAATCAAGTATTTTGAATTGTGAGCTTCATTCATTAACACCTCTCTCAGCCCATTGATATTTGGGACCCAAGCTCTTCCCTTGAAATACAAGATGCCTTCATCATCCCTATCGAACCTTGTTTCTATTCCACTCAATGCCTCTTCTTCAATGTTCTTTCCTTCAAAAGCCTTTGCTTGATCTTCTAAGAATCTGTCCCTTAGAGACATTTTCACTCGTAAGTGATTAATTCTTGCCCTTGGCACCCTGGTGCTCACCTTCCTACTAAGAGCGTCAGCAACAACATTTGCCTTTCCTGGGTGGTACTTAATTTCACACTCGTAATCGTTAAGCAGCTCCATCCACCTTCCTTTGCCTCATGTTCAACATCTTCTGATCGAAGATGTGTTGCAAGCTCTTGTGATCGGTAAATATGGTGCACTTGGTGCCATAAAGATAATGTCGCCATATCTTCAAGGCAAACACTACGGCTCCTAGCTCCAAATCGTGTGTTGAATAATTCTTCTCATGTGGCTTTAATTGCCTAGATGCGTACGCAATAACTTTGTCTCTTTGCATTAGTACGCACCCTAGCCCTTTATTCGACGCATCACAATATACTACAAATCCTTCCATTCCATCCGGCAATGCTAGTATTGGGGCTTCACACAACATGTCCTTAAGCGTTTGAAACGCTTGCTCTTGTTCTTCACCCCATTCAAACTCTCTTGACTTTTGGGTCAATTGGGTTAAAGGTACCGCAATCTTAGAGAATCCTTGAATGAACCTCCTATAATAACCCGCCAAACCTAGGAAGCTACGCACTTCCGTTGGTGTCTTGGGTGTCTCCCATTTCTTGATTGCTTCTATCTTAGACGGATCAACATGGATTCCTTCTTCGTTCACAACGTGTCCCAGAAATTGGACTTGACGGAGCCAAAATTCACACTTAGAAAACTTAGCATATAGTTTCTCGTCTCTAAGTAACTGCAAGATTATCCTCAGGTGCTTCTCGTGCTCCTCCTTGCTTCTAGAGTATATCAAAATGTCATCGATGAACACTATGACGAATTTGTCCAAGTATGGCCTACAAATCCTATTCATTAGGTCCATGAAAACGGCTGGCGCATTTGTGAGACCAAATGGCATCACTAGAAACTCATAATGCCCATAGCGAGTTCTAAAGGCCGTTTTAGGTACATCTTCTTCTCATACCCTCAACTGATGATAGCCGGACCTAAGGTCAATTTTCGAGAAATGCGACGCTCCTTGCAGTTGGTCGAACAAATCGTCTATTCGCGGCAGCGGGTATCTATTCTTGATCGTCAATTTATTCAACTCTCTATAGTCGATGCACATTCTCAAAGATCCATCCTTCTTCCTGACAAAGAGAATTGGCGCACCCCAGGGTGAAGAACTAGGTTGGATTAAACCTTTATCAAGCAATTCTTGCAATTGCTCCGAGAGTTCTCGCATTTCGGAGGGCGCTAGCCTGTACGGTGCTTTAGCCACGGGGGCTGCCCCGGGAACTAAATCGATGGTAAACTCTACTTGTCTTGCTGGGGGAAGTCCAGGTAGTTCGTCCGGAAACACATCTAGAAAATCTCTAACCACTGTTACCTTGAGAGGATCCTTATCTTTCACTCGCTTATCCACTACTTGTGCCAAGTACGTGTGGTATTCCTTCCGTAGGTACTTCCTCACCTTCATGGATGACACCAACTTAGGTTGGACTCCCGCCTTATGGCCTTGAACTATTAGCACCTCACCGTTATCTGAAGGAATCTTAATGATCCTTTCATGGCAAAGTATTTCAGCACGCATTTTCGACAACCAATCCATTCCTATTATCACATCAAAACTTCCTATTTCTATGGAATCAAGTCTATACTATAGTCCTTCTCATCTAAAGTTAACTTACAATCAGCAATAATTTCCTTAGTCTTATACTCGTTTCCATTAGCATATTCAACATAATAAGTTTCCTCCAGTTCACTAGGTTTCTTATCAATCAATTCTTTAAATTCAAAGGAAATAAAACTTCTTTCAGCTCCAGAATCAAACAACATAGATGCATAAACATTATTTATTGGAAACGTACCTACGATGACATTAGGGTCATCACGTGCCTCATTCGCTCCCATGGCATACACCCTTCCTCAGGCTTGACCTCCTTGATTTCCACGATTTCCTTGGTTAACGTTGTTGCCTTGATTCCCAACATTTCCTCGGTTAACTTGATTTCCATTGTTTCCTCGGTTTGCTTGGTTCCCGCGATTCCCAACATTCCTAAAGTTGCCACGGTTACCATTTTCATTTCCACGGTTGCCTTGTGCTCTTCTCAACCTAGGACAAGCATTTCTCCAATGATCCGTACTTCCACATTCGTGACATCCCCCTCGTGGTCCTTCATTCCTTGGCCCGCTCCGGCAGTGAGCAGCAAGGTGACCCATGCGGTTGCAAGTCGTGCAACGCTTGCATTCACCCAAGTGGCTATAACCACATCGGTTGCACCTTGAGGCATGCCACGATATGGATTGGGGTTAGCATCCACAACCCCATAGTTTCTCACAATCTTTTGCCTCTTATCCGGCCCATTCCCTTTTCGATCGCCAAACCGATTTCCTCCACCTTGTCTCGAACTTGATTCACCTCTCGTGTACTTCCCACGCCTAACCAAATCGTTTACTAGCCTGGTTGCCAAACTTATAGCCTGCTCAAGGGTGGTAGGGCTTGCAGCAGTGACCATCAACCTAACTTCAGGTGCCAATCCATAGATGAACCTCTCAACCTTCTTAGCCACAGGGGTTACCATCTCCGGCACCAACACGCTCAACTCGTGGAAGCGGATCACATAGGCCTCCAATTCCAGCCCTCTCATGGCATGGTTCCAGAATTCCATCTCCAGTTTTTGTACCTCCTCTCGTGGACAATACTCACGCTTCAACTCTTCCTTAAACTGCTCCCAAGTCAAAGCATTGACTGCTGCAGGACCTCTAGTAGTCGCTTGGAGATTCCACCAAGTAAGAGCTCTTCCTTGAAGCTTACTAGCAGCAAACTTAACACGGTCAGCCGGCGCACAATCAATGATGTTCAAGTTGGCTTCCATGCTTTGGAACCAAGTAAGCAATCCAACAGGGCCTTCTGTCCCATGAAACTCCTTGGGATTGCAAGACGTGAAAGCCTTGTAGGCATTCCTGTCAATAGCATTTTCCCCTCCATCTTGTCTTCTAGCCGTGTTGAGTGTAGCGGTCACATTCTCCACAATTTGGGTGGCAATGTTTGGCATGGCGGCATTGATCTGTTGGGAGATAAGCTCAGCTAACTCGCTCTTCGCTGGGCCTCTTCACTTGTTTCTCCGCCGGTCCTTTGTGGTGCCATGTCTCTACAAAGGATAATATAGTTTAGTTATTCGTGTATTGAATCATATGACATAAGCTCGACTCACGACTTCTTGATCTCACACGAGTACATCTAAAGTTATTTAGTTGTGTTAGAAATCCAAAAATAGTGATAAATTGTAATTAAGATTAGAAGACATTCTTGTTGTTAAGTCATAGATAAATGATTACTAAGGTTGAGGGGCTAATTGTGATAATTAGCATAGTTGTATTGTTAGACTATATATAGCCCTCATACCTTAGAAATCATAACCATGGACATAACAAACAATTCATTCCTTACACACATTAATCCCAATCTTTCAGTTTATTCGATCTTTCTCTCTCAAAACACACACACACACACCAAGAACACACACTACAAACCGCCATTGTTGAATCGAATTCAGTAGTTAAAATCGTGTTATAACAAGTGGTATCAGAGCAAAATCAGTTAATCTGAACGATCCATAGCTCGATTTGTTGCAATTTTCATTCAATTTTCGAATTTTTTATTCAAAATCGTTTTCACTGTTCAACAAAATTCACACTCTCAAATCACATAAAATCACAGTTATTTGTTCACCAATAGATTCGTGATAGTTGTAAACATAATCCTGTCAAGTTTCAAGTTCCAATTCGATCTAATTCTCGAGATTGAATTTTTGATTTTGGCGCGATTTTTTGGGTTTTGAATCTGTTGTGTTTTAGGTTGAATTTTGTTCATAGATTTGTTGCGGAGGTGAAAACAAACAGTTTGCAAGTTATTTCGTAATCTAACTCCCACTAATTCAAAAGTTATTGAAGCTTTTAAAGTCATTAATGGAGTTTTCATGGAAAACTGGTAAAATGATGAAGATGAACCTAAAACGATCTTCACTAAGACGATCTTCATAAGATCGTTTTGGTATTTGAAAGTTAATTGTAATACCTGTGCTGTGTGGATTGTTGAGTTGAGAAGTATTTGTTTTTGGCTAACTAATCCAGAAGGATTGGTTTGGTCAATACAAATTCTTGAAAAGAAAACAAGACGATCTTCACCAAGATCGTCTCATTATTCTGAAACCAAGACGATCTTCAACAAGATCGTCTCATTTCTTTTGAAGTTAAGACGATCTTCAATTCAAGACCGTCTCATTTCCTGATCGTTTCATTTTTCATACTTAGCCAAATTTCACCAAAATTTCCAAGACGATCTTCAATCAAGATCGTCCCAGTTCTTCAAGACCGTTTCATTTCAAGACCGTTTCATTTCAAGATCGTTTCAATTTCAAGACTTAACCAAATTTCATCAAAATCCTAGGACGATCTCACCTAGGACGATCTTGCTAAGACGATCTCACACAGACGATTCACCCAAAAAAAAAAAAAAGTCTTTTGGCGGGAAAAATAATTTTTGCCCAAGGTCTTAAAAAGGGATAATTCATGAAGATTTAAAATTTGATAGCGTTAAAAAAATTTTAGGCCAATTTTCATCCGTTATCGACGCGGTTTTGGCGAAAATTTTTAGAAATTATCAAATTTTTCCTATGATCATGATATCCAAAGTTTACATGAAATTCTAAGTTTCGTGAGAACATATTTCGGCGGAAAAATTTGGAGGGAAACCTGAAGTACAAAATCTCCAAATTTCAATTTTAATTCTTTCACTTCAATTTCAATCACAATTACCTTTCATTTCATTTCACCTTTGCTCAACAAAATGTCAAGTCCAAGTATCTCAAATTCAATCAAAAATGATTTCGTCTTCAATTTGTGGTTAACTTCCTCACCCAAGACACCTACTTCATCTGAAGAGAAACTTCATAAAGGTGGACTGTGCTCATGTTGTATGACTACTCATTTGCGATCTGAAACAACTCCTTGTCAAGTGATGAAGATATTGATTCATTCGATTGCCACTGAAAATGTCAAGTTTCAAGAGGAAGTAGTCACGTTACAAGCTGAGAATGTCAAACTGAAAGAACAAATGATCTACTATCGAGCTGGAAATGTGAGACTTACAAATAAGATGAAAGAACTTCAAGTTGAATTTGGAAACCTTGCAGTTTGGAATGAAATTGACAAACAAACTTTGAAGAAGAATGATGAGTTGATGTCACAAATGAAAGCTGCGATAAAAGAACTTCAAACAGAATTGAAAACTTCCAACAAGAAGCTGAATGATAGTATCTTGGAAAGCAAATCAAGAGAACTTATTTTGCAAGAAAAGATTTCAAGTTTTCAATCTCAGTTGAAAAATGAGACATCCATATTCTTAACCATGGAGAGCAAGTTTATTGATGAGATGAACAAAGTTGAGAAGGAGAGACAAGATGCTTGCAAGAAAATCAAGACTCTTGAAGAGAATTGTTTGCAATTTCAATCAAATGAAACATCTCTACAAAAGAGAATCTCTGAACTTGAGATGGAATTGCAAACACAATCAACATCTTGTGACACTCAAAGTGATGATGGATCAGTTTATCATGATGCAAGTCCAATACTTCCAACTAAACTTGATGCTCCAAAGAAAGTTTGCACTGAGTCCATCCCAAAGAGCTCAAAGATCAAAGTTTCATCTCCTGCTAAACATAAAGCTTCTCAATTTCTAACTAACTATGCCTTATTCAAGGATAGAAAGTATTCGTCGAAGCCTACTATAGATGGAACACAGACTCTCATTCCATTCTTGTCATTTGAAGACAATACCAAGTTCATCTCTCAAGCAAAAGCTCAGTTGACCAAGATCAAATGGAAACCTGTCTACAAACCAAAGTCAACTGAGTCAAAGACAATCAAATACTCACTTTGGCAACTCTATGAACTTGCACCAAAACCAACCAA
>CM067167.1:288596823-288609323 GCA_034093135.1 Erigeron breviscapus
ATGTAAAATCCTTTTAGCAACAAAATAATAAACCCAAAATTGAACCACATATTGCAACTAGAATATAACCAAAAGCCCAAAAACTTTATTCAGGTTACCTACTAACAAGATATCAAATAAACCTATACATTTAAAAGTGTAGTAAAACTTAAAATTTAAAATGCAAAAGAAGAATACTTTAGCTACATCTCCCAATCGAAATATTACCTTATTATCATTTTCGTCTTTTAACCCTTTAAAGATTTTGTATCTTTGAACGATTATGTCAATGTGATTTATATGACTATTACAGGAGACATCGACAAATCATGTATATATTTTGAGAGCTTTGAAATATGATCGAATTCATACATATAAATCATGTCAAATTGTCAATTCATACACTAGTCTTTGTTTCTATTGTTACACATAATGCAATAATCTACGTTTTGCAGGGAAATAGACATTGATTCTCATGCAAATATTCATTATCCTTTTGATTTTATTACTATCAAACAAAATTGGAATTATATATCCTACCTATGAGTTTGGAACAATAAAATCAAAAAGGATTATAGAAGATTTCTATTTCACATTATAATTGAGACTTAAGAGCAGAAGTGTTTTACCTCAATTGTAACCGTAACCAATTTGACAGAGCCAAAACCTCCGTTGGTACCTTTACCTATGATCCCCCCTTTTTTCTGATCTATATATACATATTCTCCTCCATTAGAGGTTTTGATTATATTCACTTTTAAATAAAGAATCGAGCAACTCGTGCTGATAACGTGTTGTAAAACAACGACCTAATAGCCAAATATAATATGTAAGAATAGAGAGAATAGAAGAATGATTTCCATTGATCTTCAATATCCATACATGAGCCACTATATATAGGCTACATGACATTAATACAATTAGTACATTAATAATGGGTGGAATACAAAAGAGAATGAGTTATAGGATGTGGATAGCCACAATCTATGAATTCATAATATTTTCTTTTTTTTAGCCGAATAGCCGCTTGATATTTTTTTATATATATAAACATCACTTTCTACTAAATTTGGGGGCCTTTGGATCTTGGTGGCCCAAAGCATGTGCTTGACTATTAAATATAGTGGGTCGGCCCTATCAATCACGTGCAATAATAATGAATGGGTCGTGCCATGGAGACGACCAATAATATATAAAGTAGATTAGAGCACCCCTAGGCAGACCGGAGATGAGGGCGGCAACTTAGGCGGCCAGTCAACCCGTTGCCATCTTGGTGAGTGAGGGGACGAATCCTAGTTGCGCAACCCTCTAACTACAGGCCTCAATGAGTTAATAGTAGTGTACAGGGGGCCACCGTTTGACAGTACTCAAGCTCATCATATAACATATAACACGTTGAACATACAATAACATTCCCATATAATCATCATTCGTTCAATAAAGCATTTCCATAAAAGAAAGTCAATTTAATTAATCATGCTTTTCACCCCGTAAGTAAAACATATAAAAGAGTTTGAAAGGGGGCTATGACTCACCTTGTTATGCCGCACATTATATTCACCTATCCAAAATGGGTACTTCCCATCAATCGCTTCCTTGATCATATATCCGTCATGTTCCTCAATCATATTTCAAGCCAAGACTATCCCTACGAGAGGACTAATATACATAAGTTCCTATCTTAAGCCATCACTTAGAAATGTCACATTTGTTTATACGTTTAATTCTTGGTTTACATTTGTTGTGGTTTCGATTGTATCTTTTGTATCACTCGATCATTATGGTGTTTATTTTCTCCATATATTTGGTGTTTACAAGTATATAATAACTTGAATTCATTTATTTAATTTATTATTTTTATTTACCATTTAATCAGTTGTATTTAAAATAACTTTGGAATTACCATTTAATTTCTCGGCTTCAAAATATATGCCTTTTTGGGTAACTTCTAATACCCATAATTCATATCAGTTCAACCTCTCTTGTGTTTTGATCATTTAGAGGTTTCTAGTGTTAAAATTGTAAACCGAAATAGGGATTTTAGCCTCGTCTCTTAGGCAAATTGAGTATTCCCAAATGGATTTCCATCCTCAACTCAATATTTACAGAATGTATATTATATTCTAGTGTCTAAATTCTTGATATTGGTGGTGGTGTGATTAGTGAAATTTGTGGCTTTCGGTTTGTGCTAAAATGAACCGAAATTGTGATTTTTAGACTTGTCTTTGGTATTTGATAACCAAGTTAAGTTTTATAACCTTCATTTGACATTTTCTCAATAGGTTTATCATATATTTTGTTACAAGATTGTTGGAGTTAATTAAGGTTGCAATCTAGTGATTTTTAGCTTGTTTAGTTGTAAGGAGCTTTTACTTGAAATTTTTCTGTTTTAACACTTATTTTCATGAAATGTTGACTAGTCATTCATGGTTAAATTGAATCATTTGGACATTGGTGATTTTTATACAGTGACATATATGTGTCCTATATTTATGTAAATTTTTACTAATTTTTTAGACATTGTTTACTACCTCTAAAAATTACCAAACCAAAACTGGTCAGAATGGTAACTTCTGTGCGACCCAAAATGTTTTATAAACGTTCTTCATGATGGAACCCTCAGAAAAATCCTCCAATTTTATTTTAAGTTAAGAACTCATAAACTCACTTTTCACCAAATTTGAGCTTCTGAAGCTTAGTATTTTGAAAATTAAAAATCGTCAAAATCTACTGATTTCCAGACCAAAATCCTAGTTTTGCGACCTTAACTTCAAAAATACGTTTCACTGACTTTTCCTTTGAAATATGACCTGAAACCGGTGCCATTTAAAAGAAAACTCTTTGAAATTAATTTTAGACACAAAAATCGTTTAAAAATATTATATCAAACTCGAGATATCACCTCCCCAAGTTAACATAGTTTTCTGATCAGCTTTTCTTGAAAACACAATCACATGTCTTTACTTTATTACTTCACCCAACACTTATTTTGACTTCCCCAATGTATTTTATTCATCCTAACTCATCTATTAACATTTCATTAGTGTATTTCCAGATTTCATATTACATTTTTATGGACAAATTACTTGATTAATGAAGGGGTAGGGTATAAACCCTTTACCCTAATTCACCCCACATGGAGAGTAAGATGTTTGGATGGAAGAGGTAGGGAGCTTACCTCGAGGAGAGAGAAACAAGATGTGAATGCCTTGGGTGAGAACCGAGAGCTACAAAGGAAGGGAGTAGCTCGAAGAGAAGAGAGAGATCTGAAAGCTCCAGGTGGGGCCCAGCCGATAGTGAAGAGAAGAGAGAGAGAGATCCGAGAGCTCCAGGTGGGGCCCAGCCGAGAGTAAAAGGAAGAAAGGTGAGAAGGGAATAAGTCTTGGAAGGGAGTAAGCCAAGAAGAGAGAGAGAAGAGAAGCAGGAGAGAGAAACGAAGGTGTTTCCTTAACTCCCTCCTAGAGTAGTCGATTAAGTATAAATAAATTATAGAGTTAATTACAGAAATCGTCCCTGTCGTGGTACCCAGCTTGCAGGTTTCGTCCCTACCTTTCAAAAATTACAGTTTTAGTCCAAAAAACTTTGCTCCGTCAACACTTTTAGTCCAAAGCATTAACAGACGTTAAAATACCCATCACGTGACCTGCACATGATGGGTAATCTCGTAATTTGGCCTAGAGTTAATTACAGAAGTCGTCCTTATCGTGAACTACCACTTTCAGCTTTGGTCCTTGGATTTTAATAATTTGTATATATCTCTATCTGTACTTCAACTTTCCACCAGTCCACCTCACACATACATACATACAAGTTTGATATAGATCTGGAAACAAATCTATATACACATCACAAAATTAAAACCCAAAATCCTGATTTCTGTAATTAACTCTAAAGAAAAAGAAAAAAAACCACGCCTGCCAGTTCATCACCCCCTCCCTGGCTGATTGATGAACAAATAACCAAACCAACACTAGCACCGCCGAAGGCATCAAAAATTCAACGCAACAAACACAACAAAACCCCCTAAATCAGGTTTTTCAATATTCTTATATTTGTATTAATTCCCACTATATCTATTTATCTATACATACAGCTTTTCGTTTATTTGTTCACAAGTGATTTTGATTTTTTTTTTCCGCAGTGACATTATTTCTGAAAATGGAACCACCGTCGCCACCATTTTTATATGACATAACCAATAACCTCCATAGCATCAGCTTCAACTTAACCACCACTCCAACCACCGCCAGCAAACCCAACACTCCTTCCACCGGAGTGTTTGTCAAATGTAATCTTTACCTGATGTTGCTCGTATTTCCGGTGAGAAGGTATCGCCGGAGGAACACGAGAAGTGGCCAGGTTGTTACTGTGGTTGTGACGGTTCGCGATCGGGGAAATGGTGGGATATATAAACAGGATTCAACGGTGATAACCCGCCGCCGCCATGACCTCCAGATTCCGGTGATATACAGGGATTTTTTATGGATCCGGTCATTGTGATGTTGATATCCTTATAAGTTATAACTGACCCATGCCCTTGTTTATTCTTATAAGCAAATGTGATGTCTAGCTGGAAATTTTCACTGGCGAGATGGGTTTTTTTGAGTATTTTGTTATGACTTAAAAAGATCAAAACTTGATCATTGTTGGTACATAAATATTTTTGGACTAATTTCATTTTAGAGCTATATCGATAGGTTTGGTGGGGAACAGCAGATAAGTATATGTATGTATATATGTTTGGTGGGGAACAGCAGATAAGTATATGTATGTATATATATATACTTGTTTTCATTGATTTTGGATTTTGGGTTTTAATTTTGTGATGTGTATATAGATTTGTTTCCAGATCTATATCAAACTTGTATGTATGTATGTGTGAGGTGGACTGGTGGAAAGTTGAAGCACAGATAGAGATATATACAAATTATTAAAATCCAAGGACCAAAGCTGAAAGTGGTAGTTCACGATAAGGACGACTTCTGTAATTAACTCTAGGCCAAATTACGAGATTACCCATCATGTGCAGGTCACGTGATGGGTATTTTAACGTCTGTTAATGCTTTGGACTAAAAGTGTTGACGGAGCAAAGTTTTTTGGACTAAAACTGTAATTTTTGAAAGGTAGGGACGAAACCTGCAAGCTTGGTACCACGACAGGGACGATTTCTGTAATTAACTCTTAAGTTAATGATCTTACTATTGTAAGCAGAAAATTATAAATACAATTAGGCCAGACCCGATTACAATACATGGCTGACTTCTAAAACCCATCAAGTCGAAAGCTCTCAAGAAGGACCCCTCTTAATATATACATTTTTAATATTATATATGTATTACAAGAATTTCCCAAGGTTACTCCTCAACAGGAGCTCATCGAGAGTGGATCCAAGGAGCAACCCGAGAATGACTTGGAGTCCATCTACCTTGCTTAGATGAGAGTGAGCAATGTCTCTCTTCTAGTGTATCATGAATAATACATATATTTTATATGCGTATAAAATATGACGGGAGTCTGATTGAGAGTCTTCCAAGACAATTCCATAAGTAGTCTTTGACACGAGCTCTTGAAAATATAAAAGACACACACTCGTCACATCAATTCTATACGAGTTATATGCTTGTGATTGGATATGAGTTATCCAATCACAGAATGAATACAAAGTATTTTAGTCACTCTCGAAGGTTCTATTCTTGATATATTCCTTTGTGTTTCAAGGCCACGGCCCATATCTGACAGGCCCAAAATACAATAAAACCTAATTGGGTGTCTATAAATACCCAATCATTGAAAGTCAGATTCATTCAATATTCATTCATCACAATTCACACAATCATTCATTCTGTCAATCATCAAAATTACACAATATCCTTCTAGAGAGAGAAACCAAGAGCTTTCTCACTCTAGGTTATCCTTTTATCACCTTAGGTTCGTGAAGAACTTAGTAGGTTTGCACTCTATGATTGAGGAGATTAAAAGGATAACACGGTTAAAACCCCATTGTGATTGAGCTCAACATCTCATGCTCAAACATTAATGTGGTGAATGTATATATATGTTTTTGGTGATTTTCGGTTAGTGTTTTTGATGTTATTCTTGTTTTGATTCTTATAAATTCCATTCTTCTTGTTATAATACCATTAAAACCAGATTATTATACCTATTTCAACATTCATATATATACAAAATTATCATTCAAAGATCCATCTCAAATCCCAAATCAAAATCAACCAAAACTAGTGCAAATCTAAGCATGCATGTTAAGATCTAACTCTTTTAAGCAAGATTAACTTATCATCTTTTATGTGTGTCACTCTTTCATCATTATCTCTTTTAGATCGACCTTTTAAATATGCATGCATGTGTAGATCTATGTGTATTTAGTGATAAAATGAAAGGTAAAGAAAGTAATAATCACAAGAGTTCAAGTTATCAACCTTTGGAAATGAAAATAACAAGATTTAGTGTGTTGTTGGGTCTTGTACTTATGGCAGATTTCGAGCTCCTTGGGGGCTGTTTTGACACGAAAATGAGAAAGAAGGATTGCAAGAAGGTTACTAAATGAAAGCACAAGGAAGAGACCACAAGGAGAAGCATTGAAATCAACCTTTGGTGATGCAAAATAAGGAAGAAAGACACTACTACAAAACTGAAAAATACCGACGGATTTTTCCGACGGAAAAAATCTGTCAGAAATTTCCGACAGATTACCGACGAAGTTTCGACGACATATCATTTAATTTATTAATTGGAGACTTTGTGACAGATTACCGACGAACTACAAAATCCGTCGGAAATCTGTCGGAATTTAAAACTCCGTCGGAAATCTGTCGGACTTTAATACCGACGGTTTTAAAACTCCGTCGGAAATCCGTCATAATTGTTTTATAAAATTTAAATTTAATTATTATATCCGTCGGAAATCTGTCGGAATTTAAAACTCCGTCGGAAATCTGTCGGACTTTAATACCGACGGAAATCCGTCGGAAATCCGTCGGAAATCTGTCGGAATTTAAAACTACAAAATCCGTCGGAAATCTGTCGGAATTTAAAACTCCGTCGGAAATCTGTCGGACTTTAATACCGACGGTTTTAAAACTCCGTCAAAAATATAATGTTCAGAAAAAATGAATTTAATTATTCATATCCGTCGGGAATCTGTCAGAATTTACCGACGGAATACCGACGAAAACTTAAAAACCATCAGAAATATTTTTCAAAAAATTTTTGTTTTATTTTTACGTTCGGAAATTTCCAAAGAAATTCACACTTTCCATGTTTTAGTATCATAAATTGTCAACTCTAATCGTAATGTTTCTTTTTATAAGGAATTTAGTTCACCTTCAATTATGTTCGACGAGTTTCCTGATATAAGCTTGAAAAGCCATAAGATCAAAAACTAGGACGGCTAAATAGATAAATTCCTAATTAAATAGAAATCTTATATATGATATATATTAAATTTTTAATTAATATCTCTCTATATAACTAAGAGAGGATATAAAAGTGATTATGTGTCTACTATTTTTATTTGCACTATTATTTAGGAAATAAATAAGATTAATATTAATATATTAAATGAGATGTGATATTACATATTTCAAATTTAATTATAACTTAAATGCTTTCATATATTGGACGATCTATAATCTTTAATATATATTAAAACAAAACCCTTAATTCTAAATTAGAAAAGTAAGGACCATTGATTGAATTTCTCTATTTTCTCCACCATTAGATCATTTTGATGACATCATCATTGACTAAAGAATTAGTCAATAACACTTTTGGTCCTCATAGTTTTATATAAATGTTTATAAAGGTCTTTATTTTATTTATTTTAATTTAAATGGCCTAAGTGAATATCATTCTATAACTTTGTTAACTATATATTTATAATAATAGTAATTCGTAGTCTTCAATGTATATAACTTAAACCCTTCATCTCATGTCTCGTCTCCAGAAGCTTCAATTTCAATTTTACCATCTCAAACAAATGAGCGTACTGAAACTCCATTTTCCACATATAACTATATGTCTGGAAACAGACGTATGGCACCATCACCATCTGGGCAGTTCTCACTTCTTCGAGAAATGCCACCACCGCCGCCGTTGGACACACCTGAGCATTCTCAGCATGTCCAACAACTTGAAATTCCTGTCCTTCCTTCTTCCACCACTTCTGTTACTATTCCCTCAACTGCTGCGATGTCAACTAGGGAGGCTTCTCTCAATTTGCCTCCTCCAGTTACTCCAGTGGTAGCTGCTGCTGGTCCAGTGACACGTTCTCCTCCGTCACTGGACACTCAATTTGCCTCCTTCCAAGCCAACATCCAAAACCTTATTCATAGGGTGGAGGATGTTCAGAAGGCAATTGATAAAAACACCAAGTCCCTTTCCAGATACAACAAGGACACCACCACAAATTCTAAGGTTGTTGATCTGGGGATAAATAAGTTTGCAGAAAATGAGGACTTGGTGTTCAAGAAGCTCAATGAGCTGGTCGAAGGCTGTAACAATCTGGCCACTTCTCTAAAGGAAGCCTTTGACCTTACTCAGACCAAAGTCACTACTTCAATCTCCAACTTGCTGGGTAATACTGTTAGACAATCAGAAGTTGATTTGAAGGAGATTGAAAAGCAGGTTAAGGACTTGGTTGAAAAACCTGGCTTGAATGTGACTGAGCTTGGGCAGCAGTTGATGACTTCAGTTGGTCAGAAGATTGATGATACGCTGGGTGCAAGAGAAACTCAACTGATTGAAAAGGTGATAGCTGAGATCACCAAGCTGGCCACTCCTCAGGTTGATCTGGCCCCACTCACTACTGAGATCAACCAGTTGAGGGGCAGCATAGACACTTTAAACACCCAGGTATCAAATCACACCCAGTCTATTGACAAGCTGACAACTGAAGTAGATAATTTAAAGAAAAAGGATGAAGAGGTAAAGGAAAGGGTAGTTTCTGGTCTTGAAGAAGATTCTAAGATCTTGGACGAACTGAAGACTGGTCAGCAACAAGTGGCAGCAAATGTTCTGACCCAGTCTAAAGAGACCAACCACCTGTGGAGATCCTTCAGAATGATGTGCACAATTTTTAAAGAATGCAAGGACATGCAATCATGGCAGCCTCTTGACCGGTTGCCATCTAACCATCATGACTGGGAAGTCATAAGGGCAGCTCTAGATGCTGCCAAGGGGGAAAGACGTGCAGTCCTTGCACCAATTGCAACTGGAAGTGCTCCATCTGGAAGGCAAACTATTGCTGCTGCCAGTACTGATGCTGGCCAGCAAATTCAAGGTGTGCTTACTCAACAATCAACTGATAAAGAAATTGCAATAGCTACCAGTACTGAAGCTGGTGAGCAAAGGATTGAAGAATATGAAGATGTGATTGATAGGGGGAATGTTGATAAGGGCAAAGGGAACGCAACTGATGAATCTGCCCAGCCGGCCACTGATGTACCAATGTTAGAAACTGGCAATGTTGATAGGCTTCCTCCAGTTTCAGAAAGTGATAGCAAAAGATTGGCAAGACTTGGAAATGAAATCAAAGAAAGAAAGAAGATGAAACAAGCAAACCAAGCTGAAGCCAGAGAACATCTTGTAAAGATAAAATTGCTTGATGTAAGTGATGCTCTTCTTTTGGGAATCACAAAGGAGGAATATGCCAAAGTAAAAAATGATGCAAGGATAGTGGGCATGTTAAAAGAAATGCTTGATATTGAACTTGACAGACACTATCCTGATGATGAAGCTGAACATGATGCCAGAAATCTGAACATATCTGTGGATAAGGCAAAGGAGATTCGGGCCAATGAGATTCTTAAGAGAATTGAAAATGTTAAGAAGGTTGTAAAAAGGGTAGTGAATCCACCGAGAAGGAACCCTCAACCAAGAAAACCATTGCCCAGAGATGCTGATCTAAGAACCTTCATTGAACCAACTGGCGAAATCTCAAATGATGACATCAAAGTTGTTGTGCAGGCTGCTGGAGCTGGGACTATTAAAATTACAAATGAATCTGAAGCCAGAAACTATTATTCCCAGATCATGGCAACCAGAAGGCACAGTGGTGCAATAAATGGTGTCTTTGTAACAATCAAGCCAGGCACCAAGTTCTTTCATGTTGAAGTCAGTTATACTAGAGGGCCATTAGTTAAAACTGATAATCCTGGTGCAATGCAATATGGGTTCTCTGAATGGGTTGAGATGGTGAACTTTTTGGAAGCCAAGGCACAAAAGAATAGGTTTGAGAAGGCATGGGTCAACTTCTTAAAGGGCAAGATTCAACATAAAGAGAATCTGGAGCTGAAGTTGAATATGGATCCTGAAGACTCTCGTCCTATCTCTTCAGTGTCAAAGAGAAGGAGAACTGGCGAAGGGCCATCTGTTTAAGTTCTCCTTCCAGTTTATCTACTTGTATTTTTTATTTACATTCTGTAACTTGTGTAAATTTATTTCCTTGTATAAATGAAGTTACCAGTTTGTAACCACAAGGTAGATAATAGATTAAATCTAACAAACTCAAAAGAAAAACCCAAGGCATTTATTGATCTATAAAAATGCCTTGGAAAATTTAGATAGATTTAATCCAACAAGTCTTTCCAGTTCATACTTGTATAGATGCAAGAACTGAAAAAGACTTGGCAATATTTCAGGACAAATAGGGGGAATTTGTTAGGACCAGTTTTGCTGAAAACTGGCCAGTCTCTAGTTGCATCTGGAGACTAAGAAGATTTGTCCAGAAATATATTGAAGTCCAGTTGCAACGTACAGTTAACGCAACTGAAGACTTCCTCCAGTTGAGATCTGACCAGATGAAGAATCATTCCAGTTGAAGTCGAAGACAACAAGTGGAAGATAAAGAATGACAATGGCAGCGAAGCCCAGTTGACATTCTACTCAGATATAAACTGGAGAACATCAGTGTAAAGTACTTACAAAGCTTTACACTGATTACGAGGAAAAGACCTTTATGTTTTATGTGCTATTACACGGATAAAAGGATTTATCTATGTATAAAGTACAAAAGGTACATAAAGCAGGTTGAGTAAAGTTATTTTATGTCATAACTTTACACAGCATTTTAAGGAATTAAATGTTATTTCTTAAATGCTCTCAACCATATTTGTACGGCCAAAGTTGACATCCCAATGTCAACTTTGCCTATAAATATAGGACTTTGCACAACCAAGAAACAACTTTGCAAACCTGCAATATTCTTGGTGAACTTGTGCAATATTCTCTCCATCGCAAAAAGGAACATTTCACAACTTTAAGTGTTTCGATTGTTTAGAGAATTTCCAAGTATAGATCAATTGTATTTCATAGGTTGTTAGGATATTTACATACTTTGTATTATCTTGGTTCCGCAACAACCTTGTAATTTATTTAAAGTTAATAAATAAATTACACTTGAAAAATACATATTGTCTCACCAATTTACTTTACAAGTACTTTCTATTATTGCATTGTCTTTACTTATTTTACATTGTTACCTAAATAAGTAACTTCCAGTATACCTGGTATATCACACACTGCAACTGGTCGTCTCCAGATACAGTGTGTATATTGCAAAGTATCTCACCATTGACATAGAGGTGTCTTCAGTTAGTACCATCTATTGAGTTGGGACTTACAAATATCATTCTATAACTTTGTTAACTATATATTTATAATAATAGTAATTCGTAGTCTTTAATGTATATAACTTATAAATAAATAAAATCATTTATATGGTATATTATATTTTTATGTATATAGAGTTTTATATATTTGTATTTTTAATGTTGTGTAAATGATACACATATTTGACCAAATTTTCATTTTGAACGTGTTGATACGTTGAATATGGTATTTAAATTTTGATAAAATTTTTTGATAAATTTACTATACATTTATTTGTTTGTTAATAGTCTATACCATTTATTTCACTATTTTTTTTGTAAAGAATTTTAGTTGTGTTATTTGTTTTATTTATTTCACTATTTTTTTTGTAAAACATTAAAAATATGATATTACAACAAAAAAAATTCAATTACATTTTCTTTCCATTATTAACGATTTTATTTCAACAACACCACGGACCTTTTTTTCAAATATCTTTATATTAGATGGTTTTTATTGATGTGATTGTTTAGATTAGAGGTGCACAAAAAAATCGGTTAACCTAACCGACCCGTTCAAAAACCGGTTAACCTAACCGGTTACTAACCGATTTGTACTGTACCGGTTATAGGTTATTATAAACCGTAGGTTAGTAACCGATCATCACTTTCAAAACAAGAACCGGTTATTAACCGGTTTTTTTATAGTAAAATTAACCTATAACCGGTTAACCTATATATTATTAATAATATTTATATAATATTTATATATATATCAACACCACACGTCCACACAGTCACACACACGACATTATCCCCAATCTAAAAACCTAAAAACCTGAAACCCTTATTCGGTTATTCCCAATCTAAATTTCCCCTAAATCTAAATTATCCCCATTCCCAATCGATCATGAA
>CM067167.1:288614323-288659660 GCA_034093135.1 Erigeron breviscapus
GTTTTGGGGTCAGCCTAAGTCGATCGATTTCTGGAAAAATGAAGAACATAAGTCGTTTTATGAATTCTGGTTGAAATTGGATTTTAAATTCGTTTTGCCTAAAAGAGGTTTAAGTTCGTTTAGGCCTGAAATGAGGTTTAAATTCGTTTGTCAAAATGAAGCTTAAATTCGTTTGCTCATAATGAAGTTCAAATTCGTTTTGAAGAGCTAAATTCGTTTTAAAGGAGTTAAATTCGTTTGAAGTTGAAAGCTAATTTTGTTTGCTCAGAAAGCAGCTAAATTCGTTTTGCCTAAAGAAGTCTAAATTCGTTCAGTGAAGTCTAAATTCGTTTTTAATGAGCTAAGTTCGTTTGGTATGGGCTAAGTTCGTTTTCTGGGATTAAGTTCGTAAGAACAAAACTAAGTTCGTTTTCAAGTCCATTTAAGGTCCCAAATGACTTATATTTTATATATTAATGTACGATAGGTGTCGGGGACTACTATTAAGCACTGTTAGCTTTTGTTTGCGCGCACATACTACTATCAGGTAAGATACACTACTTTTGTCACGCTGAGGGTGCAACGAAAATGGTTTGTAAACTATAACCTCCAAAACGGTAATGTATAACTCATATGTGGTTGGGTTGTTATGGGAGGTACTCGGGGATTAATGATGACGATGTTTATGCCTAAAATGCTTCCCCGTACACATGGTTATGATATGATATGCAATGATGATGATATGCTTAACGATATGATATGATGTGATATGATATAATGAACGGTGGTTAATGACGTGTTGTAATGTTGATATGTGCATGTATATGTGGCTTGTTCATCTAGAACACTAGACCTTTTTAGGTTGCCATGACACGTGCACGTTTTAAGGGCCCTAACGTGAAAAGATGATAGATGTGGATTAGTTTAGGATTAATGTGGAAACCTAAACTAAACGTGGTAAATGCTCGAGCTAATTAGATGTTAAGTGTTATGCATAACCCGTGCCTGATGTGGTAATAGGTACGTATAAACCGTGCTCGTATGTGGGAGAGTACGTCGTGCTCGCATGAGGGAGAGTACGTAGTGCCCGTATGTGGGAGGGTACGTTAAAATGGTTGCTCGGGTGGCTCCTTGCAACAAGTCATATGTGGCGAGTAGTTCGGGTGGCCTGATGACCCACCTAATGTTATGAACATAACGTGCTACTCAGGGATCGACATTGTCTTTCCTTAACGGTAACTTCGGTTACAACTTAACGGTGACCTAGTCACAACCTAATGAGATGAGATGAAATGACGAAATTGATTAGGCACACTTAGGGTCATAGACTCTATGCTTATATGTGATATGGATACGTTATGTGGTGATATAAATGCCTAAATCAAATGACGTAATGTTTTAAAGTGACGTATCAATGGATGAAATGTTTTGCTTAAACCTGGTGTTATCTTACTTAGCTTTATAGCTAACACTTGTTTCTTCTTATGTGTTGACACCCCTCAGGTTAAGCAGTGAGATGTCGTGTGAAGCTTTGGCGAGAGATGGGTAGATGATCAAGATGGCTTTAGTTTACCCAATAACTTCGCATAGACTTAATGTTAATGATTTCCTTTATGGAACTATTGTAATGACTATGTTATGGTTGCTTATTGTTGGGCAATCTTATGGATTTCTTTTATTACTGATTTGATGCTATTAGTAACACCACTTATGTTTCTCAACTGTTTTCATTGGTTGAGGTTTTTAATAAACTGTTTCCGCTTTATTGACGCCGTTAGGCGAAAATTTTTGGAAATCCATATTTTTACGAAACGGGTGTTACAAGTTGGTATCAGAGAAGTAGTTTAAGTGAACCAAGGCCTATTGACCATAGGGTTTGGACTTAAACTTAAGATGTGCATGCTAGGTACTCGTAGGATGCCTTAGCTAGTGATGACATGTGATGTAGGATGGGTTGGGATAAGTGCGAGTGTGATAGGGCTTACGAGATGTTTACGTTACGATGATATGTTTTAGCCTTATCTCAACGAGCTTTTTGTTTTATTTTGCGCTTATCGACTCCACCATTTTATTGAAGGAAAATGGTTAACACTCGCAACCGCAACATCCAACGCGACGGAGCTACTGCTAGCGTTACTCCACCTGTCCATCCGGGTGCAGGTGCTTCTAATGCTGCTAATGCTGCTGCAAATGCTAATGTGAATCGTGTGAACCCCCGCCGTGTTAATCAACCAGGCTCATTGGGTCTGATGCCTCCACCACCTGGCAATCCTCCGAGAGTTAACGATGTAGTGGTGGATCAGATTCCCAATCAGGCGGAGATGTATAATCTTGTGCTAACTTTTCAGGCCCAGTTGGCCCAAACGCAAGAACAGTTGAATCAGGCGTTGGCAGCTAACGCAGAAGGAACTGGTAACAGTCACTCTGTGCCTTCTCACCACACTGAGCCACCGGTCGACGATGTGGTTATTCCCCATGCTAATGTTAATGTGGTTCCTCCTAATGATGTTCACGCCCCTCGATTCAAGTTTGAAAGTTTCCAGAAGTGTGGAGCTCAGAAATTCTATGGAACACTTAATGCAGTAGGTTGCATGGAATGGCTTGATGATACTGAGATGGTTTTTGAAGCTTGTGATTGTCCCGAGGATAAGAGAGTGTTGTGTGCTAGTAGGATGTTGAAAGAAGGTGCTCGGGACTGGTGGAAGAGCATTACCATTTCGATGACTCCAGCTATGGTATCTGCTATTACGTGGGCTAACTTCAGACAGAAATTTATTGAAAAGTATATTGGAGTTCATGAGCAGCGCAAGATGGAAAAAGAGTTTCGTGCCTTGACGGCTGAAGTGGGTAAAATCAATGATTATGCTCGTTCCTTTATGGAGAAGATGAAGTTCGTGGGTCATTTATTCCGAACTGATGCAGATCAAGTTGCTTGCTATGTTGATGGTTTGCCTCCGAGTTATCGAGGTATATGCAGGTAGCATAAGACTCTAACTGAAGCTATCAAAGAGTCTAAGAAGCTTGATGATGATTTTGCTGCGGATAAGAAAGTGGAAAAGAAAGAGGATGAGAAGAAGTCTGGCAATAAGAGGAGGTTTGGTGGGTCAAATCGTTTTGGTAAGAAGTTCAAGGGATCTTCGTCCTCCGACAAGGGAAAGACAGACAAGGATGGAAAATGGTGTTCTAGCTGCAAGGCTTTTCATTCTGGTCAGTGTTCTGCTAAGACCCGCAGGTGCAATAGGTGTGGAGCACAGGGTCATACTTTTGATGAATGCACTGATAAAGCAAGATGTTATAAATGTGGAGATACAAAGCACCGTATCGCCGATTGTCCCCAAATGAAGAAAGATGAGGGAAAGAAAGCGGAAGCTTCCAAAGCCAAAGCCCGTGCTTTCCAGATGACGGCCGAGGAGGCAAAAGACGACGATCAGGTAGTTACTGCTACCCTTATTGTTAACTCAAAACCCGCTAATGTGTTATTTGATTCTGGTGCGAACAAATCTTTTGTGTCTACTCTGTTTGCTCCTAAATTAGACATGATTACGAGTCCCTTAAGGTGCCCTATAGAAGTAGAAGTGGCTAATGGTGCAACGTCTATCGTACGTGAGGGTTATTCTGATTGTCCTTTAGCGATAGAGGGTCGGTGTTTTACTGCTAACTTGTTACCGGCTACCATTCCTAGTTTTGATGTTATACTTGGTATGGACTGGATGTCTAAAAATGATGCTGTCGTCTTATGTGCAAAGAAAATAGTTCGTATCGCTACCCCTGACGGTAAAGGTGTCTGTGTTTATGGTGACAAGAAGCCGGGAAATGTTAAGGTGATCTCGATGATGAAAGCACTTCGTTGTATACGGCAAACTAAGTCACATTTCTTAGCTTATGTAATTGATTCTCGTATCGCGAAGCCTACAGTTTCTGATGTTGAAGTTGTTTCCGAGTTTCCAGATGTTTTCCCTGAAGATCTTCCAGGTCTTCCTCCTGACCGTGAGGTTGAGTTTTCTATCGACCTTATTTCCTGGTGCTACTCCTGTAGCCAAAGCTCCGTATCGATTAGCTCCGACGGAGATGAAGGAGCTGATGACTCAAATTCAGGAACTTTTAGATAAAGGTTTCATTCGTCCGAGTTCCTCTCCATGGGGTGCTCCTATCCTTTTCGTAAAGAAGAAAGACGGATCCATGCGCATGTGTATCGATTATCGTGAGCTGAATAAAAGAACGGTGAAGAATAAGTATCCACTCCCTCGCATTGATGATTTGTTCGATCAACTTCAAGGTGCTTCCTATTTTTCGAAGATCGACTTACGATCTGGCTATCATCAACTGAAGGTTGAAGAGGAAAGTGTAGCCAAAACAGCGTTCCGAACTCGTTATGGTCATTACGAGTTCCTTGTCATGCCATTCGGTTTGACAAATGCTCCAGCGAAGTTTATGGATTTGATGAACCGTGTCTGTCGACCGTTTTTGGATCATTTCGTTATCGTTTTCATCGACGACATTCTAGTGTATTCAAAGTCGGAAGAGGAACATAGAGAGCATTTGAGGGCTGTCTTACAAGTCCTCAGAGAGAAAAAGCTATATGCTAAATTCTCCAAATGCGAGTTCTGGCTAAAGGAAGTTCATTTCCTCGGCCATGTCGTCTCCTCGGATGGTATAAAAGTGGATCCTGCAAAGATAGAAGCGGTGTCAAAGTGGGAGCAGCCTAAGTCTCCTACAGAAATAAAGAGTTTTCTCGGTTTGGCTGGTTATTATCGACGTTTCATTCAGGATTTCTCGCGCATTGCCAACCAATGACTGAATTAACGAAGAAAGGTGTGAAATTTGTATGGACTGATGCTCAAGAGAAAGCCTTCACAACGTTGAAAAAGAAGTTGTGTGAAGCTCCAGTCTTAGCCTTACCCGAAGGAACAGATGATTTAGTGGTTTATAGTGACGCATCCATCACGGGGTTAGGGTGTGTACTAATGCAACGAGACAAAGTTATCGCTTACGCCTCTCGACAGCTGAAGCCACATGAGCGGAATTATCCTACTCATGATCTTGAGCTGGCTGCGGTTGTTTTTGCTCTGAAGTTGTGGCGACATTATCTGTATGGTACAAAGTGTACCCTTTATACGGATCATAAGAGCTTACAGTACGTGTTTACTCAGAAGGACATGAATGTTAGACAACGGCGGTGGATGGAGTTATTAAAGGATTACGATTGTGAAATTAAATATCACCCAGGCAAAGCTAATGTGGTTGCTGATGCCTTAAGCCGCAAAGGATATGCGAAGAGTAGATTATGTGCGATGATTACAAAGATTGAGTCGAATATTTTTTTTTTTTTTTTTTTTTTTTTTTTTTTTTTTTTTTTTTTTTTTTTTTTTTTTTTTTTTTTTTTTTTTTTTTTTTTTTTTTTTTTTTTTTTTTTTTTTTTTTTTTTTTTTTTTTTTTTTTTTTTTTTTTTTTTTTTTTTTTTTTTTTTTTTTTTTTTTTTTTTTTTTTTTTTTGTGCGATGATTACAAAGATTGAGTCAAATTTACTGGAACCTATTCGATTAGCTCAAATCGAAGCGTTAAAGGATGATAATGTGAAAGCGGAGTCTATTGGGAAAAAGAAGAAGAACAGACTCCAAATGGAAGAAAATAGTCGTGGCCTTCGAACTTACAAAGGTAGAATATGGGTTCCTCTCTATGGAGGCAATCGTGAGTTAGTAATGGATGAAGCTCACAAAACTAAGTATTCTGTACACCCTGGTGCCACAAAGATGCATGCGGATTTGAAGCCGATTTATTGGTGGCCCAGTATTAAGAACGATGTGATGATGTATGTGCAGAAATGTTTGACGTGTGCTAAAGCGAAAGCTGAACATCAAAAGCCTTACGGGAAATTTCAGCAACTTGAGATCCCTGAGTGGAAATGGGATCACATTACGATGGATTTTGTGACCAAACTTCCGAGGACGCCTCGTGGTCACGATATGATATGGGTTATTGTCGATCGATTAACGAAGAGTGCTCACTTCCTCCCAGTTCGTGAGACTGCCCCTATGGAAAACTTCGCTACGATGTATATTGATGAAGTGGTTACTAAACATGGTGTTCCGTTATCGATTGTGTCCGATCGTGATGCTCACTTTGTTTCCAAATTTTGGAAGAGTTTTCAACGGGAATTTGGTACTCAAGTTCGTTTGAGCACAGCCTATCATCCGCAGACCGATGGGCAAAGTGAAAGGACCATTCAAACGCTCGAAGATATGCTCAGAGCTTGTGTGATGGATTATGGTGGTTCGTGGGATAAACACCTACCTCTTATTGAGTTTGCGTATAACAATAGTTATCATGCGAGCATTGGAATGCCACCGTATGAGATGTTATATGGTAGAAAGTGTCGGACTCCTAGTTGTTGGTTGGAGCCCGGGGAAAAGCAATTGGCTGGACCCGAATTAGTACAAATTACGGCCGATAAAGTTAATGTTGCAAAGAAAGCCCTGCGTATTGCTCGCGAAAGGCAAAAGTCATATGCCGATAAGAAAAAGGAGGCCGTTTGATTTTAAAGAAGGTGAAATGGTTTTACTCAAGGTGTCGCCTTGGAAAGGTGTATTACGATTTGGCAAACGAGGAAAGCTAAGCCCTAGATTCATTGGACCTTTTAAGATCATTAAAAAGGTTAATGAACAGGCATTTCAACTGGAATTACCTCCAGAACTTCATGGAATTCACAACACATTTCATGTGTGTTATCTACGTAAATGCTATGCAAATGAAGCGGATGTCATTCCACTCGAGGACGTAAGTATTGATCCAAACAAGCAGATTGTTGATGAACCTGTTGCTATAATGGGAAGGAAACAAAAGAAGTTATGACGAAAGACTATCGATCTAGTTCTCATTAAGTGGAAACACAATCACGGCGAAAGTATGACTTGGGAGACCGAGTCCGTAATGCGGGAGACCTATCCCCACCTTTTTGATGCTGAAGTGATTCCGGGGACGGAATCCTCTTAAGGGGGAGGTAATTGTAACATCCCAAAACTTAATCGTTTCTGTTGACTAACGTCGTTAGGTCAAATTATAAGTCCGTGATATGTTATGTGGTAAAATGTGTGTTTATATGTTTATGTGCCCTATATGTGAGATTTAATTATCTTTAATGGGTGACAATAAAGTGGACTAAATGATGTGTAAAAGGCCTTTGTAGTGTGCGAAAGTGCTTTGGTGTGTTATATGTATCCCCAATAGGTGTTTTAAAGTGAAATAAAGTCAATATGAAGTCCAGGGACTAGTTTTGCCAATGGTGAAAAGTTAAAAACGGGTTAAGAAAGGGATTAGCCTAATCTAGGTTAATTTGGCAGCCTCAAAACTTAATTAGAACACATTCATCAGCCTCTCTAATTCTCTTTTGATTTCTAAAGCAAGATCTCCAAGTTTTGGTTAATCAAATCAAGTGTTTTTGTATTGAATCGAATTGGCTATCGTTTCTACAGGTAATCAATGTTTTATTGGCTATATTTTCAGATCTAAAGATGTTTTATAACGAATCAAATCTGATTTTAAAAAGGGTTTTGAAAGAATTAGGGTTTATTATGTGTTTTGATTAATTAAGGTTCAAAATGGTGTTAAATAAGTTTGTAATCGATCTGGATGATCAATGGATGTTTCATAATGTCAAAAACGTGTTTTGGGGTCAGCCTAAGTCGATCGATTTCTGGAAAAATGAAGAACATAAGTCGTTTTATGAATTCTGGTTGAAATTGGATTTTAAATTCGTTTTCGGGGTCTTTGTCCAAACGAATTTTAAATTCGTTTTCGGGGTCTTTGTCCAAACGAATTTTAAATTCGTTTTGCCTAAAAGAGGTTTAAGTTCGTTTAGGCCTGAAATGAGGTTTAAATTCGTTTGTCAAAATGAAGCTTAAATTCGTTTGCTCATAATGAAGTTCAAATTCGTTTTGAAGAGCTAAATTCGTTTTGTAAAGAAGTTAAATTCGTTTGAAGAAGTTAAATTCGTTTTGCTCAGAAAGAAGTTAAATTCGTTTTGTAAAGAAGTCTAAATTCGTTTTGCCTAAAGAAGTCTAAATTCGTTTGCTAAAGAAGTTAAATTCGTTTTGCTAAAGAAGTTAAATTCGTTTTGTAAAGAAGTCTAAATTCGTTTTGCCTAAAGAAGTCTAAATTCGTTTGCTAAAGAAGTTAAATTCGTTTTGCTAAAGAAGTTAAATTCGTTTTGTAAAGAAGTCTAAATTCGTTTTGCCTAAAGAAGTCTAAATTCGTTTGCTAAGAAGTCTAAATTCGTTTTGCCTAAAGAAGTCTAAATTCGTTTTGCCTAAAGAAGTCTAAATTCGTTTTCGGGGTCTTTGTCCAAACGAATTTTAAATTCGTTTTGCCTAAAAGAGGTTTAAATTCGTTTAGGCCTGAAATGAGGTTTAAATTCGTTTGTCAAAGAAGTTAAATTCGTTTTGTAAAGAAGTCTAAATTCGTTTTGTAAAGAAGTCTAAATTCGTTTTGCTAAAGAAGTCTAAATTCGTTTGCTAAAGAAGTTAAATTCGTTTTGCTAAAGAAGTCTAAATTCGTTTGCTAAAGAAGTCTAAATTCGTTTTGCTAAAGAAGTCTAAATTCGTTTTGTAAAGAAGTCTAAATTCGTTTGCTCAGAAAGAAACTAAATTCGTTTTGCCTAAAGAACTCTAAATTCGTTCAGTAAAGTCTAAATTCGTTTTTAATGGGCTAAGTTCGTTTTCTGGGATTAAGTTCGTAAGAACAAAACTAAGTTCGTTTTCAAGTCCATTTAAGGTCCCAAATGACTTATATTTTATATATTAATGTACGATAGGTGTCGGGGACTACTATTAAGCACTGTTAGCTTTTGTTTGCGCGCACATACTACTATCAGGTAAGATACACTACTTTTGTCACGCTGAGGGTGCAACGAAAATGGTTTGTAAACTATAACCTCCGAAACGGTAATGTATAACTCATATGTGGTTGGGTTGTTATGGGAGGTACTCGGGGATTAATGATGACGATGTTTATGCCTAAAATGCTTCCCCGTACACATGGTTATGATATGATATGCAATGATGATGATATGCTTAACGATATGATATGATGTGATATGATATAATGAACGGTGGTTAATGACGTGTTGTAATGTTGATATGTGCATGTATATGTGGCTTGTTCATCTAGAACACTAGACCTTTTTAGGTTGCCATGACACGTGCACGTTTTAAGGGACCTAACGTGAAAAGATGATAGATGTGGATTAGTTTAGGATTAATGTGGAAACCTAAACTAAACGTGGTAAATGCTCGAGCTAATTAGATGTTAAGTGTTATGCATAACCCGTGCCTGATGTGGTAATAGGTATGTATAAATCGTGCTCGTATGTGGGAGAGTACGTCGTGCTCGCATGAGGGAGAGTACGTAGTGCCCGTATGTGGGAGGGTACGTTAAAATGGTTGCTCGGGTGGCTCCTTGCAACAAGTCATATGTGGCGAGTAGTTCGGGTGGCCTGATGACCCACCTAATGTTATGAACATAACGTGCTACTCAGGGATCGACATTGTCTTTCCTTAACGGTAACTTCGGTTACAACTTAACGGTGACCTAGTCACAACCTAATGAGATGAGATGAAATGACGAAATTGATTAGGCACACTTAGGGTCATAGACTCTATGCTTATATGTGATATGGATACGTTATGTGGTGATATAAATGCCTAAATCAAATGACGTAATGTTTTAAAGTGACGTGTTCAATGGATGAAATGTTTTGCTTAAACCTGGTGTTATCTTACTTAGCTTTATAGCTAACACTTGTTTCTTCTTATGTGTTGACACCCCTCAGGTTAAGCAGTGAGATGTCGTGTGAAGCTTTGGCGAGAGATGGGTAGATGATCAAGATGGCTTTAGTTTACCCAATAACTTCGCATAGACTTAATGTTAATGATTTCCTTTATGGAACTATTGTAATGACTATGTTATGGTTGCTTATTGTTGGGCAATCTTATGGATTTCTTTTATTACTGATTTGATGCTATTAGTAACACCACTTATGTTTCTCAACTGTTTTCATTGGTTGAGGTTTTTAATAAACTGTTTCCGCTTTATTGACGCCGTTAGGCGAAAATTTTTGGAAATCCATATTTTTACGAAACGGGTGTTACAAGTTGGAAAGATGATAGATGTGGATTAGTTTAGGATTAATGTGGAAACCTAAACTAAACGTGGTAAATGCTCGAGCTAATTAGATGTTAAGTGTTATGCATAACCCGTGCCTGATGTGGTAATAGGTACGTATAAACCGTGCTCGTATGTGGGAGAGTACGTCGTGCTCGCATGAGGGAGAGTACGTAGTGCCCGTATGTGGGAGGGTACGTTAAAATGGTTGCTCGGGTGGCTCCTTGCAACAAGTCATATGTGGCGAGTAGTTCGGGTGGCCTGATGACCCACCTAATGTTATGAACATAACGTGCTACTCAGGGATCGACATTGTCTTTCCTTAACGGTAACTTCGGTTACAACTTAACGGTGACCTAGTCACAACCTAATGAGATGAGATGAAATGACGAAATTGATTAGGCACACTTAGGGTCATAGACTCTATGCTTATATGTGATATGGATACGTTATGTGGTGATATAAATGCCTAAATCAAATGACGTAATGTTTTAAAGTGACGTGTTCAATGGATGAAATGTTTTGCTTAAACCTGGTGTTATCTTACTTAGCTTTATAGCTAACACTTGTTTCTTCTTATGTGTTGACACCCCTCAGGTTAAGCAGTGAGATGTCGTGTGAAGCTTTGGCGAGAGATGGGTAGATGATCAAGATGGCTTTAGTTTACCCAATAACTTCGCATAGACTTAATGTTAATGATTTCCTTTATGGAACTATTGTAATGACTATGTTATGGTTGCTTATTGTTGGGCAATCTTATGGATTTCTTTTATTACTGATTTGATGCTATTAGTAACACCACTTATGTTTCTCAACTGTTTTCATTGGTTGAGGTTTTTAATAAACTGTTTCCGCTTTATTGACGCCGTTAGGCGAAAATTTTTGGAAATCCATATTTTTACGAAACGGGTGTTACAAGTTGGTATCAGAGAAGTAGTTTAAGTGAACCAAGGCCTATTGACCATAGGGTTTGGACTTAAACTTAAGATGTGCATGCTAGGTACTCGTAGGATGCCTTAGCTAGTGATGACATGTGATGTAGGATGGGTTGGGATGAGTGCGAGTGTGATAGGGCTTACGAGATGTTTACGTTACGATGATATGTTTTAGCCTTATCTCAACGAGCTTTTTGTTTTATTTTGCGCTTATCGACTCCACCATTTTATTGAAGGAAAATGGTTAACACTCGCAACCGCAACATCCAACGCGACGGAGCTACTGCTAGCGTTACTCCACCTGTCCATCCGGGTGCAGGTGCTTCTAATGCTGCTAATGCTAATGTGAATCGTGTGAACCCCCGCCGTGTTAATCAACCAGGCTCATTGGGTCCGATGCCTCCACCACCTGGCAATCCTCCGAGAGTTAATGATGTAGTGGTGGATCAGATTCCCAATCAGGCGGAGATGTATAATCTTGTGCTAACTCTTCAGGCCCAGTTGGCCCAAACGCAAGAACAGTTGAATCAGGCGTTGGCAGCTAACGCAGAAGGAACTGGTAACAGTCACTCTGTGCCTTCTCACCACACTGAGCCACCGGTCGACGATGTGGTTATTCCCCATACTAATGTTAATGTGGTTCCTCCTAATGATGTTCACGCCCCTCGATTCAAGTTTGAAAGTTTCCAGAAGTGTGGAGCTCAGAAATTCTATGGAACACTTAATGCAGTAGGTTGCATGGAATGGCTTGATGATACTGAGATGGTTTTTGAAGCTTGTGATTGTCCCGAGGATAAGAGAGTGTTGTGTGCTAGTAGGATGTTGAAAGAAGGTGCTCGGGACTGGTGGAAGAGCATTACCATTTCGATGACTCCAGCTATGGTATCTGCTATTACGTGGGCTAACTTCAGACAGAAATTTATTGAAGAGTATATTGGAGTTCATGAGCAGCGCAAGATGGAAAAAGAGTTTCGTGCCTTGACGGCTGAAGTGGGTAAAATCAATGATTATGCTCGTTCCTTTATGGAGAAGATGAAGTTCGTGGGTCATTTATTCCGAACTGATGCAGATCAAGTTGCTTGCTATGTTGATGGTTTGCCTCCGAGTTATCGAGGTATATGCAGGCAGCATAAGACTCTAACTGAAGCTATCAAAGAGTCTAAGAAGCTTGATGATGATTTTGCTGCGGATAAGAAAGTGGAAAAGAAAGAGGATGAGAAGAAGTCTGGCAATAAGAGGAGGTTTGGTGGGTCAAATCGTTTTGGTAAGAAGTTCAAGGGATCTTCGTCCTCCGACAAGGGAAAGACAGACAAGGATGGAAAATGGTGTTCTAGCTGCAAGGCTTTTCATTCTGGTCAGTGTTCTGCTAAGACCCGCAGGTGCAATAGGTGTGGAGCACAGGGTCATACTTTTGATGAATGCACTGATAAAGCAAGATGTTATAAATGTGGAGATACAAAGCACCGTATCGCCGATTGTCCCCAAATGAAGAAAGATGAGGGAAAGAAAGCGGAAGCTTCCAAAGCCAAAGCCCGTGCTTTCCAGATGACGGCCGAGGAGGCAAAAGACGACGATCAGGTAGTTACTGCTACCCTTATTGTTAACTCAAAACCCGCTAATGTGTTATTTGATTCTGGTGCGAACAAATCTTTTGTGTCTACTCTGTTTGCTCCTAAATTAGACATGATTACGAGTCCCTTAAGGTGCCCTATAGAAGTAGAAGTGGCTAATGGTGCAACGTCTATCGTACGTGAGGGTTATTCTGATTGTCCTTTAGAGATAGAGGGTCGGTGTTTTACTGCTACCCTTATTGTTAACTCAAAACCCGCTAATGTGTTATTTGATTCTGGTGCGAACAAATCTTTTGTGTCTACTCTGTTTGCTCCTAAATTAGACATGATTACGAGTCCCTTAAGGTGCCCTATAGAAGTAGAAGTGGCTAATGGTGCAACGTCTATCGTACGTGAGGGTTATTCTGATTGTCCTTTAGCGATAGAGGGTCGGTGTTTTACTGCTAACTTGTTACCGGCTACCATTCCTAGTTTTGATGTTATACTTGGTATGGACTGGATGTCTAAAAATGATGCTGTCGTCTTATGTGCAAAGAAAATAGTTCGTATCGCTACCCCTGACGGTAAAGGTGTCTGTGTTTATGGTGACAAGAAGCCGGGAAATGTTAAGGTGATCTCGATGATGAAAGCACTTCGTTGTATACGGCAAACTAAGTCACATTTCTTAGCTTATGTAATTGATTCTCGTATCGCGAAGCCTACAGTTTCTGATGTTGAAGTTGTTTCCGAGTTTCCAGATGTTTTCCCTGAAGATCTTCCAGGTCTTCCTCCTGACCGTGAGGTTGAGTTTTCTATCGACCTTATTCCTGGTGCTACTCCTGTAGCCAAAGCTCCGTATCGATTAGCTCCGACGGAGATGAAGGAGCTGATGACTCAAATTCAGGAACTTTTAGATAAAGGTTTCATTCGTCCGAGTTCCTCTCCATGGGGTGCTCCTATCCTTTTCGTAAAGAAGAAAGACGGATCCATGCGCATGTGTATCGATTATCGTGAGCTGAATAAAAGAACGGTGAAGAATAAGTATCCACTCCCTCGCATTGATGATTTGTTCGATCAACTTCAAGGTGCTTCCTATTTTTCGAAGATCGACTTACGATCTGGCTATCATCAACTGAAGGTTGAAGAGGAAAGTGTAGCCAAAACAGCGTTCCGAACTCGTTATGGTCATTACGAGTTCCTTGTCATGCCATTCGGTTTGACAAATGCTCCAGCGAAGTTTATGGATTTGATGAACCGTGTCTGTCGACCGTTTTTGGATCATTTCGTTATCGTTTTCATCGACGACATTCTAGTGTATTCAAAGTCGGAAGAGGAACATAGAGAGCATTTGAGGGCTGTCTTACAAGTCCTCAGAGAGAAAAAGCTATATGCTAAATTCTCCAAATGCGAGTTCTGGCTAAAGGAAGTTCATTTCCTCGGCCATGTCGTCTCCTCGGATGGTATAAAAGTGGATCCTGCAAAGATAGAAGCGGTGTCAAAGTGGGAGCAGCCTAAGTCTCCTACAGAAATAAAGAGTTTTCTCGGTTTGGCTGGTTATTATCGACGTTTCATTCAGGATTTCTCGCGCATTGCCAAACCAATGACTGAATTAACGAAGAAAGGTGTGAAATTTGTATGGACTGATGCTCAAGAGAAAGCCTTCACAACGTTGAAAAAGAAGTTGTGTGAAGCTCCAGTCTTAGCCTTACCCGAAGGAACAGATGATTTAGTGGTTTATAGTGACGCATCCATCACGGGGTTAGGGTGTGTACTAATGCAACGAGACAAAGTTATCGCTTACGCCTCTCGACAGCTGAAGCCACATGAGCGGAATTATCCTACTCATGATCTTGAGCTGGCTGCGGTTGTTTTTGCTCTGAAGTTGTGGCGACATTATCTGTATGGTACAAAGTGTACCCTTTATACGGATCATAAGAGCTTACAGTACGTGTTTACTCAGAAGGACATGAATGTTAGACAACGGCGGTGGATGGAGTTATTAAAGGATTACGATTGTGAAATTAAATATCACCCAGGCAAAGCTAATGTGGTTGCTGATGCCTTAAGCCGCAAAGGATATGCGAAGAGTAGATTATGTGCGATGATTACAAAGATTGAGTCGAATTTACTGGAACCTATTCGATTAGCTCAAATCGAAGCGTTAAAGGATGATAATGTGAAAGCGGAGTCTATTGGGAAAAAGAAGAAGAACAGACTCCAAATGGAAGAAAATAGTCGTGGCCTTCGAACTTACAAAGGTAGAATATGGGTTCCTCTCTATGGAGGCAATCGTGAGTTAGTAATGGATGAAGCTCACAAAACTAAGTATTCTGTACACCCTGGTGCCACAAAGATGCATGCGGATTTGAAGCCGATTTATTGGTGGCCCAGTATTAAGAACGATGTGATGATGTATGTGCAGAAATGTTTGACGTGTGCTAAAGCGAAAGCTGAACATCAAAAGCCTTACGGGAAATTTCAGCAACTTGAGATCCCTGAGTGGAAATGGGATCACATTACGATGGATTTTGTGACCAAACTTCCGAGGACGCCTCGTGGTCACGATATGATATGGGTTATTGTCGATCGATTAACGAAGAGTGCTCACTTCCTCCCAGTTCGTGAGACTGCCCCTATGGAAAACTTCGCTACGATGTATATTGATGAAGTGGTTACTAAACATGGTGTTCCGTTATCGATTGTGTCCGATCGTGATGCTCACTTTGTTTCCAAATTTTGGAAGAGTTTTCAACGGGAATTTGGTACTCAAGTTCGTTTGAGCACAGCCTATCATCCGCAGACCGATGGGCAAAGTGAAAGGACCATTCAAACGCTCGAAGATATGCTCAGAGCTTGTGTGATGGATTATGGTGGTTCGTGGGATAAACACCTACCTCTTATTGAGTTTGCGTATAACAATAGTTATCATGCGAGCATTGGAATGCCACCGTATGAGATGTTATATGGTAGAAAGTGTCGGACTCCTAGTTGTTGGTTGGAGCCCGGGGAAAAGCAATTGGCTGGACCCGAATTAGTACAAATTACGGCCGATAAAGTTAATGTTGCAAAGAAAGCCCTGCGTATTGCTCGCGAAAGGCAAAAGTCATATGCCGATAAGAAAAAGGAGGCCGTTTGATTTTAAAGAAGGTGAAATGGTTTTACTCAAGGTGTCGCCTTGGAAAGGTGTATTACGATTTGGCAAACGAGGAAAGCTAAGCCCTAGATTCATTGGACCTTTTAAGATCATTAAAAAGGTTAATGAACAGGCATTTCAACTGGAATTACCTCCAGAACTTCATGGAATTCACAACACATTTCATGTGTGTTATCTACATAAATGCTATGCAAATGAAGCGGATGTCATTCCACTCGAGGACGTAAGTATTGATCCAAACAAGCAGATTGTTGATGAACCTGTTGCTATAATGGTAGAAAGTGTCGGACTCCTAGTTGTTGGTTGGAGCCCGGGGAAAAGCAATTGGCTGGACCCGAATTAGTACAAATTACGGCCGATAAAGTTAATGTTGCAAAGAAAGCCCTGCGTATTGCTCGCGAAAGGCAAAAGTCATATGCCGATAAGAAAAGGAGGCCGTTTGATTTTAAAGAAGGTGAAATGGTTTTACTCAAGGTGTCGCCTTGGAAAGGTGTATTACGATTTGGCAAACGAGGAAAGCTAAGCCCTAGATTCATTGGACCTTTTAAGATCATTAAAAAGGTTAATGAACAGGCATTTCAACTGGAATTACCTCCAGAACTTCATGGAATTCACAACACATTTCATGTGTGTTATCTACATAAATGCTATGCAAATGAAGCGGATGTCATTCCACTCGAGGACGTAAGTATTGATCCAAACAAGCAGATTGTTGATGAACCTGTTGCTATAATGGGAAGGAAACAAAAGAAGTTACGACGAAAGACTATCGATCTAGTTCTCATTAAGTGGAAACACAATCACGGCGAAAGTATGACTTGGGAGACCGAGTCCGTAATGCGGGAGACCTATCCCCACCTTTTTGATGCTGAAGTGATTCCGGGGACGGAATCCTCTTAAGGGGGAGGTAATTGTAACATCCCAAAACTTAATCGTTTCTGTTGACTAACGTCGTTAGGTCAAATTATAAGTCCGTGATATGTTATGTGGTAAAATGTGTGTTTATATGTTTATGTGCCCTATATGTGAGATTTAATTATCTTTAATGGGTGACAATAAAGTGGACTAAATGATGTGTAAAAGGCCTTTGTAGTGTGCGAAAGTGCTTTGGTGTGTTATATGTATCCCCAATAGGTGTTTTAAAGTGAAATAAAGTCAATATGAAGTCCAGGACTAGTTTTGCCAATGGTGAAAAGTTAAAAACGGGTTAAGAAAGGGATTAGCCTAATCTAGGTTAATTTGGCAGCCTCAAAACTTAATTAGAACACATTCATCAGCCTCTCTAATTCTCTTTTGATTTCTAAAGCAAGATCTCCAAGTTTTGGTTAATCAAATCAAGTGTTTTTGTATTGAATCGAATTGGCTATCGTTTCTACAGGTAATCAATGTTTTATTGGCTATATTTTCAGATCTAAAGATGTTTTATAACGAATCAAATCTGATTTTAAAAAGGGTTTTGAAAGAATTAGGGTTTATTATGTGTTTTGATTAATTAAGGTTCAAAATGGTGTTAAATAAGTTTGTAATCGATCTGGATGATCAATGGATGTTTCATAATGTCAAAAACGTGTTTTGGGGTCAGCCTAAGTCGATCGATTTCTGGAAAAATGAAGAACATAAGTCGTTTTATGAATTCTGGTTGAAATTGGATTTTAAATTCGTTTTGAAAAATGTAAATTGGTGATGGAAAACCAAAAAGTGTAAATTAATAATTTTTAAATTGGGTTAAAGTGTAAATTGGTGATGGAAAACCAAAAAGTGTAAATTAATAATTTTTAAATTGGGTTAAAGTGTAAATTGGTGATGGAAAACCAAAAAGTGTAAATTAATAATTTTTAAATTGGGTTAAAGTGTAAATTGGTGATGGAAAACCAAAAAGTGTAAATTAATAATTTTTAAATTGGGTTAAAGTGTAAATTGGTGATGGAAAACCAAAAAGTGTAAATTAATAATTTTTAAATTGGGTTAAAGTGTAAATTGGTGATGGAAAACCAAAAAGTGTAAATTAATAATTTTTAAATTGGGTTAAAGTGTAAATTGGTGATGGAAAACCAAAAAGTGTAAATTAATAATTTTTAAATTGGGTTAAAGTGTAAATTGGTGATGGAAAACCAAAAAGTGTAAATTAATAATTTTTAAATTGGGTTAAAGTGTAAATTGGTGATGGAAAACCAAAAAGTGTAAATTAATAATTTTTAAATTGGGTTAAAGTGTAAATTGGTGATGGAAAACCAAAAAGTGTAAATTAATAATTTTTAAATTGGGTTAAAGTGTAAATTGGTGATGGAAAACCAAAAAGTGTAAATTAATAATTTTTAAATTGGGTTAAAGTGTAAATTGGTGATGGAAAACCAAAAAGTGTAAATTAATAATTTTTAAATTGGGTTAAAGTGTAAATTGGTGATGGAAAACCAAAAAGTGTAAATTAATAATTTTTAAATTGGGTTAAAGTGTAAATTGGTGATGGAAAACCAAAAAGTGTAAATTAATAATTTTTAAATTGGGTTAAAGTGTAAATTGGTGATGGAAAACCAAAAAGTGTAAATTAATAATTTTTAAATTGGGTTAAAGTGTAAATTGGTGATGGAAAACCAAAAAGTGTAAATTAATAATTTTTAAATTGGGTTAAAGTGTAAATTGGTGATGGAAAACCAAAAAGTGTAAATTAATAATTTTTAAATTGGGTTAAAGTGTAAATTGGTGATGGAAAACCAAAAAGTGTAAATTAATAATTTTTAAATTGGGTTAAAGTGTAAATTGGTGATGGAAAACCAAAAAGTGTAAATTAATAATTTTTAAATTGGGTTAAAGTGTAAATTGGTGATGGAAAACCAAAAAGTGTAAATTAATAATTTTTAAATTGGGTTAAAGTGTAAATTGGTGATGGAAAACCAAAAAGTGTAAATTAATAATTTTTAAATTGGGTTAAAGTGTAAATTGGTGATGGAAAACCAAAAAGTGTAAATTAATTTAGACATGTGTTGATTTAACTAATTTTGAGAAATATTATATTGTGATATGGTCAATTGAGAAGATGGAAAGGTTGTTATATATAGATATATATATATATATATATATATATATATATATATATATATATATATATATATATATATATATATATATATATATATATATATATATATATATATATATATATATATATATATATATATATATATATATATATATATATATATATATATATATATATATATATATATATATATATATATATATATATATATATATATATATATATATATATATATATATATATATATATATATATATATATATATATATATATATATATATATATATATATATATATATATATATATATATATATATATATATATATATATATATATATATATATATATATATATATATATATATATATATATATATATATATATATATATATATATATATATATATATATATATATATATATATATATATATATATATATATATATATATATATATATATATATATATATATATATATATATATATATATATATATATATATATATATATATATATATATATATATATATATATATATATATATATATATATATATATATATATATATATATATATATATATATATATATATATATATATATATATATATATATATATATATATATATATATATATATATATATATATATATATATATATATATATATATATATATATATATATATATATATATATATATATATATATATATATATATATATATATATATATATATATATATATATATATATATATATATATATATATATATATATATATATATATATATATATATATATATATATATATATATATATATATATATATATATATATATATATATATATATATATATATATATATATATATATATATATATATATATATATATATATATATATATATATATCTATAAAATAAATACATACATGGATAATACATATAAATACAATATATAAATGTATATTGGATATTTATATATATTAATACGATGAACCTAAAAAAATGAAAAAAAATTTTTTTTAGAAAAAAATTTTTCATCCGTCGGAAATCTATCGGGAAAACACTCATAGATTACTGTCGCTAACTTTTGATTTTTCCGACAGAATTTTTATTAAATCCTGAAAATATCTCCGACAGAATTCCGACGAACGTATCTGTCGGAAATCCTCTGTCGGTAATCCGTCGTAAAAACTATCGGTAATCCGACGCTAACTTTTGATTTTCCGACAGAATTTTTATTAATTCTGAAAATATCTCCGTCAGAATTCCGACGAACGTATCTGTCGGAAATAAATATTTCCGACAGAATTTTCCGACGGATAATGGGTTTCCCACGCCTGTTTTCCCGACGACTGAAATCCGCCGGCAAAGGCCTTTACCGACGAATTTCCGACGGATTTCAGCCGTCGGTAAATTGCAGTTTTGTAGTAGTGAGATGGCTGTTTGGACATCATGTATATCACGACTTGGAGAGCTCTTTAGGGCTGTTTTGCGTCTCCATGCATGCTCAAATCCTCCATAGCTTGATCCCCTACTATGTTATTATGTTATTGTTGTTGTTTATGATTTATTGTTAAGATTTGGGGGTGTTTTTACCCCATTTTTCTGCTGGAAACCGAAAAGAGAAAGAGAGGGAGTTGAGAGCATCTTTAGGAGTGTGTGTGAGTTGTTTGAGTGTAAAATGAGAGAGTGGTGGTTCTCCCAAGCCTTCATCACGTGAAGGAGGGCAGGGAAATGGGTTGGGAGAGTGTTTATTGGTCAAGTGAAGTGGTGTGGTGATCCTCATTGGCTAGCTCAAGTGGCGGAGTTGTGGTGTAGGTGTATTTGGTCCAAAATGGTGTCTAAGTTCAAAATGTGGGTGTGTTTTGGATTAGTTGATACATTATTGGTTAATTCATGTAAAATATGAGAGTGTAAGAATAAATGAATTAGTTGTAAGAGTTTTATGCATGTAAGCTAGCTAGTTATAAATTATTGTTACACTTTTATTAGTTGTATGTGCTATACATGCATATATATGTATGTCGTGTATATATATATGTATTGGCACTAAATTTAATTTATATATATGTATTGGCACTAAACTTTATAAAATTTTCTTGATGTACCTTCTATATTTGAGTTGTTGATTATATTTTGGATGCATAGAGACTTGTTTGTTGGATTGAATACTTATAAACTTGTTGTTACTTTACATATTCTTGAAGTTGATTTGATTGATTATGGTTACATTCTTATAAGATTGTCATTATTTCTTTACTTTGAGATTGTCTCATGTTTTGGCATTTCTAAGATAACTAGCTATCTTTGGGCATTCCATTGAACTAGAGAGAAAGTATCACTATGCCTTAATGTCTAGAAGGCAAATCCTCTCAATAAACCTCTAGGGATAAATGTCTAGATAAGTCCAAGTAAATTATCCTAGTCGGAATTTTGAGGGTTGTTACAACAAAGATGAGCAAGGGAAGGGTATCTTGTGGGGTTCATCGACTAGTATATAGTTGATATCAATAACAAAAAACCATAATATCGGCGGGCTTAGTAAATGAATGATTCGAGTAAAAAATCGAGACTTAAAAAAGCAATCATCTTTAAAAAAAACCGGGTCAAATCAATCCGACCGATCAGTTCGAGCTAGTTTTCAATACTATGGTTAAGATAGACATGAAAACCAATTCAAAAACCAACCTTTCGACTTTCAAGTGGGATATAAATAGGATCCTTTATGTGGGTTGTATATCTATAGTTAGATTTAACTCTATAAAACATACAATAATTACAATAATCTCTCACATTTTAAGTTTTTAAGGTCATCTTCTAATATATATTCAGAGTAATGATATATCAACCTAAAGATTAACCTAATAATCAACCTAAAGCTTTTATCACATGACATGTGTAATCCATTAATTATCTCTCTCAATCTCTTCCTTTGATTATGCCAAGTGTCATCATCATGTTGTTAGGTTGATTATTAGGTTGTTTTGGTTAGATTGATTAATCATTTTCCATATATTCATTCAATAAGTTACCATCATGATTCATGAATGCTGTTAACTTGACGGTAGGTATAACGAACATAATATTCAGGTAAATTTTTTTCTTATTTTGTGTTCTTTTCGACTTTTTGAACGATCGTTATTTTGCTGTATCATTTAGAAAAGTAAGAAAAAAAACATACTCTTCTCTACTTTTCCTTGTATTTTCGATTTATTTATTATTTTTCTCTTTGCATTTTCAGGTTGCTGTACTAATTTTATAATTAAAAAATTTAAAAAGGAATCATACGTTTTAGCACACACATTAAAAAACGCAAAAATGAAACGAATCATTCGTTCCTTACACAATACTACAAAATCCCCAATTATAAAACCCTAACCCTAGCCCTATATGAACTTTCAAAATTCTCTCAAATGGACAACCAATCAATCATCAATCACGACGTAATCAAACTAACTGAATTCCGAATTTCATGACGCCGGCGACGATTTCCCGTTTTCCGACGCCTCAAATTCCTTCGATTCCGATTCCGGCGATGATTCCACCGTTTCCGTCATATCGGACCACTCACCGGACTCTCCGTCATCTCCTTCGTCTGCCGGCCTCCGTAACCGCCGCCGGAGCTCCAAAGACTCCACTCAATCTCAGCTTTTTATCAACAATCCAGATGGACTGAGAGATTTCAACCATGCAGTAAAATCAAACGGTAATTTGAAGTCAAATAAAGTCAACGGTGAAGCCGATGAGAGCTCTGCGGTTACTAGTGAGCGAATTAGCGACGGAGAAGAAGAGTTCGTGGATTCGCCAAAGTCGCTATCCAATTTACTATATATATTAGTTGAATTGTTATTTAGAGTAATTGGTTATCAAACAAAGTTTTTAGCTAGTTCTGTTACATTTCCTGTATTGTTGATGCGTTTTTCGTACTTGTTAGTGACCGAACCGTATGGCATTATTAAGCTTGGGAAGGATTATATGTTTGGGAATGTGTATGATATATGGGGGATTTGTTGTAGTTGTTTTAAGCTGGTTAGGTATATATATGATGGAAATCATGAGGCTGCTTGGAAATTGTGTTTTCGGGTCGGGAAGGGGTTGTTGTGGTTGTTTTACTGTGGTGTTGTTTTTGTTGGTTTACTGATTCCGGCTTTTCTTGTTAGTGGAATGGTGACGAAATGGATTGTAGAGGAGCCGTTACAGATTACAGAACAGTTGACGTTCGATTATACTAGGGATACTCCCATGGCTTTTGTGCCTATTGTTTCTTGTCCGGAGACGTTGTCTTTGGAACATGGGAAAGCGAGTAATGTTGGGAAATTTTTTGAGCCACGGGTTATTCCTTTTGGTCATGAACTGCAGGCGACTGTTTTCTTAACGCTGCCAGAGTCAGACTACAACAGAAATCTTGGGATTTTCCAGGTATGTAATGTATATTTCGCAGTAGCTTATCATTTCTGGTTTTGATAATGGGGGTGTTTGGAAGTGCAATTAAAGAATCATCGAGATTTGTATTCATTATTATCTATGGGTTTACATTGATAATATGGTACTCGGTTTAAAATTTAGGAGACTTTGAGTATTAAATTATTCGAGTTTGAAAGTGGACATTTTAAATCCCCCTATTTTTAGCCATGTTTGAGTTCTTATACATATGTTAATTTTCATTGAAGGTGAGGGTAGATTTCCTATCTGGTACCGGTAAACTTCTAGCAAGTATAAGGCAACCCTGTATGTTGCAATTCAAAAGTCAGACTATCCACCTTTTGACAACTTTCTTTAAGTTGGCGTCTCTTCTCACCGGATATTCATCAGAAACACAAACTTTGGACATAAGGTTTAGTGGGTATACGGAAAAAGATGTCCGTACTTCCTGCACAAGGGTTGTCATTGAACAACGAGCAGAATTTGCAAAAGGGGGTGGTGTTCCTGAAATATACTCTGCATCTCTGAAACTAGAGTCTCGACTTCCATTCCTGAAGAGGATGATGTGGTATTCTAAGGGCTTGGTATACACTTGGATTGCTTTTATGATATTTATGATGGAGCTGCTATTAACACTACTATGTTGTATACCCATCATATTTCCACGGGTTCGGCATATGGGCAGTTCTTTAAATAACAATGCATCCCGCAATACCTCCTTCTGATTGAAGCTGGCGATATGATCATATCTGTTTCTGGTACGCAACTGTACTCTTACTCTCCTTTGTGTGTCTGGATGATAAAATGAATGGAATAAGTAAAAGCTGTCAAGATCAAATACTTATTGGTTCTAAGCTTTTTTCGTGATTCATGTTTATCATGTATATGGGGGCTAGTTTTTTAAATTTTACCTTTCAACTTTTAGTGTGTGCAAGTTGATTTGTATATTGTTGGTTTAGATACTGGAATCGATATCAATGTAAAAAATAGGTCTTTGTGGTTACATTTTGTATTTTTTCACAGACCTGTTATGTTCTGAAAATCTACTCTGTTCACACCAGTCACCCACTTAATCTCATATCAACCTCGATCTCAACTTGTTATGTATTGTTTCATTTTTGACACAATTTTACATGTATCAATTAGAATATACAAAATTAAAAAAGAATCAAAGCTCAGAAACGATACAGGAAATGACAAATATACATGAGATATCATTTGTAAAAATTAAATATAAACACACATTAGATAGATATCCGTTCCAAATCGAAAACAATTTCAAAATATCTTCCTTGTGTTTGTCCTCTATCCATTCTTTAGAGGAAAGATGAACTCTTTACGATCTCACATAGAGGTTTATCGGTGAACCTTATGATGTTGTATGACCATGCACCAGCCACAGCTCCTGCAGTTGGTCCCAACATATAAACCCATAAACCTCTGTATTCATTTGACACAATGGCTGGGCCTAGGGTTCTGGCTGGGTTCATTGAAGCCCCTGATATTGGTCTTCACCAACAAAAGACATATTATAAATTCTCTAAAGGGTATAAATCATTTGCAAAGAGGTCAAAATAATAAATAATAATAAAGCAACAAGCTATTAACAATGTATCTTTGTACCCCGCAAACATGGCGTTGAGTAAAATTGTTGATCCAATGGCAAGTCCTGCTGCTTCTCCTACCTGCGTCATCGTGATTAATAATCAAGAAATATTCTTAAAATCTTTAATTTATAAAGTTTCACTTAGTTATCAAACATATTATATTAAAGTCAACCTTAATTTAAGATTAAATATATGGTTAAGCTTTATTAAATCGAAATTAAAAAGTCAACTCAAAGTATATGTGGATTTGTTCATTCTACAACTCTATTAAATGTATAAATAATCATCAATAATAAAGAAATCTGAAATATAATACTCACAGCTCGATCATCCGTTGCAACACTGGAAATAACAAACATGAGAAAGAATGTGATGATGAATTCCAGCACCAAAGATTGGAGGTCTGATCCCATAGGGATGGTTGCTCCTAGGTTGTTGCTTTTTTTATGGAATAATAACCTTAAGGTTCCACATGCTAGGGTTGATCCGAGTACTTGTGCAATGATGTATCCAGGCACCTACAGAAAGATAATGAAGTTTTAGTCGGCATACTTGAAAGTTTGATGAATTCATAACTTACATTTTTCAAAGGGAATCTCCTGCAAGATGCAAAAGCAATGGTTACGGCAGAGTTGAAATGGGCACCAGAAATGTGCCCAACCGAGTAAACATTCACCATAACTACCAACCCCCATACGATGGCTATTCCAGGTTGACCGATTAAGTTGTTCTTCTCAGTATCCACCACCACCACACCACAACCTGCGAACACCATGAAGTATGTACCCAAAAGCTCTGCTATGAACTGCCCTAAAGTTAAATACATAGCCAATAAATCAATAATTACTGAACCATTTTTTTTTAAAGGTAGATTTATTTTTGATGAAGAACGATTTCTATTTTTATCTTTTGCAAGTAACAAGCAAAAGCACATGAGGCTTCATGGTAGCTTGTGAGCTGATGAAATTAAGAGGAAGCTAATCACCTTTTGGAAAAAAGGAATAGATAAAAGAGAGGTTTGATGATTTGTAGAATCTGTTTCATCCTTTATTTCAACCGTCTCCCCAAGGTGTCCATTGGATGGCACTCCACCTATGTCTGCCATACACACAAACACAACCAGTGTGCTTTTTAGAGCAAATAAGCTCAGCTGTGATGCCAGAGGATGAAAATGGACACCGGTTTGTGTATGCTCTTGGAAGACACACACACACACACACACATATATATATATATAGAGAGAGAGAGAGAATGTCAGACCTATTAAAAAAGGGAGTTGATACTTGCACCCCTTAATTTGATTTATCCTATAGTTCTTCCAGTTTTGAACAGTTGAGTCTCCATTGGATGGGTATTAAACGCGCTTGATATAGATGTAGATCAGTTTTATGATGTTTATAATGAAGTTGGTATTCACACCGCTATGTGTAGTCGGTTGAGCGCTTATCATATATGAGCGGTATGGTTCAAGCTCGACTTTACTTGTTTACAGCCCCTAGTTTTATATAAACCTCCCTCTTGTGCTTAAATACAGATTATCTTTGAGTTTCAAATTTTAGTTAGACACAGTTAAGCAAATATGAAATATGGATGCTTTAGGTAAGTTAAATTTTAGGTTACCTGTAGAGATTTTTTAATTAGGAAAGACTAGTTTTTAGGTAGATCGAAATTTCTGAGTGGTCAATAAAAAAATTAAGCTCTGTAAATGATTAATTGAGTTTTAATTAAGTTTTAGGATGTATATTCGATCCCAAATCAGCTGATTATTCGGATGCTCAAAAGGCCAAACGTACATATCAATGCTTGGTCACTAGTCAATACCAGTATTGAAAAATAAATTACTCGTGCATAAAAAAATTCACTATATGTATATAGGTTGTATCAAGTATCAAAAGAATAAACCCTCTCGTATATATCAACTATCAAAAACAGAGTAAATGTAAAACAACGATGTATGATAAGATAAAATGAAAAGTTCCTTCTTATAGAAAGATATACTTTAAGCAGATACACAATGTACGTATTATATCACTCGTAATGACTTATTTGTTTTACATATACTACTCTTGTGTGTCATGCAAAGAGATCCATATATTAAAACAAACATACAACCGTATATATATATATATATATATATATATATATATAAATCATTGTTCAGATTCACCCTTGGCTACCTCACTCAAAGACTTATCGGTGAACCTTAAGGAGTTGTACCCCCATGCACCACCTATGGCTCCAATCGTCGGTCCCAGAATGTAAACCCATAGCCCCTCATACTTGTTCCACACTAGCGCTGGCCCTATGCTTCTTGCGGGGTTCATTGACGCCCCTGATACAGGCCTGCATTCAAAATATATACATACATCTTATAAAGCACAAGTCCAAACTTACCTATAATAAACTAACTTATTAACGCTATATTTGGAACATACCCCGCGAACATCGCATTAAGTAGAACAGTTGATCCGATGGCAACCCCGGCTAGTTGCCCGGTCTGCATTGTGTAAATTATATAATCATTATTATTTAAACCCATGAAATGTAATATATAAACTGGAATAAGGGAGAAAAAAACTAACAGCTCGGTCATCTGTGGCGACTGCAGTGATAACAAACATGAGGTAGAAAGTGATAATAATTTCCATCACCAAGGATTGGAGGTCAGACCCGGGAGGGCTGTTTCCAACAAAATGAACATGATTCCCGCTGAATATTAACCGTAGAGTTGCACTTGCTAGGGTTGCTGCTAGGAGTTGGGCCACCATGTATCCGGGAACCTAAAACGTTCAGGCACATACGTTAATTGATTCGATCAAGATCAAGATTATAATGTTAAAGTTTAAAACCAGATTATGAACATTATAAACATAATCATCATCATAATTATATCACCTCTTTCCAAGGGAACCTTTTGCAAGAGGCGAAAGCAATAGTGACGGCAGGGTTCATATGTGCACCGGATACATGTCCAACAGCGTAAACCATCACCATAACCGCTGCCCCCCATACAATGGCGACTCCAGGCATACCCACGAGACTCTTGTCAATGTTTACCATGATCACCCCACAACCCGCAAATACCAAGAAGTATGTAGCAAACAACTCCGCTATCAACTGTCAAAATCTCAAAACCATATGCATAATTATTAAAACTATTAATCCCGTAAACTTCTTTGTTATTCTTTTTGCAATATAGATTTGCTTGTTAACAAAGAATGAGATCGATATATACAATGTTTTAGTAGATATTATGGAACAATATTATATAGAAGAATTAGAAGAAAGACCTTTTGGGAAAATGCACGAGTGAAAGTAAAGGAAGAAGTTTTGGTGTCATCTTTTTGGATGTCCATAATGGTGATTCCATGGTGCCCATTTGGAGAGCTGCCAACATCCACCGTAGCCATTAATTAAATTATTCACCTTATAATTAAGAGTGATGTAAAATATTACTGTAAAATGGATGAGATGTATTCTGGAGTCAAGAAGAAAAGACATATCAAGTATTTATAGAAGTCGAGGATATATAGTGAATATCTAAGGTACAAGTGGCAAAATGTATACAGTAGTATTTTTTATTATTAAAATATGTAATTTGTTTAGCATGCATTATGAAACAGTATATAAGCATAAGTTTTAAATAATTAAGAGTTAATGACACGACAATATTTTCACTCTTTGCGACTTTTATAGTTAATTGAACTCTATGTTAAAACCAGATATGTTCCATTTCACCCACGAAATACAAAAGTTCTTATATCTAGACGAATACCATGAGAAAAAAAAAAACAAAATTTGACAACCGAATCAAATAATTAAGGACTCATTTCATTGATCATGACTATCCCCAAATGCTTCAGAATCTCCATACAGACCACCAAGCACATATCATTATCGTCCTTGGATACCACTACTACTATCCTTTTTTGAATGATAATAATGGACAAAGCCGAAGATGTAAATGGTGGAATATTCTAATACATATCGTTCATGACAAATATGACGTAGTACTCTACATATCTTAAAATCTATGCTCTATTTGAACTTTAATCAGACCATCTTCTAGCTAGTAATAAATTGGAAGTTATTATAATTATTAAAAGTATATACGAAAAACTAATAAAGAAAGCCCCAGAGAATATCAATCCGGATTTCAAGGTTGAATTTAGGGAAAATTTTACTTCTTGGACACTAGTTTTATCTTTTCGTAGTTAAACTTTGTTTCGGCAAATAATTTACCTGGCCGGAAAATAAGTATTTTGCAACATAAAAAGAAAAAAACAAACTAAATTTTTAACAGAAGGTATATGTATGATGTGTACTTATATTAATATACTCACGCACGCATGCATAATATACGAAATTAAAGCATATAGTTTAAGTTTTTCACAATTATACTTATGACGTACTCAGATGTTAATTAATATTCGCTGCTCTTTTATATAAAACAACTCCAAAACTAACAAATATAACAACTCTGGAGAGGTTTCCTAAAGGAACTCTTCCGAAATCTTATAAAACTTATATAATTCCTATTCATATTTACAAATTAACAAATTTAATTTGTGCACTTTCTTATATTATGTATTAACATATAGCTTTTTATACTTAGATGTGAAAAATCAGTTATGATAATACATTTCCTCTGGTCTTTCTCTTGTAAAGACATTACGTGTAATAATTTTATTTGTCAATTTGCGATATACGAAAATTTTATGATTGTACACACGTTGGTTAATACGAGCTTTTTCAAACTTTCCTATATGATCCCAAGTGTAATTATTTTTTAATTATTATTTTTTAACAGCAAATTTAAGATCACGCATATTGCATCTTTATATACATTATATTTGTGCCTATAATAGATGCTAACAATTTATCCACATTAATTTATAAATGTAAAATTTTAGCATGCATTTCTATTAAACTCAAACAAATATATTTTAACAAATGACATGTTTTTATTGTCGTGTCATAAATCCACGTTAAGATCGACCACGTACCTAATAAGTAGAAATATGAAAACAGCAAGCATCGAAATGAGTTATTTATAGTAAAATGGGAAGAAAAAAAAAACTAGAATTTAGAAATATTAAACTTGAAGAAGCAAGCAAAGGCACTTTTTGACGGTCTTTAACAAGATTATATTTATTCTACGGCAAAACCTATAATGTAAAACAACATAATAAAGCATAGTTTCAAAAAAAGGTTTGATTCGCTAAACTTACATGTAGATTATCTTCTTGTATTGGCAATTTATTTATAAACATAACCGAAATTTCCTAGACGATTACAATCGAATAATGTGTATCTAGTTTGAAATAGGTTAGGCATGGTTTGATAATAAACAGGTAAATAAATGTAGTTATCCCTATTCGACTTAATTAGGGAAGGCAAAAAAATTTTACTCTCATGTACCCAGCCTGATCAAAAGATGTTGTGATCGTTTTTAAACCTTCCCGGCCATAACCATCTTGAAAATCGGTACCTAGAGAGATTGAAACCTGAAACCACTTTTAATGAAGTCTAGCATGATAATTACTTTAGAGGTGGTTTAGGCATTGTTTGATAAATTTTTATAGTTTTTCGTTGTGTTTATGAGATCATTCTCTTTTACATGATAACATTTCGATATGATTATTTGAAATAGTCTTTTAAACCACAATAACATTTTGCGGTAAGAGGTCCAGATATTTTTATAAGAGAGATTATATTAAAAATAATTTAGATACAATCTTGAAATATATAGCCAAGGATTTGGAATTGGTTAAAAAAAAAACAATCTTCATTTATCTGTTTAGGCATATATATAGCCTGATATATAAAGAAATAGACCATGCATTCGTATAAATTTGTCAAAATAATAATATTGCAACTTAATAAGAAATGTTTCGAAGGGAGATAGTTCAGCAAGAATAAACGCGTGAACAAATTCCGTCGGTGATAGAAGTCGCTAAACTCACATAAAATTAGTTGCCCAAAAACCGACATCCATCTAGCTACGGGTTTGGTCCACTATCTATTGACTATTTTTTGGAGCTAATAAGATTGGTTAACAATGTTTGACAAAAATAACTTATTTTTTCATCACCGCCTAAATGGCTAAACATTGGTCATGTAATAGTCAGCTATGATACACGTTGGAAATATAATGAATATATGATCTTAGGATGTTAAACAACATGGCTCCACTTTGGTGTGATCCACACTCTGAAGCTAGCCTCATGGCTCCACTTTGGTGTGGTTGCACACTCCTTAGTTGGAATAATAGCCGCCCGGCCTGGTCTTCATAACCAAGTCTTTTTCGTCTGAAAAAAATACATTAAATTTGTTCTCCTTTTTGGAATGTACTATGTAGGTCTTCATAATGAAAATCCAAGCTTTTCCAAAGAAAATTGATGTATGATGTGTATGTGTTCCATCCTTTTTATTCCTCAAAATCCAGTGTCATCCTATTCGGGTGAGCTTCTTATCACTCTCCATGTTTTGACCGCGTAAAAACGGTTCATAACTCAATAATATTATATATAAATTTCCAAATTCCATTGCTGGTAATAAACCTCCGAATCTGATTCTAAAAGCGAGAACAATTAACAAATCTATCACTTAAACGTCAATGGATCATTGGTAATTTTTTGATCTTGAGAGGATCCACCTGCGTTCAAGTCTTACTTCCCACATTTGTGAGGGTGGATTAATAGGGGTTTTCCGATAGTTCTGATTTCATGTCAGGCATACGTGTACTTTAGTAGTAGGAGTAGGATATGTTAGATTCCTGAAACAAGTAACATATACAAGTAACACATGAACTTATGTATCCACCGTGGGCAACAGAATGCACGATTTAGCAGCATCATGCCATAAACACTTCTCAATGTCGCGTTTGGAGACTATTTCTAACAATTGTATCGAAATCTTGTTAGCTTCCACCAGATGACCATGCTATACAAGTTAGAGTGTTGTTTGGCATGTGGTATGTAAAGACAGTAGTAATTTTCAATTCAAGAATGAAAATACAGCTAAAAAAATACTTGTAGTAATAATTTAAAGATTGACGGCTCATTTATAGCAACGATACCCAATCCTGTTGCAGGTATGGTACGGGAGATTGAAGTCTGATTTCATACTTGAAAATACAACAAATAAATAAATAATTGTATGGTACGGGAGATTGAAGTCTGATTTCATACTTGAAAATACAACAAATAAATAAATAAATAAATTATGTATTCAGTGTGTCGATGTTAGGAAAAATATAATAGAAAAATTCTTACAGAAGCCACCATACATGAACTATCAACCCTATACTTTACTATGAATTTCTCTCCCTTTTTGGAAAAACAAAAAAATGACAACTTAAGAAAATCAACTGATGATCCTTTAGTATCTGATTGAGAAACCCGCATGTTTACCTTTGAATTGATAAGAGATCGGCAAACACATAAACCAAATTAATATTATTGCAAATTGCACCATCCTTCATTCAGCACTACTATTATCTGCAATTAAAGAGAAAAACAGCGTTCTAAATATATAATGACGAGAGGCTAACACTATATTTGTTAAGACATCACTCGTGGCAATGGAAACCCATTTACTTATAGATAGGTCAATCCGGGCTGGTCAAAATAGTGCAAAAGTTACCCAATATGTTTTCTAAAGTGAATAGAAGTAACCTCTTAATTGAATCATATTAAAAGTGAATGCTATATTGCTAATAGAAATAAAAGTAAGTATTGTAATCATATTTGACACACTAAATAGTTGCTAGAATTTTAAGCAAGTAAAAATAAACAAAAAGTGTTTTCTGTCAGCCAACACCGGTAAATTTCAACCAGTACATATAGTTAGGGAGTACTAGTTTTGATCAGTTACCCGACCTGGCAAACCCCGTTCATTTTGCCACCTCAAAGAGAAGTGATTTACTCATAGTTACCTGGTGCTAGGGTTCCCGAGGGTGAGCTCAAGATCATCAGAAACACATTCTTCATGTATCCTCTCGCCTTCCCAAGGTTTTACTAGACCTTTCATGTTACTACCAAAAGCAAACTCAGATGCCATTGCATCAGACATAGGGACATCTGCTGTTTGGTCAAAGCTAGCGGTGATGGCAGGTGAGCAAGTCCCACTTTGCCCAGGGGTCCACATTCGAGATCCTGTACCTGAAAGTGCTTCCTTAAATCCAAACGGGCTTGTCGCAACGAGACTAAATGTGGGAGATGATGGTCCTTGGGGTGTTTGGACCCCTGAAAGCCATCCTGAATCAGGTGGTGTTTGATGGCCAGGACTTTGAGGGGTTGAAGAGGGTAAGAAAGGATAATGCTGCCCCGCCCATGCTGGGTCCATGTCGTTCATTCTAGGTGTTTGACAGGTGGGTGAGCTTAAAGGTGGAGTGACCGGAGCACTTATTGAACCACCAGGTATGTAGAGATGGTGAGGGAAATTAGATGAAGGGGGTGAACCAGATGAAAGATTCTTTAGCCATGGTATAAGAGAATTAGGATCCGCATTTCCATTACCAACATAGAGAGACGATATAGAGCTAGGATAAGATGATGAACTAGGGTTCAAACTGTAAGAAGTATTTGGACTAGGTTGATATGATGAGCACGGACTGGCTGATGCTGATCCGCCTGTAGCCTCCACACGTGCCGGTTTACAACCCTACACAATACAATTAGATTAAGCAAACAGGAACATCAGCAACTGCAGGTACACAATGTTAAATATAATTTAAGAAGATTATCAAGTTCAATGTTTGTTTTTAACAAATGAAATATAAATGATATGGATATGTATGTACATAGTTGTGCATTCAGTTAGATCATAAGGAAGATCTCCTAGCTCGAGTAGTAGCAAAATTAGTCCGTATGTAAAGCTATTGTATATGTAGAGATGTATGGGTGTATGTATATAAGTATATTATCGTGCATGATTAACAAATACAATTAGTCATAAAATACTAGGTTGGCTTCAGTGTACATAGTTGCTAAAAATGATATGATATCTGAGTGAACTGAGTGGCATTTTCAACTCATGTAGTAATGAATGTTGTTTATATGTTTATCAAATTGTAGTGCTCTTAAAAAATTTAGGTAACCATATGGTCAGCAACATCTTGCACAATACATTAATCTAGACATCTAGTTATACACTTGTGTCTAAGTAAGAACGCAGTTTGATTGTTGTTCTTGAAAGATATGAGGAAACCACCAACTAATACACAGTAAAAAGCGGTGGTATTTGATAGAACCCTTCAGCTAGTTAGACTCCAAGAGAAATAACAGAAAGAGATAGAGACTTAAAGTGCGTTTTGTTGTAGAATATTGGAAGTGTTTTCTAGAAAAATTTCAAGGAAAACATAAAATGTATTCAAATGTGGTCTTCAAAAACATTTTGCATGAAACCGAAAACTCAGTTTTCTAATTTATAACTACATTTTGGCAAACTCATTTTAACTGTTTTCCAACTCTTCCATTTTAGAAATATAGAACTCCTTGTGTTTTTCAATAGACAACTAAATGCGCTATCAGAGTTTCAAAGGTTTTCAAGAGATAAAAAAAAAAATTCCCTTCCATTTTCTGGAAAATTAAAAATGGAAAATTAGAAAAACGTTTCTATAACTAAACACGGCCTGGATTTTCTTCTTTATATACATTCCTTATTGAACGAGTTACATTTTATACTAAGATGACAAGTACTACTTCTTAACTACTCTACCAACTAACCAGGAAACAAGGAAACATGCTGACATAAAATACTCTCAACTGCTTGCTAGCCGATGCTACTGAGCAGAAAACATGGAGGACATGTACTACCACAAACTATACGTTAGGAAACGTGGAACTGTACCTTAGTGGCTTAAAAGCATGCAATAGCTACTTATAATTGGTCTCCAGGCTTGTATAACGATTCCATGCATGCGGTGACCAGGTCTTAGATATCCAATTTGTATATATGCATTATGATTAGGAAGTACGTATCAGTACTCCCCGTAATCCAGTTTATATCTTGCCTAGTCGGCTTAAAAACTATTCAATTGTGACTATACCTTGTAGAAATAAATTTGAGTATAAACGCTTTACCTGAACCTGGAGGGTGATATGGCAACTAATTCTGAGTTTCATTGATATTCTCATGTTCTTATAAATTTTGGAGCATGTTGGGTTTAATCGGGTCATTCACAAGTTACGGGTCACGGGTCCAGCATATGGGTCAGATGGGTCATGGATTCACGGGCTGTGAGATTTGGTTATGGGTCATATTTGGCTCCAAAGTTGCACCAGAAGAATCCAAAATTGTACACGTTTTAGTATAGTTTAAAGAAGTTGAAGACTTGGTATTGGTTTGACCGAGTTTCATGCATTAGATTTGATAGTGGGCTGCTAGAAAATAGGACCTGAGGGATTAATATTTACTTGCTGAGTTTTGTTATAAATAGGCTTAGTTTTTTCATATATTTCTTTGTACCCTTTTCATTATTTGAATACAGCAACTTTCATACGCATATTTACATATATTAATATATATTGAGTGTCTTGTATGTGTGAGTGAAGGCCTATGAAACCAACAGAGCAGACATCCTAGAACACAAAAATAACGTAGTTGGTCCACTTAATGTGTGACGTCATTTTGTAACATTTTGTTTGTAAGTGTGGCATTAACTTAAAAATCTTAGCAAGATTCATTCAGTATGGTCAGTGGTGCCTCTAGGTTAAGCTGCTAAAGTGAGGAATTTAGGCCCTGATCTTTTAAGGCACCCAACGTGTTATTTATGTGCATATAAATTGAATATTGACCCAAACCTTACTAGTTACAGCACCTCCAAATCCTAAACATCAAAGCCCATTTCGTGCAGAAAGACCTACACAAACAGGGACTCCAAGTTGTAAACAACTAAACCAATTATTTAAAAAGAAAATCGATTAAGTCCATCTTTTAACCTATCCAAGTTCTAAGGTGACTAAAATATTTCAATTCTCACTTTTTCAGGTCCTTGTTTTCTACTTTTCGAGTATCCATCTATCAGAATTCAAACTTTCCTCTTTCACAATAGAATTTGCCAATCACATTTCGACTCATCATAATAATTCAGCTCAATCTTTCCATAAATATATCAATATTATTTCCTAGACATCTCTCTTATATTCATGATACACAGTACTTCCTTATATATAAGCTAGATTCCTCATTGACACACAACAATTGTTTGGATATCAATTATGTCATGAATTCATTGTTAAAATTAGTATAGCCACATTTACCAAAGATTATTGTTCACTGAACAGTAAGTCAGTAACCTTTTCCTCTTTCCCATATTTACCACCAAAGTAACGTTTAACATTTATCAAAGATTACCAAAGGTTATTGTTCACTGAATAGTAACCTTTTTTTCCTTCATATTTTTACCACTAAAGTGTCTACCTTCTTATTTTTGCCCCAACCAGAGTTTTCATTTTCATATTTTCGACACAAAACTTTTGGGTTCTCATGTTTCTGTCACACAACTTTCACACATTTACGTTTTTACTTCTTGAGAATTATTTCCCCCGTTTTGTTATATGTATTTTTCATGTGTGCTAACCCTTAATATTTATAGCAAGAAATTATATCATATCACTGTTGTCGGAGTGACGTTATTTGTATTAATGTAGTTATTGTTCTATGTTTTTATACCTTTATATTATTCTTGTTATTGTTATACTAAAATTTAGTTATTACTACATGCTATTTTTTAAAATTTGGTTCCAAATAATCGACGTAAATGTATTTGTATTATATTGATACTAGTCATACTAGTATATTTTTTACATTTGCTTCTTATATATATTGCTAATTTTTTGTTAATATAATCATTGTATTATTTAAGCTAATCTTAAGACAAGAAAAATGTATATAAAAATACTTTGACATGTGCCTGACCATGGGTTAAAAAAATCAAGATATTTGATTAATTTACAGTAATAGAAAAGCGTAAGTGTCACTTTTTCAGTTCATAAATGAATTGTATATAGATAAAAAAAAAAAAAAAAAAGAATCTTTCGTGTTGCGTGAACATTCACATGAACCCAGTAACAACATCTACTATATCTATATAGTACGCCTGAAAAAAGGACACATTTAATTAATTAATTTACCAAAAAATAAAAGGTTTTTATATATTTTGCACCCCTCATCTACAAACTTGTTATTAAGAATTTATAACTGATTCTTCTTAATTCACTTGTCTTTTGAGTTTGTTTTAATCTTTTAGTTTATCAACTTTTCTAACCTAAATGATAATACAATGAAATAATAACTATATTTGTGATGTCTTATTCAACTCTTTCGTATATATGTCCATCCATTATTTATATATAAAAAAAAAGAATTTCTGTTGCTACAACGAAGTAAAACTTTCACAACATACTGTACAGGTAAGTATTGCATACTCATGGTAAATCAAAAGAGAGAGAAAAATTTAGAAAGGAAAAAACAAGGTCATGAGGCATCTAAAACTGATTGTGACAACATATGCAATATCACGTTACCTCTGTCTCACCCGGTCAATATATATATACATTAAACGACAAACATATATACATATGATAAATCTCTTCTCTAGCTAGCTAGATCCATAAACATATTTACTTACTTCAATCAAAATTAATTTACAACTTACTACTTAATTTACAACCTTAAAATTTTACTCCTTAAACAATTTTTACTATATATAGTTTAAAAGATCTAAAAAAAAAAAAAGATATATAGGAGGGATTTAAAGAAAGAATGAGGGAATTTACCTTGCGGTAAGTGGTACCATCTTCTTCAACGATCCAACCAGCTTCATTACAAAGGGCTTTTAAGACTTCGTTATTATCACAGTGTTTGGGTAGTTTATAATTACCATACACTCGAAGCCCTGCGAATATTTTTGCTGCTATTGCACGCCTTCTCCTTTCTCTTCTTTTGTTGTTCTCTCTTTCCTTCCATGTTGGTAACCTCGTTCCTGACGTCATCTGATCCCCACCCCCACCTCTCTATTCCTCTCCCTCTATATATATATATATATATATATCTCTATATATCTATATGTATTTGCCGGCTGAAGGAATACAACAGAAGTAGAAAGAAAGAAAGAAGAGGTTTGTGTGTTTCTTGTGAGTGGTGGGAGAGAGAAAATATAATGGCAAGACTTTTTAGTTTCAAGTACTGGCCATGGACTTCAGATTAATTACGTGAATGCCACTGATGGGTTTTTTGTTTCTCAAAATGCGGATGGCGCACGTGTTTAGACGGATGTGTTCAGATTGTGAATAATGTGAATCGGGGGCCACTATATTGAAGTAGTGCTGTGATGCTTAAAATTTTGTTTTTATTTTCATTTCCGCCTTGAATTGATTATATATATCATCTCTCAAAATATACTAGTTTGATGTGATAAAAAGGACTTGGCATTTGTATATTGCTTGGCTGGTTGCTATAATGCAATTATATTATATTATATTATATTATATTATATACTATAATAATTGAATAGTATAGTAACTCGCCTGCGTGGCGAGTTACTATTCGTCATGTTATAACCCGCATCATTATCCGGATTTTGCCAAATCGCATCCCGTTCGGGTTTTCTAATACGAGTTACTTCTTGATATTATATTATATTATATACTAATTAAATAGTACGTGAATAGTGGCGAGTTACTATTCGTCATGTTATAACCCGCATTATTATCCGGATTTTGCCAAATCACATCCCGTTCTGGTTTTCTAATACGAGTTACTTCTTGGTTTTTTCCATATGTTTTTCCTTTCGGGTTTTCAAAGAATTATATTGAAAACGTTTATTCTTTTTTTGTAACAATATTCAGATTTTACCAGATTAGATCCCTTTCAGGTTTAAAAGAATTATATTGAAAACGTTTATTCTTTTTTTGTAACAATATTCAGATTTTACCAGATTAGATCCCTTTCAGGTTTAAAATTACGGGTTAATTTTTGGTTTCTTACATATTTTTTTTTCTTTTGGATTTTCAAATAGTATATCAAAACTATTTTTTTGTGGTATTGCATTTGAATAAATATCTATTTCATATGTCAAAAATTTTAACAAACATATATAACGACACATCATCAATAACAAAACATAATCGTTTCCAGTAGGGATGAGCAAGATTACCGAAATACCGAGACCGAACCGGTACCGGTACCGAAAATCGGTACCGATAGAGATTCGGTATCGGTATCGGTTTTAGAGATTGGTGAAATCGGTTTCGGTACAATCGGTTTGGTACCGGTTCGGTACGGGGAAACCGATTAATAGTACCGAAATTTAGTTTTTCCAAAACATGTAGTATATATTTATAGACATATTGTGTATAGTTATAGTTATGTTTAATTTTGCTATGTAAAAAGATATTTATTTAAAGTTCATGATGTTAGGGTGTTGGCAACCGGTTCACTCATCACTCACTCACTACTCACTTCCAACCAATCACGTTGTGGCACCTCAAATCCACCACTCACTCATTTTTTGATGGCATTGCCACCACTCACCCATCACTCACTACATAATATATATATAAATTTGAAAAAAACAAAAAATAATAAAAAAGCATCAAAGAGCAGTTCCCAACGGTCAAAAGTAGCCTCGAAGCACGCACCACTCACTCCACAAATCGCGTGTTCGGACCACTTGTTTTGCTTCACGCGTGGGTCGTTAGGTATCGGCGGCGGTGTTCAAGTGGGTCGTCCCACCACTCACTACCGTGAGCACCTGTCGATGCCATCACCCTTAGTACACAGATCTTCTATACTATAGATATGGAAGTTATACGGCTACCAAATGTTACAGGCCCTTGAATTTTGATCATGTAAGAGGGTGTTTGGGTTTGCGTTACACAGATCTTCTATACTATAGATTATTTGGACAGTGTACGACAATTCGTTGCCAACTTCAAGCAATCAGGTAGACCACTAGACGTATTGGTCTGCAATGCAGCCGTGTATCAACCAACTGCCAGAGAACCGACTTTTACTGCTGATGGAATCGAGCTAAGTGTTGGAACTAATCATCTTGGTCATTTCCTTCTTTCAAGATTATTACTTGATGACATGAAACAATCCGATTACCCTTCAAAAAGGCTCATTATTGTTGGGTCAATTACCGGAAACTCTAACACTTTGGCAGGAAATGTACCTCCTAAGGCTAGTTTAGGGGACATGAGGGGTTTAGCTGGTGGTTTGAACGGCTTAAATAGTTCAACCATGATCGATGGAGGAAAGTTCGATGGGGCAAAGGCATATAAAGATAGTAAGATATGTAACATGCTCACAATGCAAGAGTTTCATAGGAGATATCATGAAGAAACTGGAATTACATTTGCTTCTTTATACCCCGGTTGCATTGCTACGTACCACAGGGTTGTTTAGGGAACACATTCCTCTTTTCCCAATGTTGTTTCCTCCATTCCAAAAGTTTATTACCAAAGGGTATGTCTCTGAAGCTGAATCTGGCAAACGACTTGCACAGGTATGTAACGTCTTATTAAAACTGCTTATGTGATTATTGCGTTTGTGATTGTTTATATATTTGTTTAAAATTTCATAGGGAGTTATTTTATTTTACTTATATATACACCTATTTTCTTACACTAATTCTTGTTGATTAACCAACTAATAATGAATATCTATATGGTGTAGGTTGTGAGTGATCCTAGCTAGCTTGACGAAGTCGGGTGTGTATTGGAGCTGGAACAAAGATTCGGCTTCGTTTGAGAACCAATTGTCGGAAGAAGCAAGTAATGAGAGCAAGCTAGGCCCGCAAGGTGTGGGAGCTAAGTGAGAAGCTTGTGGGTTTGGCTTAATTGATCAATTCGGCATAGATGAAGGAATCAAGGAGTCTTTGGTTACAATGGAGTGTGTAGGAATTTGATACCATTGATGTGTGTCTGTGATGTAAATTTAGCCTAGTTCAAATAAAAATCACTCACCTTCTATTGTTACCTTATAATATATGTAAGGAAAATTATGTACTGTATTACATGATCAAACTTTTGACATATGTTCATTGACTTTTATGAAGTAAAAATCATTTGTTTGAAAAGTCAATAAGAATCGATAACCAAATTTAACTGAAATTTTAAAATTAGGAAGAAGTGTAATTATTATTATATATAACAATTTAGCAACTACAGTAAGGTTTTTTGTTTTTCAATTTTTACCACTTAAGTTTCATACCTTTTACATTTAGCCCCATCACACTCTCACATAATTTTTTAAACTTTTATGTTTTTACCACATAACTTTTGGGTTTTTTGCTTTTTTTTTGTTTTTCAATTTTTACCACTTAAGTTTCTTACCTTTTACATTTAACCCCATCACACTCTCACAATAATTTTTTAAACTTTTATGTTTTTACCACATAACTTTTGGGTTTTTTGCTTTTTTCGATTTGGTTATCGATTCACAATAATTTTTTAGACTTTTATGTTTTTACCACATAACTTTTGGGTTTTTTGCTTTTTTCGATTTGTTTTTCAATTTTTACCACTTAAGTTTCTTACCTTTTACATTTAACCCCATCACACTCTCACAATAATTTTTTAAACTTTTATGTTTTTACCACATAACTTTTGGGTTTTTTGCTTTTTTCGATTTGGTTATCGATTCACAATAATTTTTTAGACTTTTATGTTTTTACCACATAACTTTTGGGTTTTTTGCTTTTTTCGATTTGTTTTTCAATTTTTACCACTTAAATTTGTGAAATGTTCCTTTTTTCAATTGAGAGAATATTGCACAAGTTCACCAAGAATATTGCAGGTATGCAAAGTGTGAAATCTTTCGAAGTCAAAAGAAGTCGAAGAAGTGTTTTCTTGGTTGTGCAATGACTTGTATTTATAGGCAAAGTTAACATTGGGATGTTAACTTTGGCCGTACAAATATGGTTGAGATCATTTAAGGAATAGCATTTAATTCCTGAAAAAGCAGTGTAAAGTTGCAGTATAAAGCAACTTTACTCAACCAGCTTTATGTACCTTTTTGTACTTAAATAATAAGATAAATCTTATTATCCGGGTAAAAGCACATAAAGCATAAAAGTCAATTCCTCGTAATCAGTGTAAAGCTTTGTAAGAGCTTTCCACTGATGGTCTCCAGTTTGTAACTGACTAGAATGTCAACTGGGCTTCGCTGCCATTGTCATTCTCTATCTTCCATTTGTTGTCTTTGACTCCAACTGGAAGGATTCTTCAACTGGTCAGTTCTCAATTGGAGGAAGTCTTCAGTTGCGTTAACTGTACGATGCAACTGGACTTCAATATATTTCTGGACAAATCTTCTGGGTCTCCAGGTGCAACTGGAGACTGGCCAGTTTCACTGAAACTGGTCCTAACAAATTCCCCCTATTTGTCTAGAAATATTGCCAAGTCTTTTTCAGTTCTTGTATCTGTACAAGTGTGAACTGGAGAGAATTGTTCGATTAAATCTATCTAAGTTTTCCAAGGCATTTTTATAGATCAATAAATGCCTTGGGTTTTTCTTTTAAGTTTGTTAGATCTAATCTATTATCTACCTTGTGGTTATAAACTGGTAACTTCATTTATACAAGGAAATGAAATTTATACAAGTTACAGAATGTAAATAAAATTACAAGTAGATACATTGAAAAGAGAACTTAATGAGATGGCCCTTCGCCAGTTCGTCTTCTCTTGGTCACTGAAGAAATAGGTTGTGAGTCTTCAGGATCAATATTCAACTTTAGCTCCAGATTTTCATTGTATTGAATCTTGCCCTTCAAGAAGTTCACCCAAGCTTTCTCAAACCTATTCTTTTGTGCCTTAGCATCCAAAAAGTTCACCATTTTCACCCATTCCGAGAACCCATACTGCATTGCACCAGGATTGTTAGTTTTAACACCATTGATAGTCCCACTATGTTTTCTGGTTGCCATGATCTGGGAGTAATAGCTTCTTGCTTCAGATTCATTGGATATTTTAATACTCCCAACTCCAGCAGCCAGTACAGCAGACTTGATGTCATCATTCGATACCTCGCCAGTTGGTTCTACAAATGTGCTAAGGTCAGCATCTCTGGTCAGTGGTCTTCTTGGTTGAGGGATCCTTCTTGGTGGATTCAATACCCTTTTCACAACCTTCTTTACATGTTCAATTCTTTTTAGAATCCCACTGGCCCTGTTCTCTTTTGCCTTCTCCACTGATATATTCAAACTTTTGGCATCAAATTCAGCTTCATCATCAGGATAGTGTCTGTCTAATTCAACATCAAGCATTTCTTTCAACATGTCAACTATCCTGAGATCATTCTTTACTCTGGCATACTCCTCCTTGGTGATTCCCAAAAGATGAGCATCACTAATATCAAGCAATTTAATCTGTGCAAGATGTGCTCTAGCTTCAGCTTGGTTTCTTTGTTTCATTTTCTTTCTTTCTTTAATTTCATTGCCAAGTCTAGCCAGTTGTTTGCTCACACTTTCAGAAACTGGAGGAAGTACATCAGCATTGCCAGTTTCTAACATTGGTACATCAGTGGCCGGCTGGGCAGATACATCAGATGCCAAACCTTTTCCTTTATCCACAACATTCCCCCTAACACTTATATCACCAGTTTCACTAATTCTTTGCTCACCAGCTTCAGTACTGGCAGCCACAATCATTTCCCTACCTGTTTGACTTCCAGATGGATTACTTTCAGTTTAAGTTTGTGCAGCAAGAACTGCACTTCTTTCCCCCTTGGCAGCATCTAGACCTGCCCTAATCACTTCCCATTCAGAATGGTGAGCTGGCAACCGGTCAAGAGGCTGCCACGATTGCATGTTCTTGCATTCTTTGAATATCGTGCACATCATCCTGAAAGATCTCCATAGGTGGTTGGTTTCTTTAGACTGGGTCAGAACATTAGCTGCAACTTGTTCCTGACCAGTTTTTAGTTCATTCAAAATCTTGGAATCTTCATCCAAACCAGAAACCACCTTATCCTTTACTTCTTCATCCTTTCTCTTCAAACTTTCTACTTCAGTTGTCAGTTTATCCAGAGACTGAGCATGAAGTGATACCTGGGTGTTCAAGTTATCAATGCTGCCCCTCAACTGGTTGATCTCATTTGTGAGTGGGGCCAGATCAACCTGAGGAGTGGCCAGCTTGGTGTTCTCAGACATCACCTTTTCTATCAATTGTTTTTCTCTAGCACCCAGCGTATCATCTATTTTCTGACCAACTGAAGTCATTAATTGCTGCCCAAGTTCAGTCACATTCAACCCAGGCTTGTCAACAAATTCTTTTACCTGTTTTTCAATCTCCCTTAAATCCACTTCAGATGTTCTAACAGTGTTGCCCAGCAAGTTGGAGATTGAGGTTGTGACCTTGGACTGAGTGAGGTCAAAGGCTTCTTTTAAAGATGTTGCCAGATTGTTGCAGCCAGTGACCAACTCATTCAGCTTCTTCAACACCAAGTCTTCATTTGATGAAAACTTGTTAATCGCCAGATCAACCACTTTAATATTGGTCAAGTGATCCTTGTGGTATCTGGAGAAAGACTTGGTGTTTTTGTCAAGTGTCTTTTGAATCTCCTCCACCCTGGTGAGAAGGTTTTGGAGATCGGCTTGTACAGAGACAACTTGACTGTCCAGTGACGGAGGAGAAGGTGTCACTGGACCAGCAGCAGTTTCTACTGGAGCAACTGGAGGAGGCAAACTAAGAGAAGTCTCCCCAGTTGACATCGCAGTAGTTGAAGAAATAGTAGGAGTGGTGGTAGAAGAAAGGACTGGAAATTCAATGTGTTGTTCATGCTGAGAATGCTCAGGTGTGAACAACGGCGGCGGTGGGGGTGGCATTTCTCGAAGGAGTGAGAATTGCCCAGATGGTGAAGGTATCATACGTCTGTTTCCAGACATATAGTTATAAGTGGGAAAAGGAATATTTGTTGGCTCATTTACTTGGGATGGTGAAAGTGAAATTGAAGCATCTAGAAGCGAGACCGGAGATAAAGGGTTTTATCTGGTACAACATAATCAAAAATCTCCAAGTCTGAAGCAGTACCTTCAGAATCCGAAGATTCAATAAGGATTTCCTCGTCATTAACATTCATGTCCAGATCCATGAATGTAACTGAGGGCTGACCAGATGGGTCAGTCTCCAGATGACCTTCCCTAGTTTCCTGGTTGGGTGCATCTGTTGGAGGATCAGATACCGAGGTATCTTCACCAGGGATAGAGGTTATTGGGGTTGCTTCAGTTATAGTTGCTCTATCCTCAACCATAACATTAGACGAACTGGAGGGTCCCTCATTATTTTGAGGCCCGCCCGGTTGTCTTTCTGACTCACCTTCGATTGGTGCATCAGTTTTTGCGAATGCCATCCGCATTCGATCTGGAATCTCGACCTCTCCAGCTTCAGATACTAGAGAGTCTAGATTCCTCAACAAATCTGGGACAGTATACGGTGAATCTGTGCTTAAGTATGCTTCACTGCCCAGAATTTGTAGAAAAAACC
>CM067167.1:288660660-288828423 GCA_034093135.1 Erigeron breviscapus
AAAGAGAGGTGGAAAGGTCCCATAAAGTCTATACCCCAGATATCAAAAACCTCACATACCTGAATACTCTGTTGAGGCATTTCGTCCCGTTTAGTGATGTTCCCCTGTCGCTGGCAAATGTCACAAATCTCGACCAAAGTTTGGGCCTCTTTGAAAATCGTTGGCCAATAAAATCCTGCATCATAGACTTTCTTACCCATGACTGAAGAACCATAATGACCCCCAGTTGGCCCGTAGTGACATACATCCAAAATCTCTCTTGTCTCACTTCCAGCAACACATCTCCTTACCATTCCATCTGTAACTAGATAATTAGCTATATCTGTAAACCAAGGAGTTTCATCAGTATTAGAAATAAACATCAAAGACTCATCGGGGAAGTTATCATTGATATCCCCCTCTCGAAGTTCCTCGCGGTGGGGATCTTCCAAACGACTCAAATGGTCGGCAGCCAAATTTTCAGCCCCTTTCTTATCCTTTATTTCTATATCAAATTCTTGCAACAAAAGAATCCAACGGATAAGCCTGGGTTTAGCATCCTGTTTCGAGAACAGGTACTTCAGGGCTGAATGGTCAGTGAAAACTATGGTCTTACTCAAAACCAGATATGATCTAAACTTATCAATTGCAAAGACCACTGCAAGCAACTCCTTCTCCGTCGTGGTATAATTTTGCTGGGCAGGGTTCAAAGTCTTACTAGCAAAGTAAATGGGTTTGAAATGATTCTCAACCCTCTGCCCTAGCACAGCTCCAACAGCATAGTCGCTTGCATCACACATCAACTCGAAAGGCAATTCCCAATCTGGAGCTACCATGATAGGAGAATCAGTCAACTTCTCCTTCAACACCTGAAAAGCTCTCAAACAAGCATCGTCAAAAACAAAAGGAACGTCTTTCTCCAACAAGTGGGTCATAGGACGATTAATCTTAGAGAAATCCTTAATAAATCGACGATAAAAACCAGCATGTCCTAGGAAACTCCTGACCCCTTTCACATTGGAAGGAGGGGGTAATTTGGCAATAACATCTATTTTGGCCCGATCAACCTCAATCCCGGCTTTGGACACTTTATGTCCTAACACAATACCCTCAGTGACCATAAAATGGCACTTTTCCCAATTCAAGACAAGGTGTGCCCTCTCATACCTTTCCAACATCCTATCCAAGTTAATTAAGCAAGACTGGAATGATTCCCCAAAGACTGAAAAGTCATCCATGAAAACTTCCATGGAAGTTTCAAGCATGTCTTGAAAGATAGCAATCATGCACCTTTGGAAGGTGCCAGGGGCATTACATAGACCAAACGGCATACGCCGATAAGCAAAAGTGCCAAATGGACAAGTGAAAGTGGTTTACTCTTGGTCCTTGGGATCAATGGGTATTTGAAAGTACCTGGAAAACCCATCCAAGAAACAGAAAAATTCATTCCCCGCTAGACGTTCTAGCATTTGGTCAATAAAAGGGAGAGGAAAGTGATCCTTACGGGTGTCATCATTAAGCTTACGGTAGTCTATACAAACCCGCCAACCCGTAATAGTCCTAGTGGCCAAAAGCTCTTTGTTATCATTCTCAATGACTGTCATGCCCCCCTTTTTGGGCACACAGTGAACAGGGCTTACCCAAGAACTGTCAGAAATAGGAAAAATAATTCCCGCATCAAGAAGCTTAATGACCTCCTTCTTGACAACCTCTTTCATTTTCGGATTCAGCCTCCTTTGTCGCTGGACAACGGGCTTAACATCATCAAGAAAATCAATCTTATGCTGGCAAAAATCAGGACTAATTCCTGGAATATCTGTAGTCTTCCAAGCAAAAGCCCGCTTATGGGCTTTAAGAACAGACATGAGACGGTCTTTCTCGTCACTCGAGAGTGAGGACGAGATAACCACTGGAAGAGAAGACTCACCTGACAAATATGCGTACTCTAGATGGGTTGGAAGCGGCTTAAGCTCCAAGTCAGTAGGTGGTACATCAACCGAGTTAGGTACCCTTGTACTTCCGTCAGCAACAACTTCCTCAAAAGTTTCGTCTTCTGGAGGTGACTCATCCGAGCTTAGTGCCTAGACTTCTGCAAACAAAGCTTCATCAGTAAGATCTCCAGATCCAAAGTCAGCGAACTCTTCCTCTCCAACTTCTATCTCCATCAACTCCCTGAATTCCTGATCTAAAGCATCGTCAATGACATCGATCCTGAAACAAGTCTCATCGTTAGAATATGAATGCTTTAAAGACTTTTCAACATTAAATACAATTCTATCTGTTCCCACGCCTAAGTAAATCTCCTTATCCTTCACACGGATAACAGCATCCGCGGTATTCAGGAATGGGCGTCCAAGAATAAGAGGTACCTTCGCATCCTCCTCCATCTCGAGGATAACGAAATCAACAAGGAAAACAATATGGCCTACTCGGACGCTCATGTTCTCAGCAATCCCTATGGGATACTGGAATGAATGGTCAACTAGTCTTATACTCATGCGAGTAGGGCGAAGAACTCCCAAGGACAACTTGGCATAAACCGAGTAAGGCATCAAATTGATGCTAGCCCCTAAATCAGCTAAAGCTTTACAAGTAAGAGTTCTAATGGAGCAAGTGATAAGAAAACTCCCTGGGTCTTCTAGCTTTGCCGGAATTTTATTCTGCACAATAGCAGAGCACTCGGCATTAAGAAAAAGTGGCCTTCGCCTCTTCAAATTTTCCTCTGTCCGTCACAAGCTCCTTAAGGAACTTGGCATAACTCGGCATACCCTGAATAAGATCAACTAAAGGAACGTTAATATGAACATTTTTAATCATGTCCACAAACTTGTTATATTGCTCCTTCAGCTTTGCTTTCCTGAATCTTTGTGGAAATGGGATCTTCGGCTTGTACGGTTTAACCTCTGGAACCGCAGCCGGTTTTGGTGGAGTGACCGGAGTCTTCACGGTCGGATCTTCCTCCATCTCAATCTCTTCATCAACACTATCATCATCGCTCCCTTTATCCTGCACATTTGAAACAATATCTTTAGGCATAGGAGGTGGGTCATAAGACTTACCAGTACGAGTGGTAATGGCATTAGCTTGCTCATTACGGGCTGGAGGTGGAGTGTATTTCTGTCCTGGATTGTAAGTCCCAACTCAATAAGATGGTACTACTGAAGACACCTCTATGTCGATGGTGGAGTTACTTTGCAATATACTCGCTGAACTGGAGACGACCAGTTGCAGAGGTATATACCAAGTTCTAGATAGATTACTTATATAAAAGACAATAAGTAAAGAACAATGCAATAATACAAATAACTTGTAAACAATCTTGATGAGACAATATGTAGTTTTCAATGTGTAATTTATTTATTGATATTAAACAAATTACAAGGTTGTTGCGGAACCAAGATAATACAGAGAATGTAAATATCCTAACAACCTATGAAATACAATTGATCTATACTCGGAATTTCTCTTCAACAATCGAAACACTTAAAGTAGTGAAATGTTCCTTTTAGCGATTGAGAGAATATTGCACAAGTTCACCAAGAATATTGCAGGTTTGCAAAGTGTGAAATCTATCGAAGTTTATTCGAAGAAGTTAATATTCTTGGATGTGCAATGACTTGTATTTATAGGCAAAGTTAACATTGGGATGTTAACTTTGGCCGTACAAATGTGGTTGGAGCATTTAAGGAATAGCATTTAATTCCTTAAAAAGCAGTGTAAAGTCGTATGTTAAAGTGACTTTACACAACCACCTTTACGTACCTTTTATTACTTAAATAATAAGATAAGGCTTATTATCCGGGTAAAGGTACATAAAGCATATAAGTCAATTCCTCGTTATCAGTGTAAAGCTTTGTAAGGGCTTTCCACTGATGGTCTCCAGTTTGTAACTGACTAGAATGCCAACTGGGCTTCGCTGCCATTGCCATTCTGTATCTTCCATTTGTTGTCTTCGACTTCAACTGGAATGCTTCTTCAACTTGGTCAGTTCTCAACTGGAGGAAGTCTTCAGTTGCGTTAACTGTACGGTGCAACTGGACTTTAATATATTTCTCGACAAATCTTCTTGGTCACCAGTTTACTGGTCACCAGATGCAACTGGTGACTGGTCAGTGTGAACTGGTGACTGGCCAGTTCCAGGTGAACTGGTCCTAACATGGATTAAACTGAGGCCTAGGATTCTGCTGTATGTTGCTAGGAAGAGCCCCCGTGGGCCTAGCAAGAGCTGCCATCCTACTTTCGAGATCCTTGAAATTAGCACCCTGATTTTTCATGTTGATTTCCACCTTCCCGTTTATCCGATCCATCCTCTCACTCAAAGCCTTAGTATCCTCCCTGATCATTTGAATGCTAGTGTTTGTTTCAGCTTGATTACTTGCCAGTTGCTTCATCATCTCTCTCAACTCGGCATTGGGATCAGTAGTCGAAGAAGAACCTGATCCCTGAGCCTGCTGGGTAGGTTGATTCTGAAAATTTTTTCTTTGCCACCTGTTACCTGAAAAACGGGAATTATTAGCCTGATAAGAAGAATTATAGGAAGGATTACCAGAAGGCCGGTTTTGGTAACCGGTGTTGCGATGGAAGTTCCCTTGGGGCTGATTCTGGACATAGTTCACATCCTCGGGGCTCTTATTAGGACACTCATCAGAATAGTGCAATTCTCCGCAAAAATCACACCCGTCGGCTAGAACCTTAACATCCTTCTCAAGTGCACTAAACCTAGTCTCTTAAGCAGTAAAGCTCCTATCCATGCGCTCAGATAGCGCCTTAATCTCTCCAATAACTGCCGAATCGTTACTAGCTTCAGCCTTAGCAACTCTCCCTTCTTTAGTGCCCCTTTTCATCTTCCTTTCATTCCTCAAAAATCGTTCGTCATCCACCGTGGAATTATCCTTTGCCATGTCTTCCAAAATCTGATATCCTTCGTTGGGTGTGATATTATTGAAACTACCCCCGAAGGCATATCCCAATTCTCGCTTAGACTTCTTATCTAACCCCTCAAAGAAAATCTCAACATACTGTTCCTTAGTCAAATTGTGTCCTGGACAGTTTCTCAACATCTCCTTGAATCGAACCCAAGCATCCACAACATCTTCCTCTGCATTTTGTTCGAAAGACCTTATCATATTTTCTAACCTTCTTTGAGTTCGGATTGAGTAAAATTCACCAATAAAAGCCTCCTTAAGTTGATCCCAAGTAGTGATTGAATTCTCTGGTAGATCATTAAACCAATCAAGTGCTTCTCCGGTTATCGAAATTGGAAATGTCTCAAGCTTCACGGCATTTATTTGATTTTGACCATATTGATAAAGTCGAGCCAACTTTTCAAACCGATCCAAATGTTGGTAAGGATCCCATTTCCTTTTTCCGTCGAATTGTTGCTCTTCTATACTCTTGAGATGATTTCCTTTCAAATTGAAGGTGTGATCAATGGCCGGAGGTCTAATGGCAGAGCCACGGTTGGTTGGAATAGTTCGAACCCTCTCGCCATAGCGAGTGTCATTTGGATCCCTTGGTTGTTCGTCACCCATCTCTTCTTGCTTAACTTCTAGATTGAAGAATTCGTCTAAGAAAAACCCTTCCTCGTCTGAATCAGGAGTGAGTTTAGCTATAGGTGAGAACGGTGTTGGTATAGGTGTTGTGGGTTCAGTGAAATTAAACCGACGCCCTCTTGGTCTTCTCGGAGTAGACAAAGGACTATGCAAAGGTAGACCCGTAGAACGTAAGTTCATCAACTAAAACAATACCTGCAAACACACAACTAACACAAACACGTCAAATGCACCGGTGATAAGAAAAGATAACTAAACTAATAAAACATGTAACTTTCTCACGCGTGAGAAAGGATCAAACCACTAAAGAAACAACTAAATCGGAACACAAGTCCCCGGCAGCGGCGCCAAAAACTTGATGTGCGAAATCGAGTTTGTAAATTTATAAACAAGTACCGACCAAAAACCGACTACTACACACTTTCAGGCAGTGGACCTGATCGCATATAGTATAGTAATTAGTAAGTCCGAGATCGTTCGCAGGGATTGGTTTTGAAATAATTGTTTGCTAAAGCAGTTTTAGAAAAGGATGGAACCGTAGCCGAATTGCTACCTAACTTGACAATTGAAGTTAAAGAAATTTAAATAACAAGACAGAATAAAATAAGCAGATTTCAGACAATATTAATAAAGATCATCCACTTCGAATCCACTCGACTACCGCTATGATTGCTTTCGTTTAAAACCAAATTCTAAAGAGTTGACAAGATAATCGTCAATGGATAAAAGTGCTCACGTGGTACCACCAACCGCTCGCAAATCACCCAAACACCTAAATTGCTAGTTTAATTACCCAAGCCGGTACCACCAATGCCTAGAGAATCTCCCCAACGATTAGTTTGATTGATTATCCAAATATCAATTATGTCTATGTGAATTAAAACGTGGTACCACCAACCGTTTCTAAACACCTCAAGAAAATCTCAACATACTGTTCCTTAGTCAAATTGTGTCCTGGACAGTTTCTCAACATCTCCTTGAATCGAACCCAAGCATCCACAACATCTTCCTCTGCATTTTGTTCGAAAGACCTTATCATATTTTCTAACCTTCTTTGAGTTCGGATTGAGTAAAATTCACCAATAAAAGCCTCCTTAAGTTGATCCCAAGTAGTGATTGAATTCTCTGGTAGATCATTAAACCAATCAAGTGCTTCTCCGGTTATCGAAATTGGAAATGTCTCAAGCTTCACGGCATTTATTTGATTTTGACCATATTGATAAAGTCGAGCCAACTTTTCAAACCGATCCAAATGTTGGTAAGGATCCCATTTCCTTTTTCCGTCGAATTGTTGCTCTTCTATACTCTTGAGATGATTTCCTTTCAAATTGAAGGTGTGATCAATGGCCGGAGGTCTAATGGCAGAGCCACGGTTGGTTGGAATAGTTCGAACCCTCTCGCCATAGCGAGTGTCATTTGGATCCCTTGGTTGTTCGTCACCCATCTCTTCTTGCTTAACTTCTAGATTGAAGAATTCGTCTAAGAAAAACCCTTCCTCGTCTGAATCAGGAGTGAGTTTAGCTATAGGTGAGAACGGTGTTGGTATAGGTGTTGTGGGTTCAGTGAAATTAAACCGACGCCCTCTTGGTCTTCTCGGAGTAGACAAAGGACTATGCAAAGGTAGACCCGTAGAACGTAAGTTCATCAACTAAAACAATACCTGCAAACACACAACTAACACAAACACGTCAAATGCACCGGTGATAAGAAAAGATAACTAAACTAATAAAACATGTAACTTTCTCACGCGTGAGAAAGGATCAAACCACTAAAGAAACAACTAAATCGGAACACAAGTCCCCGGCAGCGGCGCCAAAAACTTGATGTGCGAAATCGAGTTTGTAAATTTATAAACAAGTACCGACCAAAAACCGACTACTACACACTTTCAGGCAGTGGACCTGATCGCATATAGTATAGTAATTAGTAAGTCCGAGATCGTTCGCAGGGATTGGTTTTGAAATAATTGTTTGCTAAAGCAGTTTTAGAAAAGGATGGAACCGTAGCCGAATTGCTACCTAACTTGACAATTGAAGTTAAAGAAATTTAAATAACAAGACAGAATAAAATAAGCAGATTTCAGACAATATTAATAAAGATCATCCACTTCGAATCCACTCGACTACCGCTATGATTGCTTTCGTTTAAAACCAAATTCTAAAGAGTTGACAAGATAATCGTCAATGGATAAAAGTGCTCACGTGGTACCACCAACCGCTCGCAAATCACCCAAACACCTAAATTGCTAGTTTAATTACCCAAGCCGGTACCACCAATGCCTAGAGAATCTCCCCAACGATTAGTTTGATTGATTATCCAAATATCAATTATGTCTATGTGAATTAAAACGTGGTACCACCAACCGTTTCTAAACACGTTTACCGATTAATTCCTATTATCGTCTTGACATCCACCGTCATACCATGAACTGGTGACAAACGATCAAAGACAATCGAATTGAAACGATAAATATATTCACCTAGTACCACTAACGATGAACACATAAACCATCAACATCAATAGAATAAATCACAAGGAAATTAATTGATAAAGATCACGACACAACGATAATTGAATCAACTATTGAATTAAAATTAAGCAATCATATCATTTGTCAAGTTTCATCAAAGTGGATGATAAAGAATTCTAGCCACTCATGCTAAATTAAAATTCATAATAGAAATTGAAAGAGAACATATTGTACCAATGATTGTTTTAATTGAAATTGCAAAGAAGGAAAAGTAGATACGATTTAGACGGTGTTCTTGAATCTTCAATGAATCCAATTGATGGAATTTGAGATCACCCTTGAAGGAATTCGTGTGGAACAGCCCCTAGAAAGAAGACTTGGATGCAGGAAAACGGTTTATGTTTTTGCTTATATACCTCCCCCCATCTGGACGGCTGAAAAGCTGAAGCATTAGGTTTCCCGTACTGCTGACTGCGGCGCAGTGGGACTGGCGCACTCCCACTGCGGCGCAGTGGAATATCCCTGGAAATTAACTCTTTTTTCTCGACCTTTGAATGCGGCGCAGTGGGGCATCACACCTCCCACTGCGGCGCAGTGTAAATCCCCTGGAAAGCATTTGTTCTTTTCACCCAATGACTGCGGCGCAGTGGGGCTTCATTCCTCCCATTGTCACGAAAGTTATATTACCACATAACTTTTGGTTTTCTAACTTTTGTCACGAAAGCTTCATTTTATTTAGTTTTTGTACATAGCTTTGAGTTTTCGCACATAACTTTCAGTTTTTTTAACTTTTCGCACGAAAGTTTTGTTTAGTTTTTATACTTTTTCTTTTCTACTTTCGACACGAAAGTTTCATTTTCATTAATTTTTACCACATAAATTTTGTCAACAAAGTTTCATTTTCTTAACTTTTTACCACAAAGCTTTCAGTTTTCAAGTTTAGCCACCAAAGAAACAATTAATATTTGTTGCCAACGACCGGATAATCACAGACCAATAGAAGAATATTTATGTTTTTACCACATAACTTTTGGGTTTTTTGCTTTAGGCACAAACTTAATTTTCTTTACATTTTGCACCTTATTTGCTTTTTAAAATCTTTATCAAACTTTTATAACTTCTATTTTTGACACAAACTTTGTTTTTACTTTTGGCACAAAAGTTTTGTTTTATTTAGTTTTTAAACTTGAATTGTTTAACAATTCTGTCACGAAACTTTTAACCTTTTTACTTTTGGCACAAAAGTTTTGTTTTATTTAGTTTTTAAACTTTTATTTTTCTAACTTTTGTCACGAAAGTTATATTACCACATAACTTTTGGTTTTCTAACTTTTGTCACGAAAGCTTCATTTTATTTAGTTTTTGTACATAGCTTTGAGTTTTCGTACATAACTTTCAGTTTTTTTAACTTTTCGCACGAAAATTTTGTTTAGTTTTTATACTTTTTCTTTTCTTCTTTCGACACGAAAGTTTCATTTTCATTAATTTTTACCACATAAATTTTGTCAACAAAGTTTCATTTTCATTAATTTTTACCACATAAATTTTGTCAACAAAGTTTCATTTTCTTAACTTTTTACCACAAAGCTTTCAGTTTTCAAGTTTAGCCACCAAAGAAACAATTAATATTTGTTGCCAACGACCGGATAATCACAGACCAATAGAAGAATATTTATGTTTTTACCACATAACTTTTGTCACAAGTTTATTTTTTAATTTTACCACATAACTTTTGGTTTTCTAACTTTTGTCACGAAAGCTTATTTTATTTAGTTTTTAAACTTTTATTTTCTAACTTTTGTCACGAAAGTTATTTTATTTAGTTTTTAAACTTTTTTTCTTCTAACTTTTGTCACGAAAGTTATTTTACCACATAACTTTTGGGTTTTTTGCTTTAGGCACAAACTTAATTTTCTTTACATTTTGCACCTTATTTGCTTTTTAAAATCTTTATCAAACTTTTATAACTTCTATTTTTGACACAAACTTTGTTTATTGTTTCCTTATAACTACAGAAAACTTGAATTGTTTAACAATTCTGTCACGAAACTTTTAACCTTTTTACTTTTGGCACAAAAGTTTTGTTTTATTTAGTTTTTAAACTTTTATTTTTCTAACTTTTGTCACGAAAGTTATATTACCACATAACTTTTGGTTTTCTAACTTTTGTCACGAAAGTTATATTACCACATAACTTTTGGTTTTCTAACTTTTGTCACGAAAGCTTCATTTTATTTAGTTTTTAAACTTTTATTTTTCTAACTTTTGTCACGAAAGTTATATTACCACATAACTTTTGGTTTTCTAACTTTTGTCACGAAAGCTTCATTTTATTTAGTTTTTGTACATAGCTTTGAGTTTTCGTACATAACTTTCAGTTTTTTTAACTTTTCGCACGAAAATTTTGTTTAGTTTTTATACTTTTTCTTTTCTTCTTTCGACACGAAAGTTTCATTTTCATTAATTTTTACCACATAAATTTTGTCAACAAAGTTTCATTTTCTTAACTTTTTACCACAAAATTTTGTCAACAAAGTTTCATTTTCATTAATTTTTACCACATAAATTTTGTCGACAAAGTTTCATTTTCATTAATTTTTACCACATAAATTTTGTCAACAAAGTTTCATTTTCTTAACTTTTTACCACAAAGCTTTCAGTTTTCAAGTTTAGCCACCAAAGAAACAATTAATATTTGTTGCCAACGACCGGATAATCACAGACCAATAGAAGAATATTTATGTTTTTACCACATAAACTTTTGCCAATAGAAGAATATTTATGTTTTTACCACATAACTTTTGGGTTTTTTGCTTTAGGCACAAACTTAATTTTCTTTACATTTTGCACCTTATTTGCTTTTTAAAATCTTTATCAAACTTTTATAACTTCTATTTTTGACACAAACTTTGTTTATTGTTTCCTTATAACTACAGAAAACTTGAATTGTTTAACAATTCTGTCACGAAACTTTTAACCTTTTTACTTTTGGCACAAAAGTTTTGTTTTATTTAGTTTTTAAACTTTTATTTTTCTAACTTTTGTCACGAAAGTTATATTACCACATAACTTTTGGTTTTCTAACTTTTGTCACGAAAGCTTCATTTTATTTAGTTTTTGTACATAGCTTTGAGTTTTCGTACATAACTTTCAGTTTTTTTAACTTTTCGCACGAAAATTTTGTTTAGTTTTTATACTTTTTCTTTTCTTCTTTCGACACGAAAGTTTCATTTTCATTAATTTTTACCACATAAATTTTGTCAACAAAGTTTCATTTTCATTAATTTTTACCACATAAATTTTGTCAACAAAGTTTCATTTTCTTAACTTTTTACCACAAAGCTTTCAGTTTTCAAGTTTAGCCACCAAAGAAACAATTAATATTTGTTGCCAACGACCGGATAATCACAGACCAATAGAAGAATATTTATGTTTTTACCACATAACTTTTGGGTTTTTTGCTTTAGGCACAAACTTAATTTTCTTTACATTTTGCACCTTATTTGCTTTTTAAAATCTTTATCAAACTTTTATAACTTCTATTTTTGACACAAACTTTGTTTATTGTTTCCTTATAACTACAGAAAACTTGAATTGTTTAACAATTCTGTCACGAAACTTTTAACCTTTTTACTTTTGGCACAAAAGTTTTGTTTTATTTAGTTTTTAAACTTTTATTTTTCTAACTTTTGTCACGAAAGTTATATTACCACATAACTTTTGGTTTTCTAACTTTTGTCACGAAAGCTTCATTTTATTTAGTTTTTGTACATAGCTTTGAGTTTTCGCACATAACTTTCAGTTTTTTTAACTTTTCGCACGAAAGTTTTGTTTAGTTTTTATACTTTTTCTTTTCTTCTTTCGACACGAAAGTTTCATTTTCATTAATTTTTACCACATAAATTTTGTCAACAAAGTTTCATTTTCTTAACTTTTTACCACAAAGCTTTCAGTTTTCAAGTTTAGCCACCAAAGAAACAATTAATATTTGTTGCCAACGACCGGATAATCACAGACCAATAGAAGAATATAACACTATGAAACGGTGTTTCTACTATAACAAAAAACTTAGCCTTTTAATATTATTTTTGCACTACTTTTTATTGTTCGTTGTATACCTTTTAGCCTTGGTACACTTTTGTAATATACATTTATTGGTAAGCATGTATTACGACTTCACATACTTACAAATTTTACGTATTGCTATGTGTCCCGGGGCAACGTCCGGGCACAAAAACTAGTTTGTATTAAAGAAAAATATATACACCACCAGAAAGCAATATAAATTATGATAAATCTTTGATTGAAAGCACGACACCAGTTTCTAGTAGAAACTTTTGTTCGAGAATATAAAGTATAAATTTTTTTTAAACTTATGACTTTAAATGAGAACCTTAACTTAATATATTACATTTTTTGTAGCATAATATTTTTATCTCATCTTCTATTAAATTTAGCATAATATTTAAATTTGAAAAATATAAGAAACTATCAATCGAAAATACATCACACGACTATATTCAACTTTTATATATAACATGAGTTTTCAATTTTAAGTTTTTTAGTATGTTTATTGTTATTCAATTCAACTCAATCATTTCTAAAAAGTTATAAACTTTTATAATTTTGTATGCTAAACAACTCAAAACTAGCATATAGCGAACTCGTCCACCGTCCATACCATTGTGTCCTAAATTCCTAATCAATGTTTATGAATTTTATTTTTGAATTTGATTCATACCAAAATTTATAATTCTTCAAAAATTCATACACAACTACATACTCGTATTATCTTTATCTTTACTCTTATACGGAGTATAAACAAACTTTTTATCTTCTTTTTTTTTTTTTTTTACTTTCAACTAAAATACCTAAATTATCTCTTTTTTATTTATTAATTTAAATATCACCATCTGACATACTTATAATATACCCTTAATTAGTTTTTTTACAACATACATCGCTCAACCCTTAGAATAAATACATTTTTATCATTAACTTTTATATTAATAACCACAGCGCCACCACCGTCTCCCCCGCCCCGACTGTCATATGTTGCATTCCGTGGGTATAAATACACTTTTAATTAATGAAAAAGTATATAATTTTTTTCTCTTTGGCTATTGGCAGAAAAAAAAAACATACAAATGATAAGCCCGTAAATTGTCGGTTTTCACAAAATAGGCCCAATAATAACTTTTAACCCATCTAATCTCAACCAAAATAATATCTCTGAGCTAAACCCTCCCTCTTCTATAATACCCTCTCTTTAGGGTTTACAGAAGCAGCAGCAACTTAATACAAAAACATCAAATCAAATACTAGTCACCGTGAAATGGGCAAAAAACGAAAACACAGTGAAGTAGAAACCACCGTGAAAAGGGAAGAAACAGCACCCGAAAGACCAAAACGTACTCTTTTAGGCTGGAAAGATAATAAACCACAACAACATGATTCTACTCCTGGTTTTAGAAACAAAGAAAAAGTTCTTGTCACTTGTTCTCGCAGAATCAATTACAGGTTTTATTTTTATTTTTATTTTATGTTTATTTTTATAGATGTTGTCAAATGGATTTATATATGAATTGATTTTTTTTTTAAATTTGGTTTTTGGATAAATATAGGTATAGGCATTTGATGTTGAATTTGGTGTCTGTTTTACCGCACTGTAAGAAAGATAACAAAGTGGAATCTAAGGCTACAAAAGGAGCTACTTTGAATGAACTTGTTGAGCTTAAAAGCTGATCTTCTTGTCTCTTTTTTGAGGTTTGCCACTCTTTCTTTTTTCATTTTCTGTTTTAGCCAATTTTATGAGTTTATTTTTTTGTTAGATTATATATTTGTATTGTATGTATGTATGTATGTATAGGTTGTTTTGATTGTTTGAAAGTATAGCTAGTTTATAGTTTGTAAGGAAACATTGCTGAGTTTTGTAGAGTTTGTAACAAGTTCAATAATGGATATGTTGTGTATCGTTGGTGCTCAAGAATCTAGAATAAGTAATACAAAAACTTGTTAGCTTGACTGAGCTAATATTAATATGTATATCGGTAGATATTCCTTATTTCGACTTTAACTTAAGAAGATTAGTTTATAGTTGAAGTTTTTTGGTGTTTAATCGTTAACAAGGTAGATGACGCGACCTAGACGTACTCTTTTATTCTATTCTTTTTATAGAAATTAGTGTACTTTGGCTGTTCGATTCAATCACATTGCTTTCATGTTTTGGCTTTTGGTACATATTATGCTATTGAGCGCGTTACACTTTTTAAAACCTGGAGCTGATTTTAGTGTATAAAGGGGGTGCATATGGTCTTAAAAGCAGAACTTTGAGGGTGAGGTCGCACACTTGAAGTGTACGTTTTTTACAAAATGCTAATGAAGTTCTCCTTGATTGTGTTCTCTACTCTGTAAATGATTAAACCGTCTATTTCTGTGACATACCAAAAGTAGTCCATACATGATACAACAAAGTGAGCATTATTTACTACTATGGGCATATAAGCATATAGCTAAAGAGCAAGTAGAATCAGTTATTGCATTTGCAAGAACCGTTTTTAGTGATAGTAGATGCTAGAATCTGTTGCTTGTTGCATGAGTTCCTAACCTAAGAAGTTCACAATTTTATAGTTTAAAAGTGTCCTTTTTGAATTAGTATCTGGTTTTGGTCTTTTGGATCATCTTTTGTTGTATGATATTTGGTTTTGGGTTAGACTTTTAGATTTTGGTTGTACCTAAGCCAAGGTCTGCATTTCTAGGTTTTTTCATTGTTACATGTAAAAAAGAGAAAAAAAATTGTTTATACTTTTGGATCAATATCTCACTCATGTTTGGTCTGATCAGGTTGTTTCTTCATGGGTTTGATTCCAGGAAAAAGTCTTTCTGTATTTTTTTTTATCTTGTGGTTTTTGGTTGTTGCTAGGCGGTGTAGGTAGTTTCCTGCTGTGGCCTTGGTGAACTCTAGCTGAATTGTGGAAAAGAATGATGTGTTCTGTTCTTTATGGCCCGTTTGAACTGTTAAAGTTTATCTTTGTTTACGATATATGATCGTTTGGACCCTTTGATTAATCAAAAGTAGCTCAAACAAATCAATACTTTAACTGTAATGTGTCTAAATTGAACCTTTTCTATCTTTAGGGCCAAAATTGTGTTAGTTTACCGGGATCCCATATCTACCCATGTCTATTATCTCACTCAATGTGTGATGCCTCTATTTCCATTTTTCAGTGCAGGAAACACAAAGACCTTTACTTGTGGATGTCCAAGTGCCCGAATGGTCCATCTGTGAAGTTTTTAGTGAATGCAGGTAAACTGTTTGATACCCCACTTTTTGAACGAGTCCTTGGCAGTGGTGCAAACCAGAACATGTGTGGAGCCTCTGACATGATTTTTCTGAAGCTTTATATGTTATGATATGGTCGGCATTGACTTTCTTTATGTATATTTAGTTCACACAATGGAAGAGTTAAAGCTCACTGGAAATCATCTTAAAGGTTCCCGTCCTCTTCTCACATTTTCGTCAAATTTTGATAAAGATCCACACTGGAAACTTTTGAAAGAAATGATCACACAGGTATGTAGTTCTTGACTTGCTTATTAAATAAATGGTTAGTACAATGCTTCTTATTGTTATTTATCTATCTTTAACAACCCTTCTATTGTGTTGATCATCACTGCATGATTTTTGATGATGTGATAGTAACTTGAACTTTTGTTTTGGCTTTCGTCACATTGGAGTAGATATTTGGAACTCCCAAGGAGCACAGGAAATCAAAGCCCTATCATGACCATGTCTTTGTGTTCTCAATTGTCGATGACCACATATGGTTCCGTAATTATCAGGTTGGTGATGAAGATAGTGAACATATTGTTCAATATGACCTTTATCCTGTATTTGTTTTACTGTATTTAGTGGAGTAAATTGAATATAGCCTTCACATGAGAATTTTTTTTGAATGGCATATGATCAGCATTTTAGCAAAGCTTGTAAAAAGTTGACATGCTAATAATTAGTACTCTTATCTTACTATTCTCATGTCAAGTTAACAAAAAAGTTCTGTTTGTGGCATGTTGCAAGTGATTTGATGAAATTTTATGATTTTGAGGTGATTCTATCTGTGAGCTTTGTTAATTCTATTGATTATCTTATGTAACAGATATCATGTCCTCATACTGGAGCAGATAAAATTGACCACGGAGGCCTAGAAAAGATGACACTGATTGAGGTTTGTAGTTATAAACTACTACGTATTTAGTAAAATTATGTTATTGACACCCTTGCAAGTTGTTGAAACTTTTTTATAATTTTAAAATGAATAGGTTGGGCCAAGGTTTTGTTTAAATCCTATCAAGATATTTGGTGGTAGCTTTGGAGGTCCAACTCTATATGAGAATCCGTATTATGTTTCACCAAATCAGGTTAGGAAGATCTTGGATCCCCACTCTTTTATCTCGTTTGTTTTGGGCTTAAAATCATAACTTAATGTTTTTTTTCTTTTTATTATTGTTAGATACGAGCTTTGGAGAAGAGGCAGAAGGCTGGCAAGTACGCAAAGAAGGTTAAAGCCAAGACAAGAAGAAAAATGCACGAGATGACTAATCCACTGGAGATCGATGAATTTGCAGACATGTGGAAGGAATGATTTATTATTTTCAGTCTCATATGTATGACCCTATCTGATCTTGCATTTGGCATTCTTTTTTATTTTATGAAGTTTGTACCCTTGATGAGCTTTAGTATACACTAGCAGGTTTTGCCGCGGGTAACTGTTCTCTTTTTGTCGAGGTATTCGATTTATTTTTCAAGGGTGTTACCATAAACACAACGACATGTTCTTGTTTAGGTCGAGAGCAAATGCAAAAAAAATCTGTAAAACAAATGCCAAAAAAAAATAACCAGGAAAAAAAGAAATTAAAAACAAAAAGTATAAAAAAAAACCCAAAGAAAAATAACAATTTTAAAAAAGTTATTAAAAAAAAAGTTACAAAATATATAACCCAAAAAGCAAAGTAATAAAAAAACTAAAAGGAAAAGAAAGATGTTAAAAACAAAATATTACAAAAGTTAAAAAAAAAGAAAAAAAAAATATATATTACAAAATACAAAATTAACAAAATATTACAAAAGTTAAAAAAAAAGGAAAAATAAAAAATATATATTACAAAATACAAAATATACACAAAAAAAATAAAAGTAAAACAAAAACACAATAGAAAACAGGAGGGGGCAGGAAGCAAGGAAACAAACTGGAGGGGGAAAAGTAAAACTTATGAGGGGGCAAAGTGTAAATTACAAAATCCAAAAAAAGAAACCCAAAAAGGAAAAAGAGGGGAGGCGGGTTTCGAACCCCCGACCTCTCACACAGAAAGCGACGCGCGGACCACCCACCAAAGGCCTTCTTGTTTGAGTATTCGCAAACTAAATATATATGTTAGTCTGTATTTAAAAAAAAAAATATATATTACTGTAGCTGGCACTGTAGCCGCTACAGTAAAAGCTACAGTGCCAGGGGCCACGGGAACGGGAAATGTATATATATAATGACTGTAGGATTTGTCAAATGGTCTTGTCCAAGTTTGATAAGGAAACTTGATGATTTTGGTGTCTGAATACACACTGCTATGTTGTAATCTTTCTTCACTTATTCACTGAATTAGCCACAAAGTATAGGAGCATGATTTTTACTCCATTAGTTTGCATCTTTGGTAATCATGTATGATATGTGGCTATGTGCTATAGTTAATTTCTGAAATATTTAAATTGTCTCAGGTCCATTTGGTGGAAATGAGTTGGGTAATGTGTTGAAGATTGGTGATGTGTCTCAATATATACATATTTCCCACATCTTATTTGGACGTTTTAGACACGTTTGTTAGCCGTTTATACATGTTTTGTGGTGCTTTATGGTATTTGCTAGTGATTTCAGGTCTATAGCAGGTACATCGCTCATAATTGGTAGAAAATAGCTTAAGAATGGTCCATATGCACTAACGATGAAGAACGAAGCTGAAATGCCAAATTCTGGCAATTATCGCGGCGCGACCAGATTACCTCGCGGCGCGAGTCAGCACAAATCCCCCTTCGCGGCGCGACTCTGGTATCTCGCGACGCGACAAAAAGTTCTGGATTGAAATGCTCCAGTTTTGGCAACCCTCGCGGCGCGATGGTAGGGGCTCGCGGCGCGATGCAGCGATGGTTTGTCAGATTTCTCTCTCCTGGGGTATAAATACCAACCCCCATTCAACCCTAAACCTAATCTTGGACACTCCAGCCTCCACACTTGTTCTCCAGCCGATTTTAAGGGGTTTTCATCATTCCAACTATTTTGAAGACTTGAAGATTAATTTTGGTTCTTGATTGTAGCTTGGTTGTAACCTCGATTTGGATTATTACTTCATATTTGGTACACTATGTTCTCCTTTTTATTTGAATCTCTAGCTATTTTCATCATGAGTAGCTAAATCTTTATATATCTATGAAGATGAAGTGAAACAATTAGTTATGGTTGCATAATATTTTGAATTCAAGTTGGTTTTACTTAACATTTTGTCAAGATCTTAATGAAGTGATTTCTTCTACTTAAACTTGTGTTCTTGATGATATTTGTGTTCTTCGATAGTGGTACTAGTTGAATGCAAGTATTATTTTAGTTGTTTGTCTATGAATAACTCTTGCTAGGTCATGGTATGATAGTAAAGAATACAAGTCTAATAGAAATTACTTTGTTAAGTGGATTTAACGGATGGTGGTACCACGTTTCTTTCACAAAGATAAAATTGTTACTTAAATAATCAGACAAACTAGTTAGTTCAAGGAATTGTAATAGGGTTGGTGGTACCACTTGTTGCAAGAAATTGAATTGGTTAGGTGATTTAGTCGATTTTACAAACTAGGTGCACCCGTTTGTGTTTTTTTTTTTGGTTGAGATTCTGTGAATCGATCCTTTTTCGTGCTTTGCACGGAGAAGTTACTTGCTTTATTGTATTTTAGTTTGCTTTAATTGTACCTCAGGTGCTATTAAGGTTTCTGTTTGTTGTGTTGTGTTCGCAGATTATTCACAGGTTGTGGATGAACACTCGTACTTCTGGGAAACCATTAGTGAGAGCCACATCTAACCCCGAAAAACGAGGGAGCCTTGGTCGAGAAACTCCAGCTTTTTGCTTGAAAAACAAGGTTTGATCGAGTCAAGCTAATGACTCGTAAATAAATAAAGCGCTTCTCGGGAGGCAACCCGTGTGTCTTTATCATTTTTAGTTGTTTTCAGTAGTTTTGTTCTATTTTTATGTTTTTTGTTGAGATTCTGTGAATCGATCCTTTTTCGTGCTTTGCACGGAGAAGTTACTTGCTTTATTGTATTTTAGTTTGCTTTAATTGTACCTCAGGTGCTATTAAGGTTTCTGTTTGTTGTGTTGTGTTCACAGATTATTCACAGGTTGTGGATGAACACTCGTACTTCTGGGAAACCATTAGTGAGAGCCACATCTAACCCCGAAAAACGAGGGAGCCTTGGTCGAGAAACTCCAGCTTTTTGCTTGAAAAACAAGGTTTGATCGAGTCAAGCTAATGACTCGTAAATAAATAAAGCGCTTCTCGGGAGGCAACCCGTGTGTCTTTATCATTTTTAGTTGTTTTCAGTAGTTTTGTTCTATTTTTATGTTTTTTGTTGAGATTCTGTGAATCGATCCTTTTTCGTGCTTTGCACGGAGAAGTTACTTGCTTTATTGTATTTTAGTTTGCTTTAATTGTACCTCAGGTGCTATTAAGGTTTCTGTTTGTTGTGTTGTGTTCGCAGATTATTCACAGGTTGTGGATGAACACTCGTACTTCTGGGAAACCATTAGTGAGAGCCACATCTAACCCCGAAAAACGAGGGAGCCTTGGTCGAGAAACTCCAGCTTTTTGCTTGAAAAACAAGGTTTGATCGAGTCAAGCTAATGACTCGTAAATAAATAAAGCGCTTCTCGGGAGGCAACCCGTGTGTTTTTATCATTTTTAGTTGTTTTCAGTAGTTTTGTTCTATTTTTATGTTTTTTGTTGAGATTCACAGGTGAGAAATGATGCGGGGTGAACCGGTATGCGCAAACGTGTGTTAAAAAGCCTAAAATTCTGAAAAACTGGAGCATATCGCGGCGCGAGATTGGGTGGATTTGTAGCAATTTTGGACAGAAGATTTTCTCGCGGCGCAACCCAGGAATCTCGCGATGCGAATGGCATTTTCAACGTGATCGCGACGCGACCCAGGTATATCGCGACGCGATAGGGCGCGGTCAGGTGAGTTTTTCTTTTCTTTTAAAATTAAAAATAAATTAAAAATGGGGACTTAAGGAAACACAGCCACCGATCTATTCTCTCTCTTCTCATTCTATCTTCTTTTTTTTCTTTTCTCATTTTCTCTCAATTCACACACACACACTCACGACACACATACACACACATTAGTTTGTTGTTTCTTCTTTTTCTTCTCTTCAAGCCTTCATCTTCTTCTCCATTCCATCATCATCATCATGTCAAGAGGGGTATGTGATTCTCAACTCTTTTCTTTTCAATTTATTTCAATTAAATTAGGATTTATTTATTTTCTTTGATTTTCTTTCAATTAATGTTTGTTAATTACTTAGATAAGTTAGTATTGTTGTTTATTGTACTTAGAGGTGATTAATTTTGCAAGAATCTTGGAAAACCTAATTAGGGTTCATAGCTTTTAATTTGGGGCTTTTTAAGATTTAATCATCCTTAATTCTTTGTATTTCAAATTAGTTAAAGCATTGTTAATTACTTACAAAACCCATTCAGAAACAAAAACTGGAAATTGCAGAATCGCGGCGCGAGTGGGGCACCTCGCGGCGCGAGATTTTGATCTGTTTACCCACTTGTGCCGTTGTTTTGTCCTAGCCTTTCGTGATTGCTTACATTTGCTTCTTCTTACTTACTTGGCATCGTTTGGTTTGTTTTTACAGAAACAACCGGTTGGCCAAAAATACGAGGGATGGGTGTGGCCAAATAACTATCAATTTGATTATGTAGATGATAGCTACACTCCACCAACCGCTCCTGCTAGTAAAACATTCAGGTTACTCAAGCCACACACACATCCTTGGCTGCAATTCAAGGATGTCCCAAAGGCGGAGCGTCAAGTGTTCTTGAACAGGTTGGCGGAAATTCAAGACTATGAGTTGATTTCCCCTCGTACAATGGACTGGCAGATAATTCGTGATGCGCTCCTTGATGACTACTTTGCAGACAGGTTTAGGACAGAATATACTGATGATGAAACGGGTTGGGTAGCGAACATCGATATGTGGAAAAGGGTCTTTGAGCTGAACAAACCGGCTAAACTGGAATGGTGCCAGGAATTCTACTCATCTCTTAAAGTGGGATTTCTACCTGTTGAGGACATTAGTGAGGATCGGGTGATCCACTTTCGATTAGGTGGCAAGCAGCGCCACTGCACGATTCCTGAGTTTGGTTATTTATGTGGGATGTTTGAGAAAAACGAGTTTAATGATGGTTTGGTTCAATCTTTCTTGGAGAAAAGCATTCTGGACACTTCACATTTTGATGATGGGGTGAGTTTTCACGAGTATTGGAATAGGATTTCAGGGAAGCCTTCGTTTAGCTCGGGGGTGAGCAAAGTGTCGGACATTCGGTCCAAAAAGTTGAGGCTTTTGCATAAACTGATAACATACTCTTTCATCCATCGGGGCAATGCAAATGACAAAGTGTGTAGCGATGATTTGTGGTTGCTCAGGCAGTTCCAAGACTTCACTCCCACCAGATATGGTTGTGCTCCTTATATCCTTGCTCGTCACATGCAAAAGCACCGGGAGCATAGGTATTTATGTGGTCATTTCGTGACCTCGATCATGGAGAGGTTGGGCATGGCAAACACTAGTGAGGGGAGGAGAGTTTCAGATATTGAGCCCACCATTATCATTGATGCCACAGAGTTAAAGAAGGCATGGTTGATGACTCGGGCGAGTGATTTGGGGATTGAAACGGAGGATGAGCAGGAGCCGCCGGCTCAGAGACAGAGGGTGGAGCCGCCACCCCAGATGGAGCAGCAGCCTAACCCTTATCCATCTTATGATTTTTCAGGTTGGGGGACCAAGCTTGATGAGATCCTGGGTAATCAGCGGGAGCTCAGGGACACTCAAGACATGATGATGGATGGACAGAGGACGATATGGAGCCAAGTGAACCGCCTGGGCTTCCAAAACGAGTACTGGTCTCCCTACATCAACCATTGGATCAGACCGGAGTCTCCACCTCCACCACCGCCTACTCAGGCATTTAGTCCTCCTCCCATTTTCATGCCGGCCAGCACCACTTTTGGATTTTTCTATTCACATCTTGATCAGCAGCAGCAGCCCGGTTGGGCAGGCCCGAGTTTGAGCGCAGTAGGCACTAGCGGGACCACAGGGGGCGCTCAGGATATGCCCCAATTTGGGACATATAGACATACCACTAGAGAGCGCTATTCGGGGCCTGGTTTTGATTTCTACCGAGGCATATTTGGTGAGCCGGGCGATCCTGATGCTGGTGACAGTGTTCCCTCCTCTAATGACATGGAGGAGAATTGATCTATTCTATCTTCTTTCTATTTTCTGAAACTTTTGAAACTTTGAACTTTATTTCCTTTCGATTTGGTTGTAATTCCGCCGTTTAGGCGATGAGACATTTGTAGTATTCCGTATTTCCTTTATTATGAACTATGTAGCTGTTTTGGTATTTTGCTTTTGGTGATTGTCAGGTGATTATTTAAGTTTGCAAGTTGAATTGTGAGAGAATGCCTTGGAATTTTTGGAACAAACAAGCGGGTTTATGCTGGCAGTTAGTTCAGCACCCACTTAATTTTTGGCTTCAACTTTGCAATGGTGAATTCGTGCTTTCACCCGGAGGTTTTTCATTGTTCCTTTCTACATTTTGCATTTTTCCCTTTTTCCCATTATTTACCTTAGTTATTCGTCCATTGAGGACAATGTACAACTTAAGTGTGGGGAGGGGGATGGTAAATTGGAAAAATGAAAATTTTGAAGTTTCCTTCCTTTACTAGCATTTTGGTTATGTTTTTAAAATTTTGAGGCTATAGGTTTTGTGCAAAGACGAGAAATGAGGACTTTGAATTTTGCTAATCTAGGATAAAACTTGAGATTGTTTACCTTTAGCTTTCCTCTCCTAGTGCTTGTGGCATTTCATCGTTCCAAGGGGTCATAGGCTTGTTCCGAACTTCAAATAATCTAGGTTGCTTGCGAATTGTACCTTAATGATGAACCTAATGTGAATAATAGCTTCACTAGATGATGTATTGGTAGGCACCGCTTGAGGTTTTCCATTTGAATTTTGCAACTTGTGTGCATGAAAAGCTCAAAATGTATTAAATATGCTTGTGGTAATTTGACTTAACATATGGTTTGCACACCGGATGTCCGGTCCTTAATTCTTATGTTATAGGTTGTAGCTCTAGTCATTATGTTTGGTCTTTATATCGGGGTGTCTGGGGTGCTTCGGCATCAAACGGGTGGCACATGTGGGAATGCGCATAATCTTTTTCCAATAGTCTAATGCTAATGTGGTCTTTGAGATTCGAACAAGTAAGTCCTTGGGGTAACTTCGTTTACCTAGCTCACTTAAAGCTTCCAACTTGGGATGGGTTGTCAGAAAGTTCGTTACACGGGTCTCATCGAAAATCACGGGTGTTAAATTATAAAACTTTTTATTCTCACATGTGTTTGTGTTTAGAGCATGGTCTCTGGATATGCAACCCAACCTTGAGTTCTGGCGTATGTCTCTTAACGATACTCACGTATCCGTAGCGAACGCTGGCCGGACGCTTAAAGTACACTTTCGTATGATCACCTGATGTGTGGATAGAGTTGCAATTCTAGACCGTAGGAGTATGTTGTGTCAAAGGACTCATAAGTATAACGTAATGAAAACCTCATGGAAAACCAATGGCGTGAGTGTTTAAGTGGACAATTATACCGATAATCATTGTGGAATATTGCTTATGTTGCCAATAATAATGTGAAGCTTGCTAGTAGATTATAGCTTAGTAAGAACGAGCCTAAGGTCAGTTGGAATGATAGAAATGTTAAAGAGGTGAACACAAGCATAGGAGGATTCTAATTGTAACCGAAAGATGGTTTTGCCTCTAGATTAGTCGAATTCTCTGATTTCGTCTTAAACTTTGCTCATTAGTTTTTAAATGCATTTGCTTTTGGTATTCGACATCGCTTGGTAGGAAACTTCACTTATAACCATGTTTTGTTTTGTGAAATCGTGAATTGTTGGGTTATTGAGAATTGATTAAAGTGCATACTTGCTTGAGGGCAAGCAAGGTTTAAGTGTGGGGAGGTTTGATGTGTCTCAATATATACATATTTCCCACATCTTATTTGGACGTTTTAGACACGTTTGTTAGCCGTTTATACATGTTTTGTGGTGCTTTATGGTATTTGCTAGTGATTTCAGGTCTATAGCAGGTACATCGCTCATAATTGGTAGAAAATAGCTTAAGAATGGTCCATATGCACTAACGATGAAGAACGAAGCTGAAATGCCAAATTCTGGCAATTATCGCGGCGCGACCAGATTACCTCGCGGCGCGAGTCAGCACAAATCCCTTCGCGGCGTGACTCTGGTATCTCACGACGCGACAAAAAGTTCTGGATTGAAATGCTCTAGTTTTGGCAACCCTCGCGGCGCGATGGTGGGGGCTCGCGGCGCGATGCAGCGATGGTTTGTCAGATTTCTCTCTCCTGGGGTATAAATACCAACCCCCATTCAACCCTAAACCTAATCTTGGACACTCCAGCCTCCACACTTGTTCTCCAGCCGATTTTAAGGGTTTTAGGGGTTTTCATCATTCCAACAATTTTTTTATTTTTTTATTTTTGAAAGGTGAATTTCGCTGGAAACTTCGTGTCGCGATTCGACAGTGGGAGGTCTAGCATACGTTGTCTTAACCGGGTCCGCGCTAGAGAGCTCCCTCGAAGTAGAAATGCCTATTTCAAATACCCGATGGGGGGAAAACCCCCTACTAATCCGCCCGAAGGCACGACGATTAATAGAGGTAAACCCTGCCCCCTCAGACTTGAACCTGGGTATACCCAAGCCAAGCCCTCATAAAGGGACTTAATTCCTATGTCCTCCTCAAGGCTTGAACTCAAGACCTCATGCAAGGGGGGATGGTCATACAACCATTGAGCTAAAGCTCAAGGACTCGATTTGGATTATTACTATGATTTGGATTATTACTTCATATTTGGTACACTATGTTCTCCTTTTTATTTGAATCTCTAGCTATTTTCATCATGAGTAGCTAAATCTTTATACATCTATGAAGATGAAGTGAAACAATTAGTTATGGTTGCATAATATTTTGAATTCAAGTTGGTTTACCTTAACATTTTGTCAAGATCTTAATGAAGTGATTTCTTCTACTTAAACTTGTGTTCTTGATGATATTTGTGTTCTTCGATAGTGGTACTAGTTGAATGCAAGTATTATTTTAGTTGTTTGTCTATGAATAACTCTTGCTAGGTCATGGTATGATAGTAAAGAATACAAGTCTAATAGAAATTACTTTGTTAAGTGGATTTAACGGATGGTGGTACCACGTTTCTTTCACAAAGATAAAATTGTTACTTAAATAATCAGACAAACTAGTTAGTTCAAGGAATTGTAATAGGGTTGGTGGTACCACTTGTTGCAAGAAATTGAATTGGTTAGGTGATTTAGTCGATTTTACAAACTAGGTGCACCCGTTTGTGTTTTTGTCTTATCACGATTATTATCACCAACATTAAAGAATTTTGAGCTTAACCCATATGCAACCTAGACTTTTTGTGTAGCGGATTCGACATAGATGGCTTTTTAATTATTTGTTTACAACTCAAACTCTTTTCGCGTGCTCTCGATTAATACCGGTTGAGTACTTTATTTTACTTGTTGATTACATAGTTTTCAGAAACGCAAAGTGACAATTCGGTCACACCAAACTTTTTACTTGTTTCACATTTTTACAACCTTTAGTACAACAATCAGTCCTTGTGTTCGATCCTGGTCTTGCCAGTTAGCTATATTACATACGAACGGGTACACTGCCCGTAAGTGTGTTGTAGTCAGTTAGCGGAAGATCTTGTTAAAAATTTTAAACTAGATTTCACACATCAATTGGCGTGATAGGCTTATCACGCTATGAACACCCTTCCGTGTTAAGAGCATCATGAGATGTGGTGTGGTTTTAGTTCTTTTCTCTGTTTCTCACCATGAACACCACTTCGGGTTTCTTTTGATGAATAGCATGAGTATTGTTTTGGTGGTATGATCCATTCTAGATGCAAAACATCTTGAAAACACATGTAAAAGATGTGTTAAACTTTAAACCTCATCGTAAGCATTTTTCTAAGATTTTATTTCCAAGCTTTTTATTCGTGTAAGATCACGGGGTTGGTGGTCCATTTGTAAGATATTTGGTCTTGTAAGAATCCACATGGGTTGAGTCTCACTTCCCACATTTGAGAGTGAAAAGGATTTTTCGAAAGTCTTGAGTTGCACTTGCATCTCATACATTCTTATACACTTCTTAGCTGTGGACTTCTGCTCATCATTGTGTGATAAAGTGTGTTTTGTTAAAGTGGTGTAGTGATTCTTTATTCTAAATTCTTTCTAGTTTTACTACTTATGTCAATTCTTTTTTGCTTTTAAAGACAACGAAATATGATAAAACTCATCATATGATTTCTGCGAATTTTTTTTTGAAACGGTCATTTTTCAAGGGTGTTTTGTCAAACAAGTTTTCGATTTTTTTTTTGTGAAACAAGGTAAACCGGTAATGCTAATACCGGTTTCAAATTTTTGGCTCGAACCCGGTATTAGCATTACCGGTTTCAGAAAAAGTATTTGAACCCGGTATTAGCAAACCTGGTTTCGAACGACGTAAAAGCTTTTTCAGAGTACATCAGAATATGCAGGTGATGGGACTACTCACTTCTTCTTTTGACACGGATTTCGCATCAAGGCATCAATAATTACACGGATTTCGGTATTAGCATCACTTCTTTTTTTTTTGGTTTGTAGAGGATGGATCATCTGCTGCGTTTATAAAGGAAAATAGGAGTCACTATTAGCGGCGACGTCGCCGCTAATAGTGTGGGGTCCACGCGCTTGAACGGTCGTTGAACTATGTGGTGTGTCAGTTGGGGCCCTCACTATTAGCGGCGACGTCGCCGCTAATAGTCCCTGGTGGTGTTACCCTTTTTGCCCTGGTGGTGTTACGCGCCTCGTTATATCAAACAACAGTTCACTTCCTGCACAAAGTTCCATGATCAAATGGACTTCATAAGCATCTTCATAAGCATCTTAATTCATAAGTAACTACATTCGGGTGACCCGATAAATGATGCATAATCTCAACTTCTTTTCTGACATCCTCCACATCATCTTCCGTCACTAATTTCCTCTTTGAAATGGATTTGCAAGCAAATTGTTTCCCTGTTTTCCTATCTATACAAACAGAAGTTGTACCAAATTGTCCATGTCCCAGTTTCAAACCCATTGTATAATGATCTTTCAAAAACCCAGTTTTCGTTTTCAAGACTTTATCAACTAAAAGGCCTGCACTCGACTTTCTCTTCCTATGGTTTGGATGTCTTACACTACAAATGTTAAAGGTAAACCGAGTTATATATATACTAGATTCGAAACCGGTTTTGGCAATACCGGTTTCGAAATTCGTGTAAGCGGCCACTGTAGCAGTCAAGAATCGTACCTGACCTTGTCACATCACACCTGCACACTCTGAAACCGGTAATGCTAGAACCGGCTTCAAAATACTTTTTCTGAACCCGGTAATGCTAATACCGGGTTCGACTCAAAAATTTGAAACCGGTATTAGCATTACCGGTTTACCCGGTTGCACAAATTTTTTTTTCGAAAACTTGTTTGACAAAACACCCTTGAAAAACGACCGTTTCAAAAAAAATTTCCTGATTTCTACTGAATGTAATCTATTAATTCACTCTTGATCTTATCAATTGATTTTATCATCAAATATGATATTTACGTTGTTAGGAAGCTTTTAGAGAAGAAATTTAAAAGGATACCTCATTATTTTTTCTTCAAGGATATAAAAGTAAGTAATTGCATCATATATAATGTGTTGGTCAAAGTGTAATTACTCGTAAACAATTTGAGGTGGTTAAATAAATGACTAAAGCCAGTCACGAACAAAATCTTGTTAAACCACTATAATGATTAGTCAAAAGTAACTAGTCATTTCGATATAACCTTAGAATAATAAAATAAGCAGTAGCACCTCTCGATATGCATGGAGCCAGGCTGAGGTACTATTGGACCCTGGCTACGGTTGTTTTGTCGCCTTCGAAGCCAAAACTTCATTCAGTCACATGATATATGTCCATTTCTTCCTTTTGTTTTCTTCCTGATCAATATATATTCTTCGATGCCATCTATATATCTATCATATTTCTACACTATATATAATATATATAAATACTAGTCCTAATACCCGTACGATATACGGTAGCTATATAGATTGTATCATAAAGAAATTCGAATATGCCTCATACATGATTCGTGAGTATGAAATAAATTGTGGTTAAAGTAAACCGATGATCGAAGCTAAATTTTAATAAACAGTAATGATAAATATAATATATGTTTGGTTAAAGTTTTGAATTTACCTTAAATTTTTACAATCACATCAAAATCGGAACTTGTAAGCATAGTGGATGACGGCAAATAGCCTTGTGATTCCGGATCGTAAACTCAATTTTTTTGAAGTCTTCATGTTAATAACTTATTATAAGTAATATAAGTAATAGGAGTTGAAGAATTGAGGAAAAAAAGACAATTTTATTAATGAGAAAACGATTAATCAAATAAGGTTATAATGTGTTTTGTATATATAAGTCAAGAGTTAGAGTTTAATTCTAAGTCTAATAAGAAAATTGAATCTATATACAATTAAAAAAACTAATTTAATAAAACAAATAAATTAAAAGGACACGTGTCGATAAAAGATTACGCCACGTGTCGTTTCAAGAACATCTCAATCTTGTTTTAGTTTATTGGTAGATATTATAATTATAATTATAATGTGAGATTATATTACATGTGAGATTATAATTAATTACAATATATTTATTGAATATAATAATGTACTAGTACTACTTTATAGTACTACTTATATAGTTATATATAAGTTATGTAACTGATTGGACTTTTTCAATTTTCATAAACGTTTTTTTGCTTTTTTCTCTAACAAATTACTGAAAGCGTTGATCATATGAGCAACATAAAGACGTTCAATAAATTCATACATGAAATGATGCCACTGGAAATGTATATTATGTGAAAGAAGACAAAGTTCACATTATATCTATATATACTGAATTACTGACTCAACGAGGCGCAAAATTTGAATATTATTGTGAGGTAATCAATCAATATGGTTTTCCATCCTATAATGGACAAGCTGTAAATTCCGTGTCGATTATATATATTATTTCAAAACTATTTTTTTTCCTATATACTATTCTACATTTTCCATTATTGTATAATTCGAACGAACATATCTATTTTGGCCACAAGCAAACAAACTTCAAATAGAGTACAAGAAAACCATATTTCATATTTGTCCATTGATCATGGTACTTTTTAGGATTCTTATACAAAAGTGTAGAAATGTTCTTAACCACTTGAAGAATAGCTATTTTACATTCAATTAATATGTTTTAATAGTAAGAAGCTAGTGGACATGAGAACATCGTCTCTCTATTATCAAGACCACATGTATTGCTTAGGCTCTTTGGTATATAGATTTGTTGTAACTTGTTATCAATTAATTATTATCAGGTGTAGAGGTATACATATATATGGTCATGTATCACATCTATATATTATATGTGTGTCTTCATGTCACAATTATATGAGATCCGGATTTTCTTATTAGGTACATGTTTGATTTATGCGATCACATGTGACTTGTTCGTCCTTAAAAGAACATATTGTATTTGTATGAAGCGATTTAATGGCTTATAATATTCTAGCTTATCATCCTATCTATTTCAAATCAAAAATCATTTCATGAATATAATGATTCTACCACATGCACACATATTATCATGTTTGGGACTTATACATACAATTTATGTTCCCTTGTTGATTCATTTCCAAATTAATGATATAATCATATGTGTGTTTAGTATTAAAGAATTGTACAACGGGCGAATGGTAGAGGGGTTCTCTTGTTCAGGTTAGTTAGCAAAAACAAGTACTCTACTTAGGGTGATGGCATCACCACCACCCACCTATCACTCATCACTCACTTCCAACCAATCACATTACACCACCTCAAATCCACCACTCACTCACCACTCACCCAAATTTTTTTGGCATTTCAACCACTCACTCACTCACCACTCACCCAAATTTTGTTGGCATTGCAACCACTCACTCACCACTCACTACAATTTTATTTTTATTTTTAAAACTAAAATTCCATTAAACATAAACCATTACATAAATATAACTAAAAACATAAAAACTACATAATAAAACTAAAACACATACAAACATTCATAAAAATCATCATCGAATTTCGGTTCATCAGAAAAGTAGTCGCGAAACAATCTTTCTCCAGCTTCCCAACGGTTGCGGTTAACAACTTTACGCTTTGACCTTGCCGTAGAACTTTCACCATCGGCCTCGATCGCATCCGCAAATACTTCCAAACTACTATCGTCGGACCATTCAAACGGTTCATCTAGTAAAACCGTAGATCCAAATCGTTTAGCCATTTGTGAAAATGAGTTTGTTTGATGTTTGATGGATGTGTTGATGTGTGTTTTTGTTTGATATGTGTGTGTGTGATTTGAAATGGAAGAAGGTGTGATGGTATTTAAAGAAAAAAAAACAACAAAATAGTCAAACTAGCCGTTTAATGCTCCAACGGTCACAAGCACTCATCTTCCACGCGAGTGCAACTTCCACCCAAAATTCACCACTCATGCGTGGTTCACCGTCGGTGGTGGTGTTCCACGAGTGGTCGGCCGAACCACCCACCTTTAATCCGGGTGATGCCAACACCCTTATATATACTAGAGTTATATGATGCAACGGTGTAATGGCAATGGCGGTGACGGGTAGTGGTTGAGCGTGGCGGTAGTGGTGGTGGTGGAGGTGGCGGCGGCGATCATATGGCCGCGCAATGCGGTAGTGTAATGGCGGCAGCGACGTTTGTGGTGACGGGTGGCGGCTGTCGTGGCGCCGGCGGCGAATAATGTAGGTCATTGATGTAATGTGGTTTTGATGTATTGTATATCATGCATTAGCATATGTACATTATTGAAAGTTGAAAGTTAAAACTTAAAACTTAAATGAGATTCGTTTTATAATATAGCATATAGTCTAATCGAGATATTCAAGTAGAAGCTAGAAACAGAGTAGCGGAGGAGAAGACAGATTGAATGAATGTCATTTCACACTATAGTAATTTTTGAATTTTTTTAAGTCACCCAAGATGTTAACCTAAACAAGTTTACAACATACATCCTTCAAATATGAAAAATTTACACTACCGTTTTTACATCAATGACTTTTAATTTTAATAACCACACGGCCACGGCCACCGTCGGTGCCACCCCTGTCGATACCGCCGCTGCCACCCGTCACCTCCACCTCCGTCATCGCCGTTACCGCCACCGCCACACCGTCACATCGCACCGGTAATTGTCTAGTGAACACTAAAACATGACTGTGATAATTTATATAATCTTAAATTAAATATATATCCCATAATAAAAAGAAATGAAAAAGCTGTGAGTCGTTCCCAATATATTTCATGTCGATGTGGCACTTAATTGCGTGTAGAAACTAGCAACATATGAGTTGGACAAAAGGCCATCTATGTATATACACACCACTTCAATTCCACATCAAACACATGCATACACACTAAAACTTCACTACTAGAACTTGTGTATGGCAGCTCGGTTATTAGCATATGAGGTTGTTGGTATGTGATCACGTTATAACAAACGTATGTCCAGAAATAATGTAAGCCTACGGGGTCACACGAAATGACACGGTAACTCTATATTATTAATTGGTATATTAAAGTAATATATTAATTAATTTGATCACGAAAATGATTAATTAAACTAAATTAAAGGGTTAATTGTATTTAATTAATTAAAGAGGAGGATTAAATGTGAAATTAGGAAATTAGTGTTGGACTCTAATTCCAAAGGGGGGGGGGGGGCGAAAATTCTAGGCTTTGTAAAGCCTTTAGGATTGCTTGGTCACCAAGTTTAAAACCCTTACATATTAGCCTATAAATAGAGGCTTAGGCTTAAGGGTTTTACACACATTACACAAGGAAATTCTCTCCTCTCTCCCTCTTTCTCTTGGTTCGGCCGAAACCCTCCCATCAAAGGGTTTTCGGTTTTCGGTTTTAGGGTTTTGAGATTTAGGGTTTAAACAAAGGGTTGTTTGATCGTGATCGGGGTACTAGCATACGGTATAAGGGGTGTCTAGTGTGCGATCGTAGAGGGGTTTTACTTTAAACCCTAATTCATAATAATATCATTATTATTATATATATATTGGAAGCTTTGCATAAGGTACACATCTCAATTCTCTTTGTTAATTAATGTGATTCTTCCGTTGCGCGTACTCGTGAATTGTTATATGTTTATGTGCTCATATTCTAACAGTGGTATCACGAGCCACATATGTGATCTATTAATTACAAAAGATCAAAACTTGAAGGGGGGTTAAGGGTTGGTTTGTTTTTTTTTTAAATTAATTGTTAAATAATTAAAGGGGTTTTCTTATTTTTTTTTTAATTAAAATCGAATTAATTAAATAAAAATTAGGGTTTTTTGTTTAATTAATTTAACCTAATTCAATGGAAGATTGAAACCCTCATGGCAAGTTTTGAGTTTGTGAATTGATATGATTTATTTGATATAAATTGCATGTTTGTGTATCTTGATTATTTAAGGTTGTTAAATAAAAGTAAAATCACAAGGAATTCATGCAAAATTACTTGTGATTATTACTGATATATAGAGATATATTTAGCAAAGCATGATGATCCAATAATTAGGGTTAATTGTTAGATAATTGTGTGACTATGTGAATTTTTCGTGTGATTTTTCTGATTTGCGATAGTTCACTATAAAATTCATATCTTTTAATCTGTAATGAGTTAGAAGTTGTGCTTTGGACAGTAGGTGCTCAACACATAGGGCTACAACTTTGTAGTTCTATCGAAGCTTTATTCTGACCAGAAACAGGTCTAAACAGGTCGTGAAGCTACTGGAAATTTCTAGTCAGCATGTTTATGTGAATTACTTGGTAATTAAGTTGTTTGAAGGCTTACGCAATCAAGGCAACTTGATGTATGTGGTCCTCTTCTTCGGAGGGGGGAGCCGACTTTAGACATATGAATGAACCATAGTGACCATGTTTAGGTGGCCCACCTTAACTTGTTGCATGATTAATTAGTTTGGAAATTAGTAAGTTTATTAATTTTTGCGTGTTTATAAAGAGGTATAAAGGTGATGCAAAAATTGTTTCATTGGAAAATATAAACTTGACTAAGAACTAACGAAATAGAGATTTCTTAATAAAATTGGAGTCTTACAACCTTGAGATACACCGGCTCACCCATTTGAACAAACTCTAAGAGAGGTATAAGTCGGAGTGCGTTAGCCTCCTAAAAGGGCGGGTTTTTAATTGCGTTCATCGCAAACCTTTGCCCTTGCACTTCTTTGTGCGTTCAAATGGAGCTACCGAGCTCTCTTGTGTTGTTAAGACTATAAAAATGATTTTATTAAATATTATGTTATGAGGATTTGCATGAGTCTTCATACATAAACTTTTGATTCACATCAAATGCATTACCCATTTAAAGTTAAGTCATTGCCACCCACTTTGCTAAGAACACTTGCCAGTGCTTTTCGCTCCTACGTGAGACCGTAGGCGAATTGTATCTCTTCAAGGTAGATTACCACTCCACCGTGAGATCAGTGGTGGACTATTTACATGTTCTTAATTGGGCGACTTAAAGCGAGTTAAGAGGTGAGATCCTTGACCTGTGGCATAAGATGGGACAAAACATGTTTACAAAACACTTAATACCCCTTTAAAGTGTTGCTGTAAGTCCCATAACTCTAGGAATTGCATGAATGCAATTATTGATCATCGATTACCTTTTGAGTACCGTCATTTCTAGCTGATCAACAGATGAAATGATTGTATGTTAATTGGATCCTAGCCTTAATGAAATTAATTGTTAAATGAATTTAACATGGGTAAATTACATTTCTTAAGGATTATTATCGAAAATACCGATAATTGAACTTTTGTCTGTTTTGTAGATGGCAATAACAAATCCTTCTCAAAACATACACCAATCGGCTTTTAGGTCGATGCTAGAAACAGAAAAACTTTCTGGACCTAACTTCAATGATTGGTTTCGTCAGCTAAGAATAGTTCTAAGAGCTGAAAATAAAATTGAAATCCTTGAAGAGCAGACACCCGTTGTTCCGGGAGCTAATGCTACAACTGAAGAGTTGGCTGCATACAATGCTGCGTATGATAGACACAATGAGGTTGCTTGTTTGATGTTGGGAAGCATGAATGCTGATCTTCAAAAGCAATTTGAAAATTATTTTCCTCATGATATGATTAACGAGCTCAAGTCTTTGTACGAAAAGCAAGCCGGAGTGGAGTTGTTTGACCTAGTTGACACACTTCATGACTTGCGACACGAGCAAGGAACACCGGTTAGTCCTCATATACTCAAGATGAAGAAGTATTTTGAGCAATTGGAAAGGTTGAATTATGCTTATCCTCAGCCTATTGCTATTGGCATAATTCTCAAGTCTTTATCTGAGGACTTTAGGAATTTGTGCGCAATTACAATATGCATAGCATGAATAAAACCATTGCTGAACTTCATGCCATGGCGAATGAGTATGAAAAGAAGCTTCCAAAGAAGTCTGCTACACCCCAAGTTCTCATGATCAAGGGGGGTAAGATCCAGAAAAGGAAACAACCGAAAGCTAAGGGCAAGAATGAAGGTAAAGGAAAGCAAGTTGCTACTCCTAAACCTAAGAAGACCCCTCCAGCGAAAAAGGAACATCCGGCTAAGGACCAAGCTTGTTATCACTGTAATGAAGTGGGACATTGGAAGCGGAATTGTTCTAAGTATCTAGCTGAGTTGAAGAAGAAGCAAACTGGTTCGGCCAGTACTTCTGGTATCTTCACAATTGAATTATATTCCTTTTCTAAGAGTAATTCATGGGTTTATGACACCAGGTGTGGTACTCATATCTGTAATTCTTTACAGGGGCTTAGAAGGAAAAAGAAACTGAAGCCAAGATCTTTACAACTGTTCGTGGGAAATGGCCTACCGACAACTGTAGAAGAAATAGGCGACTATCATTTAGTTTTACTTACTGGTTTAGTCATTGTTTTAGACAATTGTCATTATGAACCGTCTATTACTAGAGGTGTCATTTCAGTTTCTTTGTTGAAAAACAACGGATTCATTAATGTTTTTAATGATTATGGTATTTCAGTTTCTAGAAATAATGTTCATTATTTTAATGCTATTGCTTGTGATGGTATTTATGAAATTGATATGCATGGTTGTGATTCAAATGATAATTCAATGTATAGTGTTAGCAAACGAGTCAAGCCCAATTTGGACTCGACTTATCTTTGGCATTGTTGTCTTGCTCATGTTGGCAAGAAACGCATTGAAAGGCTTCAAAGAGATGGAATCTTACAAACAAATGATGAATCATTTGACAAATGCGTATCTTGTGTTTCCGGCAAAATGACAAGAAAACCTTTTCAAAATAAACCGGAGAGGGCAAAAGAGCTACTTGGACTAATACATACGGATGTATGTGTCCCATTTAGACATGTGTCATGAAAAGGTGCTAGCTACTTCGTCACTTTTACGAATGATTTCAGTCGTTATGGTTATGTTTACTTGCTTAAACATAAACATGAAGTCTTCGAAACATTCAAGGAATTTAAAAGTGAAGTGGAGAATCAACTCGGTAGAACCATCAAGATTCTTCGTTCGGATCGAGGTGGTGAATACTTAAGCCAAGAGTTTAAAGATTATCTTAAAGCTTGTGGAATAGTTCAACAGCTTACTCCTCCATATACTACACAGCATAATGGTGTTTCGGAGAGGAGAAATCGAACCTTGCTTGAAATGGTTCGATCAATGATGAATCTTACAAACAAATGATGAATCATTTGACAAATGCGTATCTTGTGTTTCCGGCAAAATGACAAGAAAACCTTTTCAAAATAAACCGGAGAGGGCAAAAGAGCTACTTGGACTAATACATACGGATGTATGTGTCCCATTTAGACATGTGTCATGAAAAGGTGCTAGCTACTTCGTCACTTTTACGAATGATTTCAGTCGTTATGGTTATGTTTACTTGCTTAAACATAAACATGAAGTCTTCGAAACATTCAAGGAATTTAAAAGTGAAGTGGAGAATCAACTCGGTAGAACCATCAAGATTCTTCGTTCGGATCGAGGTGGTGAATACTTAAGCCAAGAGTTTAAAGATTATCTTAAAGCTTGTGGAATAGTTCAACAGCTTACTCCTCCATATACTACACAGCATAATGGTGTTTCGGAGAGGAGAAATCGAACCTTGCTTGAAATGGTTCGATCAATGATGAATCTTACAACTCTTCCTTTTTCGTTTTGGGATTATGCCCTAGAGACTGCTGTTCGCATTCTCAATATGGTTCCAACCAAGAAGGTTGACAAGACAGAGTGTTCCCAAATTGTCTTACTTAAAGGTCTGGGGATGTGAGGCACTCGTGAAACGAGATACGCCTGACAAACTTGAATCTAGATTTGTTAAGTGCATCTTTGAAGGATACCCAAAGGAAACAATGGGTTACTACTTCTACTTTCCTACCAAAAACACTGTTAAGGTATCTCGATTTGCTGAGTTCCTTGAAAGGAAACTCATATCTCAAGAAGAACTTCAAGTTGAAGATGAAGCGATTCCAATTCGTAGGTCCTCAAGGACAATACGTGCTCGTGAAAGATTAAATCTTATGGTTGAGTCTGAAGAACACGTATTAGGAGACTTAAATGAACCTCCTAATTTCAAAGCAGCATTATCAGATCCGGAATCTGAAAAATGGCTTGAAGCTGCGAATGTGGAAATGAAATCCATGAAAGATAATCAAGTTTGGAGCTTGGTTGATCTTCCACCAAATGGTAGAACCGTTGGGTGTAAATGGATCTTCAAGAAGAAGACCGACATGGATGGAAATGTACACACCTATAAAGCTCGTCTTGTGGCGAAAGGCTATACTCAACTTTATGGAGTTGATTATGAGGAGACCTTTTCTCCCGTTGCGGACATTAGAGTTATTAGGATCATGTTATCCATAGCGGCGTACTATGACTATGAGATATGGCAAATGGATGTCAAAACCGCTTTCTTAAATGGTTTTCTATACGAGGAAGTCTATATGGTACAACCAGAAGGTTTTGTTCATCCAAAATATCCCAACAAAGTGTGCAAACTTCAAAGGTCCATTTATGGATTGAAGCAAACATCAAGGAGTTGGAATAAAAGGTTTGATGAGGAGATCAAAAAGTTTGGTTTTGCTCAAAATCCTGATGAGCCATGTGTATATCGCAAAGCTAGTGGGAGTAATGTTACTTTCTTTGTCTTGTATGTAGATGACATATTGATAATAGGAAATCACATTCCAATGTTAAAGGATGTTAAATTTCATCTTGGAAGGTGTTTCGCTATGAAAGACTTGGGTGAAGCGACATTTATTCTTGGAATCAAGATCTATAGAGATAGAAGTAAACGGTTGATTGGATTAAGTCAAAGTGCTTATATAGATAAGATCTTGAAGCGATTCAAGATGGAAAATTCTAAGCGTGGTTTTATACCGATGCAAGAAGGACTTAATTTATCTAGCAAGAACGGTGCTTCTACACCTGAAGAGGTGGAGCGTATGAAATGAATTCCTTATGCTTCGGCTGTGGGATCTATCATGTATGCGGTAAGATGCACTAGACCTGATGTTGCGTTCGCGCAAAATATAGTTAGCCGCTATTAGCAAAATCCTGGAGAGGATCATTGGACTGCTGTAAAGAATATTCTTAGGTACATGCGTGCTACTAAAGAATTATTCTTGGTGTATGGAGGAAATCCCGATGGAGAGCTCAAAGTAACTGGATACTGTGATGCTGGATTTCAGACTGATAAAGATGATACAAAATATCAGTCAGGATATGTCTTCGTTCTAAATGGAGGTGCAGTAGATTGAAAGAGCAAGAAACAATCTACAGTTGCTATGTCTGCTACAGAGTCTGAGTATATTGCTGCTGCGGATGCCGCCATGGAAGTTGTCTGGATCAGAAAGTTTATTTCTGGGCTTGACGTGATGCCCTCAAATAACTCACCTATGGATCTGTACTGTGATAATTCAGGAGCAATTGTCATTGCCAATGAACCTGGAGTTCAGAAAGGTGCCAGACATTACCAGAGAAGATATCACTATGTTCGTGAGCGAATCGAATCGCGTGATATCAAATTACTCAAAGTTCACACAGATTGTAACTTAGCAGATCCTTTTACAAAGGCTTTGTCAAAAGGAAAGCTCAATAAGCATGCCGAGGGCATAGGTCTTAAATTTTGCTAGTTATATCATGTAAATCTGTGATTGGTATTTGGATAATGGGATGTTAAACAATTGTTATTTTAATAAATGAATTATATACTTGGTATGAATGTTTCATTTTATAATGATTATGTCCTATATTTGCATGTTTAAATCCATGAATATTTTAATATATTCTAAATGTCCATTGTCGATTAACTATATGGGAATATAGTTGAACTAAGGCAAATGTGAGAGATTGGTTGAAATATTAAGGGAATATTTAGAATATGGTCTTGCCAAACCCACATGGTATTCAAAGAGATGAATATCGGATTTACCCCACTTAACGAATTGTCATTTTATGGATCGGTGTCATTAAGTGAAATTCGTGAAATGGTTACTTTATTTATCCTTAGACTTGAGATACAAGCAGGTTATGCATGTGTGGATTGCATTTTCTTGATATAATTCTAACTGTCCTGAACATAGTAGTAATAAAGGGCTATTTTCAGAAATGTAGTGAAACGACATGACTAACACGTGTAGTCAATATAGGATTTGTTCCTTCAATTTGCAACTGAAGTATGATACCATTTGGCGCCCTCATTGATTAATTAAGATGTTTGTATGCGCATACCCAAATGAACTCAAGAGGTGGTCTTGACTAATTTGGTAATCTTGATTAATTGTAGAAATGAGAAACATAATCGTTAAATTATGAAATGACATTGATCCATATTCATAATTAACAAGGGTATCTGAAACAAGGGATATTAAAGACTAAATCATTTCAAATGATATTTTAAGAAACTATCCTTAAATATTTCCGGGAGCATTGGCATGTTGCTAGACGCTAACCAATGTTATTGCCTTTATATAACATGCTCAAGTGGGAGCTGTTGGTATGTAATCACGTTATAATAAACGCATGTCCAGAAATAATTTAAGCCTACGGGGTCACACGAAATGACACGGTAACTCTATATTATTAATTGGTATATTAAAGTAATATATTAATTAATTTGATCACGAAAAGATTAATTAAACTAAATTAAAGGGTTAATTGTATTTAATTAATTAAAGAGGAGGATTAAATGTGAAATTAGGAAATTAGTGTTGGACTCTAATTCCAAAGGGGGGGGCGAAAATTCTAGGCTTTGTAAAGCCTTTAGGATTGCTTGGTCACCAAGTTTAAAACCCTTACATATTAGCCTATAAATAGAGAGCTTAGGCTTAAGGGTTTTACACACATTACACAAGGAAATTCTCTCCTCTCTCCCTCTTTCTTTTGGTTCGGCCGAAACCCTCCCATCAAAGGGTTTTCGGTTTTAGGGTTTTGAGATTTAGGGTTTAAACAAAGGGTTGTTTGATCGTGATCGGGGTACTAGCATACGGTATAAGGGGTGTCTAGTGTGCGATCGTAGAGGGGTTTTACTTTAAACCCTAATTCATAATAATATCATTATTATTATATATATATTGGAAGCTTTGCATAAGGTACACATGTTATATGTATAATTTGAGCTTTTGTGTGTGTTTTAGTGTGTGTTAATGGCGGTTTTAGAGAGAGAAAGTAGAGAGAGAGTAGAGAGAGAATCAGTGAAAGATTGGATAGTATAATGGGTTGAAAGGTTACATATTCACTTATAGAGGGGGTTTATATACATATGCTCTATTTACACTATGCCCCCTTCCATATTAACATGTTTACAATCTAAGTACAAAACAATATAAAGTACACAAATCAACTACTACATTTATATTTCTAACAATCTCCCCCTTAGTAGTGATTTGTGAAAAAATATCCAGTCCTTGTCATTCTTCAAGCTCTTGTATTTGGTCTATCTTTATTTGGATGCCAGAACCAATTATCTCCTTCAGGTCTGTCATCAGGAACAACCATGTTTGCTTCATAATTTCTTGGTGGAATGTTTTGTGGGCCTGGAAGATGACTTGGCTCGTACTTGATCCAACAACCTCCTCTACGACGTACGACGTACTTAGACTATTGAACATTCTTTGCCTCTCTCAGCATTCTGATACTGTCTCTGTACTCGAGTCTTTGATTGATCTTGGAGATTACCTTATCAAATACTTCCTTTTTCTTTTCATCTTGTTCATCTTCTTTCAAGCACAACAAAACATTCTTACAAAATTCTAGTGTTCCATCTGAATAAGAAGCAAGTTCATCCATACGAATAAAGATCTTCTTCTTTCTGCTGTTTAAAAAGACAACACCAAAGGATGGTTCTTCTATGATATGACCAATACTGAGCTGTTCAATGTCTCTGGTGTAAAGACTTTGATCTGGATAGGGTACATTGATCTTTCTCTTAACAACTTCAAAACCAATCTGAAAGTCTTCCAATGAAGCGTATTGAATGCAGCTTGACATGTATCTTTTAACAGCTTCAAAGGCAATAACATCTTCTTTGTATCTTTGCATCGCATTCAAGAAGTGGTTGTAGAGAAAGATAATGTCATCAACTGGTAGTAGCTTGAACTGAGCTTCTGTGAATCTGTACATCTTATTGTTATCTCTTTTTACATGAAAGCAGGGTACAGAGATAGAAATCCTTTTAACCAAGATCACTCTGACAAGCACCAAGATCTTGTGGTTTCTTTGTTCTTCTTTCTGCTGTTTAAAAAGACAACACCAAAGGATGGTTCTTCTATGATATGACCAATACTGAGCTGTTCAATGTCTCTGGTGTAAAGACTTTGATCTGGATAGGGTACATTGATCTTTCTCTTAACAACTTCAAAACCAATCTGAAAGTCTTCCAATGAAGCGTATTGAATGCAGCTTGACATGTATCTTTTAACAGCTTCAAAGGCAATAACATCTTCTTTGTATCTTTGCATCGCATTCAAGAAGTGGTTGTAGAGAAAGATAATGTCATCAACTGGTAGTAGCTTGAACTGAGCTTCTGTGAATCTGTACATCTTATTGTTATCTCTTTTTACATGAAAGCAGGGTACAGAGATAGAAATCCTTTTAACCAAGATCACTCTGACAAGCACCAAGATCTTGTGGTTTCTTTGTTCTTCAGTCAATTCTGTTGGAAAGTAATCAGGAAGGACTTCCTCGGATATGATTGCTTCTTTCAACACTTGTTTATAAGTTGACTTCTTGAAATTCTGGGATGCAGCTTCAGGAGTCTTTCTCAATTCATCAAAACTGTTGAAGTCTTCAAATGTGTAATGTTGTGAAGTTGTGCTTGCAGGAACAGAAGATTCTCCAACTTCAATTCTGCTTGAAGAACCTGTTTTAAAATAATCAAGATCTGGGAAGTCTTCAAACACAGGTTCCTCAACAGCTTCTACATTTGCTGAAGTCTCAACAATTTCTGGCTCATCCAAGATTATATTGTCTTTTCTTGCCTCATCTTCTGCTTCGCCTTCAGCATATTCCATAACATCATTTTCAATCACAAATCCTTCTTCTTCATCAACTGCAATATTCTCATTCTCCTCTTCTTCTTCTTCATCACTTTCAGCTCCAAACACTTCATAAAATTTTCTTTTTATTTCAGCAATTCTTTTAATCTCCTCTGGGTCATCGTCATTGTTTCTTTCATTCAATCTTTCAGTGAAATCTTTAACAATTTGATCAATTTCTCTTTGAGTTTCATCCTCAGAATCAACACCAAAAACTTCAATTAATCTTCTTCTAATCTCATCATCTTGATTACTACCTTCAACTCTTTCTTCCATCACAACATCTTCAACAATCCCTTCAACTCTTGCCGAGGTAAAATCAATATTCGTTTGACCTTCTCCTTGGGTCTCCCCCTCGGGGTGATCATCAGAATCAGGATCATCCCGACGAGAAGGAACCGAGGCCGGTCGGCAAGACTCTAACGCCAACAATCGTAATTCAAAAGCAGCAAGTTTTGCATCATATTCAGCTTTTTGACGTTCAACTTGTTCTTGTAAACCTCGTACCCTTCTTTCAGTTGCAATTTCTCTTTCTCGCACCTCAAGTGCATTCAACACCCCTCTTTCAGTAACAGTCAACAACTCACCCTCCGATCTTAAAATGTTCAATAAAACCGCACATGCAAAATCTTTGGTTGGTTGAGGTGTTGATGTTGATGGAATTTCAGTTGGTGTTGGTGTTCTTTGTGTTGGTGTTTGATGTGGAGGATCCAACCCGGAGGTTATTGGCACACTTGTGGTGTGACCTAAATTCAGCGATGCTGATTCAGGATTTCCTGCGGATCCTCGGGTTATACCCTCACCAGCAGTTTCAGATTCATGGGCTTTGCAACCCGAATCAATTTGTGTCCTAGACTGTGATAAATCACTGTCCTGGACTTGTTGTTGGGCAACACCACTAACAACGCCGGGGTCACTGAGAATGCCCGTTAATACAGTCTCAGGTTGATCCTGAGGAACAGCAGTGTCACAACGGCGTTCATACTGCTCCCTAGTCTCGGTCTGAGGACTGTTACCTGCGGCTAAAGCTGGCGTGATGTTAGCTAAGGCAGGATTTCCAAGCTGTCCTTGAGGGTCACACAAAGTGGGCCCCTCTCCGCTTGTTCCGGCACCAGTACTCAATTGGGCTTGTGAATCCGTGTCCCTAGGAGATCTAGACTCATGTGCACGAACTAAAGGCGAGAGGTGGGGCTGGTCCTCTCTAATTTCAACACTCTCATCCTCCAAATGAGGAGAGTGTGGTGAGCGTGGCTGTTCCCCGTGTATTTCTGAGACTAACTCCTGTTGTGAGGAGTCAGAATGGCGAGGAGAATTCGGTGCAAGCGAGAATGGGGAGTTCTCGACTTCTACCCTAGGGTTGACATCCCGGTTAGACTCATTGGTTTCAACTATCGGAGGGCCAACATTTTCTTTTTGCCCTTGTCCTAACCCGGACCTCTCAACCTCTCTGGTATTTTCAACTCCTCCCTCAGTCCCGCCTTGTACCTCCAGCACATCATCATCTCCAGTGCTAACATGCTCAGTCTCAAGCTCATTTACAACATCATCCACAATTCTTGTTGCTTGTTCAACATCAAACTCTGCTGAGGCACCAAGTTGGTCATTCACATCAAGTCTCTGTCTTGCAGATTTAGACGACTTATGTTTTCTTTTTGATTTCTTCTTCTTTGCAGTCTGCTTTAGGACACTTCTAGCAGACATTTTAAGTCATCTACCTGGTGGTGGAGATGGTTCAGCAGGTAGAGCAGATGCAATTGGTGTTGGATTAAGAATCGGTGATGAACGAGGTGGTGTTAGAATTGGTGGATTCGGTGAAACTACGGATGGTAAAGGTGTAGATTGCGAAGGTGAATATTGTGAAAAACGAACGGTTGGTGTAGATGGTGTAGATTGTGAAACAGGTTCAGGTGAAGCAACGTCTTGCTCAAACACAACTCTTTTTGACTTTCTTTTCCTCTGCTCAGAGGCCCCTTCATCACTAACCCCTCTTTTTCTTTTAGACGAACTAGGACCCTCACTTGGCGACCTATGCTCAGCTTGGGAAGGAGTCTGTCGGCTTTCAGACCCCATCGCTGAGACTAACCACTCAAGATAAGACCTAAGGTGAGGACTCTGAGCAGGAACCAAATTTATCAAGAATGGTGGAATCGGAAAAGGTCTGACATTATCACTTCCAGTGCCTCTCATATTAGATTTGTACATAGCAATGACACACTTGAAACTATCCTCCATCTTTGGAATATCTTCATTGTTGTCAAGAACATCATCCACAATCAATGTGAAGAATCTGATGTAAGGAATGTACTTCCTTTCTTGTATATCCTTCCCTTTAACAACTTGGGCCATCTTATCCCATATGATCTTGGCAAAATCACACTCAACATTGTGTGTGACTGCATAGAAGATGGACAATGAATGTTTTGTCATTGCATCAATCCCTTTTTGTGAAGGCATCAAACATGTCACCAGAACATTATACATAGTATGCCAGAGAGAAGCTATATTCTTTCTTTTAAAGTCTCTCATTGTTGCCAATTCTCCTTCATAACCCAGAGCATGAACTGCAGCTAACATATCTTCAATAGAAGGCAGTTCTTCATATTCTTCATGTTCAGGAAAGCCAATAACAGCTCTGAGTTCATTTAATGTGAATGTGCATTCAACTTCATGATCTCCAGATTTAAGAGTGAATCGGAAGAAGTCTTCAGTCTTTCTTCTCTTACTTGCTTTTACATATTCAATCGATTCCCATAAATCATATATTTCTCTGGAACTACAGCACCATTGGTTAATGCATCATTCAGTGGGTAATGGCTTAAAATCTCAGTGATAATTGGAAATCTTGAATTGAAAGGAAAGTGAAGAGCTTGATTGGCTTGCATTTTCATTGTATCACCTTCTTGAAACATCACCATCTTATTGTATCTTTATTGATTTTCTGAAAAAATAAACTGACCAAAAACAAAATTTTGACCAGACAATTATTTTAGAAAATAACAAATACACACAACTACTTTAACAAATACAATGACATATAGAATCTCATAAGTATTAAAAGATAAGACACCGAAGGTAGTACACAAAGGCGTTCGATACCTTGTTTCTTATCCTAACACTTATGAAAAACTATATAGACAAAAAAAATTTACACACATACATACATACACTTAGACAATTTATAAACAAACAAGATTGAAAACAAAATAGAAAAGAAATGAAAAAGAAAAAACTTTAAAAAAAAATGTGCATTTGCCGAGCTTAGATCTCGGCAAATGACATGTTCAGTCAAAAATTTTGCCCAGACAAATAACAAGTATGAAAATTGGTTTTGGGCACATGGTTTGTTAAAAACATATGATTTGCCGAGCTAATATCTCGGCAAATGCGAGTAATGAGATCAGCGACCAGCATGTAAGCAAATCATTGAGTATTTGAAGTCAATCCTCGTAAATGCCGAGCTTATATCTCGGCAAATAAGCATTTCAGATTGAACTTCAATTTGATATATGAAAAATCCTTTGATTTGAAGAACAATAATGTTATCAATGGATAAAGGATGTTTTTCAATGGAAAAATGTGCATTTGCCGAGCTGGGAGCTCTGCAAATGACACAAAGACTTAGATTATAATAACATTTTCAAAAATCTTTCATTTGCCGAGCTGGGAGCTCTGCAAATGACACAAAGTAAACATTATTTTCAAAAATCTTTCATTTGCCGAGCTGGGAGCTCTGCAAATGACCTTTTCAGTACTTAAAGAAATTTCTTGATGATCACATACAAGTAAAGCATGCATTTGCCGAGCTGGGAGCTCTGCAAATGGCCTTTTCAGTACTTAAAGAAATTTCTTGATGATCACATACAAGTAAAGCATGCATTTGCCGAGCTGGGAGCTCTGCAAATGACACAAAGACTTAGATTATAATAACATTTTCAAAAATCTTTCATTTGCCGAGCTGGGAGCTCTGCAAATGACCTTTTCAGTACTTAAAGAAATTTCTTGATGATCACATACAAGTAAAGCATGCATTTGCCGAGCTGGGAGCTCTGCAAATGACACAAAGACTTAGATTATAATAACATTTTCAAAAATCTTTCATTTGCCGAGCTGGGAGCTCTGCAAATGACACAAAGACTTAGATTATAATAACATTTTCAAAAATCTTTCATTTGCCGAGCTGGGAGCTCTGCAAACGGGCCAAATCTTCAAACATTCATCACAAATACCCAGCCCATTAAATGAACCGCCCAGAAAAATCAATTAAACGTAAACAACATCAGTCATATCAATCAAAACAACATGTATTAATCCTAAGCGTGCATCTAAAATCATCAAAACATTCATCATAACATCACAAAGTGCAAAAACGATCATTACAGTTCATATTGGCATATCATCAAACACCTAGTATGCACAATGAAGATAAGAGATCATACCTTTAAACTAATGATCGAATGAAGATTGATAATGATTTAGGCTACAAATATTATCTCCAGTTTACACCCACTTGGATTATTATGAAACAAATAAAATTTTGATTGATTGATGTGATGTTTTTGATCGGTTTGAGAGAAAGATTAAGATATTTTGATTTAAATTTTTTTTGAAAGTGATTAGATTGACCCGCCCATTTTCTATTTAACATTCAAATCCGGGTCGCGGGTCTGGGTGTGACCCGCGTGTCAACCCGAATCAAATCAAGTCTTGGGCTAACCAATCAAATGGGCTCACATGAAATTTGGGCTTGTTTTGGGTTTTGGACTTAAAACACAATTTGGGTTGGTCAAGGTTGGGTTTTCACTTAAAACAAACAAAATAAGGAAAACAAAAAAAAATTCAAATAACAATAATAAATAAAGTCAACAAAAACAAAAAAAAATAAACCAATTTAAAAAATCTTTTTATCATTTTAGAATTTTCTAATTTTGTATTTGATTTTTCAGTTTTAAAAGCAAACACACATAAAAAAAAATTAAAACAAACAAACAAAAAATTAACAAACATGCAAACAAATATTCACATGCATTTGCACACTCCCCCTCAAAGTAAGCATATTAGACTATACTAAATTTACAAACTCCCCCTAAAATCATGCATTCTACCCTTTTTCTCCCCCTCAAACATTGCATGTAATAACAAGTAAAACACATCAATGTTTGAAACAGAAAATGAACAGAGAATACATGGCATGAAAACAATTAAGTTTGTAAATCTAGCATTCCCAACTTGGTTTTAAGAAAATTGAACCTGTTTTCATCCAAAGGTTTGGTGAAAAGGTCAGCAATTTGGTAGTCTGTTGGAACAAAATAGAGTTCGATGTTACCTTTCTCGACATGATCTTTAAGAAAATGGTACCGAACATCTATGTGCTTGGTCTTTGTATGTTGTACAGGATTGCAAGAAATAACAATTGCACTCTTAGAATCACAGTAGATGGGAATCCTGTTGAACTGAAATCCATAATCAGTCAACTGTGTCTTCATCCAAAGAACTTGTGAACAACAGCTTGCTGCAGCAACATATTCAGCTTCTGCAGTAGATGTGGATACACAATTCTGTTTCTTTGAAGACCAACTGACCAATCTATCCCCTAGAAACTGTACACTCCCAGAAGTACTCTTTCGATCAAGCTTACAACCTGCATGGTCAGCATCCGAGTATGCAACCAATTGAAACCCAGTATCCCTAGGATACCAGAGACCAAGGTTCACAGTGCCTTTTAGGTATCGGAAGATCCGTTTAACGGCCTGGAAATGACTTTCCTTGGGATTGGCCTGGTACCTGGCACACATGCATGTGGCGAACATAATATCCGGGCGACTTGCAATCAAATACATGAGTGACCCTATCATACTGCGATATTTCTTTTGATCAAAAGATTTTCCAGTTAAGTCAGCATTAATCTTTGTTCGAGCTTCCATGGGTGTTCCAATTGTTTGACAATCCATCATATCAAACTTTTTCAACATGTCTAAAATGTACTTAGATTGACAGATAAAAGTACCATTTGACAACTGTTTTACTTGAAGACCAAGGAAAAAGTTTAATTCACCCATCATGCTCATTTCAAATTTCTTGATCATTAAAGCTGAAAAATTCTTGCAGTATTTAGGGTTAGTTGACCCGAAAATTATGTCGTCAACATAAATCTGGATTAGAATGATATCACTCCCTTGTCGTTTGATAAACAAGGTAGTGTCAATCGAACCTTTGCTATAAGCCAGATTTCACAAGATAAGAGGATAGAGCATCATACCATGCACGAGGCGCTTGTTTCAGACCATATAATGCCTTGTCTAACCTGTAAATGTAGTCTGGATGTTTGGAACTCACAAACCCTTCTGGTTGTTCAACGTATACTTCTTCTTTGAGAATTCCATTCAAGAAGGCAGTTTTAACATCCATCTGGTAGACTGTGAAATTCTTGTAGGCTGCATAGGCAAGAAACATCCGAATAGCCTCAATTCGTGCAACTGGTGCGAATGTCTCATCGTAGTTAATTCCATCTTGTTGGCAATATCCCTTTGCAACCAATCGTGCTTTGTTGCGTACAACAACTCCAGTTTCATCCTTTTTATTCTTGAAGATCCACTTGGTTTTAATTGGCTCCTTGTTCTTGTAAGGATTGGGAACCAATTTCCACACCTCAAGTCGTTCAAATTGATTCAGTTCCTCCTGCATAGCTTTCACCCAATCTGGACAACTGAGAGCTTCATTCACTGTCTTTGGTTCAACAATGCTCAGAAAATTCACAAACAGACATTCATTCGCAGAAGCGGATCTTGTCTGAACTCCAGTTGTTGGATTTCCAATGACTTGAGAAATTGGATGAGCTCTAGTCCATTTGGTTGTGTGAGGAATTGGGTCAATTGGATCACCAGATTCTTCAGAATCAATAAAATCAGGAGTATGTTGTTCTGTCAATTGTTCAAGTGAAGTAGCAATTGGTTCAACAAAGTTATCTTGATCATAATCTGCTGGATTGGTTGATGGATTTGTCACTTGAGAGATAACATGAGGTTGAGTATGCAACTCTGAATAATCAGTAGGTGGAGGAGAATCAGATGGTGAACTATCATCTGATGATTGTGATTGTGAAGACTCATTGGGATCCATCTCTTTCGAATTTGAACTTGATGGTTCATTTGAATTCTCATCAGATTCAGAAACTTTCTTTGAAATTTGGAAAAATTCTTCAAACAAGATATCCAAATCTTGTGAAGTCGGAGTTGAGAATGATTTGACAATTGATGCAGTCTTAGTTATGAAGCTTGTGGACTTTGAAGTTCGGGTCTTGAACTGTGTTGTTCAAGAACCATTCCTGAGAGTTCATCAAATTTGACATTCATACTCTCTTCGATTCTCTTGGTTCTTCGGTTATATACACGATATGCAATGGATTCTCTTGAATAACCGATGAAATATGCCTCATCGCCTTTTGGTTCAAATTTGCCCAAATTGTCTCGATCATTGAGAACATAACATACACATCCAAAAATGTGCAAGAAGTTCACATTGGGCTTTCTTTTGTTGATCACCTCATACGGAGTTTTATCAAACCTCTTGTTTATTATGGATCTGTTTTGTGTAAAACAAGCAGTAGCAACAGCTTCAGCCCATAAATTCGGTGGCAACTTCGAATAGGCAAGCATAGTTCTAGCTGCTTCAACAAGAGTTCGATTTCGACGTTCAACTACTCCATTCTGTTGAGGTGTTCTGGCAGCGGAAAATTGATGAGTAATACCCATGAACTTGAAGAAAGAATCAATCGTTGAATTCTTGAATTCAGTTCCATTGTCTGAGCGAACAATTCTAACAGATGATTTGAGATTGATTTGGGTCTTCTTGATGAAATCAATAATCACTTGCGGAGTATCACTCTTTGCATGAAGAAAGAATACCCAAGTGTAACGAGAATAATCATCTACAGTCACTAGAATGTATCGCTTTCCATGGATACTTTGAACTTTCATTGGGCCACACAAATCCATGTGAATAAGGTGCAAAGGACCTTCTGTACTTAGGTGCTTCTTTGGTTTGTGTGAAGCTTTCTTCATCTTCCCAATTGCACAAGCTGGACAAACATATCACTTTCATACTTGTAGTCTGGAAGACCTTCAACAAGTTGTTTATCCACGAGTGTATTAATCGTTTGAAAGTTAAGATGAGAAAGACGGCGATGCCATAACCAAGAGTTTTGTGCAGTTGCTTTCGAAAGAAGACAAATCTCTGAAGAGTTGGATGGGATGTTGTTGAGATCAATTGTGAACAAATTATTGTCTCTTGTTCCAGTCAGAATATCCACACCATCTTCAGTCTGCACTTTGCATTCATATCTCCTAAATAATACTTGAAGATCATTGTCACAGAATTGACCAACACTAAAGAGATTGTGTCCAAGTCCTTCAACATAGGAAACTCTCTTGATAGTGACTCCATTTTTGACAATGTCTCCATAACCAAGAATAGGAGCGATATGATCATTTCCGAATCTGACGGTTCCCATAAACTTTTCAACAAAGTTCGAAAGAATTGACTTGTTACCAGTCATATGGCGAGAACATCCCGAGTCGACATACCATACACAAATGAGAAATTCCTGCAAGGACAGGGAATATGGTTTAGGTACCCATGTAGATTGGGTCCTTGCAGGTTAGAGGGATAACATGCAAGTACACATTAAACAAACAAGCAAAATAACACGCAAACAAACAATTTATTCAAATAACAAACAAGCACACATAATTGTTTAAAGTACAAATACGAATTACAAACAAACAAAATGTAAAGGGTTATACACATGTTTTGATACAAGCAGGACTAGTCCTAGATGTAGAAGCATTATCTAATGTAGTTGATCGACGGACAATCCACACTTGTTTAACATGGGTAGTGTTTCCATCAAGTTTAACTTTTCTAGTAGCATGCAAGAATTTATCTTTTGGAATCCATTTACTGCTACTTTTCATGCACAAGTCACCTGAAACACGAACATTCTTAGAGTTAGATACTAATTTAGCAGTTATGTTCTGAACAGGTTTCTTCTTGATGGTTTCTGTGGTCTTATTCACTTTCTTAATGTTATTAGGTGACAACCATCCATACTGATCTTTGTATTTAGTCATGCCTGTAACAGTATCTCTAACCCTATGTAAAGTGCACTTAGGATTCTTCTGAGAGTACCTAGGGAAACTAGAATACCTAACCTGCTGAGGTTGTTTGTTACCTAATGAGAAAGATTCAATTTTAACAATCTTCTGACCACTGCTTGTTTTGACTTCTTTTTGAGACTCAGATTTAGATTTGACCTTGTACATCTGTTTTTGCCTAGAAGTCTTTGATTTTATTGGGACATTGGGACCTTTCTTTGGATTTGGACTTGAAATGCTCTTAGGTGATTGGTTGGTCTTGGGTTTTGCACGAAAGATATATGGTAAATCTTGACTGTGTCCTTGCACGAAAGATAAGGACCTAGTTGCGAGATGGTACCCAAGCCTCAATAGACTTGAATTTACCATCCTTATCTTTCACTGAGACATTTGTCCAATATCCATCACTCTCAATGGGAGTCTTGGATTTTGAAGTCTGTCTCCAGTTTCTCGGCATCCTCTCAGGAGATAACTCAATCTTTCTCCTTGGACTATGCTTTTGAAACAAAGAAGAACGACCAGTCTTAACCGTTCCAGTGAAACGATCATAAAAGTATGTATCATCTTCACCAACACGATTGTGGACTTCTCGTTTTGGAGTGGGATTCCTTTTTGGAGTCTTGCTGCGAACTTGTCCACCATTTGAAGTTTTCTTAGGAGAAACACTTCTCGGTTTTCTATGTTCCCTGACAATATATCCTGAGGAATTTCTAGGTGAACCACTCCGTGCGGGTGAGTTCCTTTGAGAAGACTTCTTAGGTGAACCACTCATTGACCTTTCTTCAACCAGTTTACCCTTGATTTTTCTCAAATGAACATTTACATCTTCAACATCTCTGTCACTAGAGTCATTAGACTGCCTTGATCTGCTTAATTTACCTTTTTGTGGACACTTGCTTGCCACATGACCTTTTTCTCTGCAGATGAAGCAAGAGATTCTATTAATAGATGTTAGGTTTAGTTTTACTGGACTCACTCCAGACTTGACGACTGGAGCCTTACTGAAGATTTGTCCAGAAATAATGGAAGACCAGTGAGGAAATTACTTGTATAGGAAATTTGGAAGATTCCATATTTCAGCTCACTGGACTTCACTCCAGTACAGATCTATTCTACTGAAGACATTCTCACTGAAGTCAAAGACTGAAGTTGGAATAAAGAAGACTGACAAATGGCGGAGTCCACTGAAGTCTTACCAGATCTATGACTGGAGATTTGTTTGTAACAGCCCTACTTTTTAAATATTATATATGAGCTAGTTATGTTGTCCATGATCTCGCAAGCCATAGTTATACTTAAAGCTAGTAGATAATGCCCCTAAACTAGCAATCTAAAGCTATTGTTCAATTCTAAATGTGAATTATAAAGTACCATTGAACAAAATTTTATTGATGATCAATCAAATTAGCTAAATAATAATGTAAGTCTCACAAGTTGAGATAACCATCAAAAATCCTTATAAATGTCCAACAAATCAATCATCAAACCAATTTAAGTAAATATGACTTGAGAATAAAGATTTCCATCTCAAAGTATAATTATAAACTAACATGTGCATAAAAGTGGTTAAATAACAACAAGTATATATTTATATGCTTAAAATAAATGCAAGTTTATAAATTAAGGATTATGTAACAAATCAAAAATACAAAAATATGTACATACACACACCTATACATGACATATATACATATATACACATGCTAGAATAAAACATTAACATATACTACAAATCTATTACAATTAACCTTACAATACATACATAAATACATATACATACACTTAACACATATATACACCCTATATACACAATTTATAAAAAAAAAAAATAGAAAACCCTTCCTATACCCCTTATGAGGCCCCCCCCCCCCCCCTTCACACCACACACACCCAAATTCAAAATACTTACACTTCATTTCTCTCTTGGAACTCACCACTCTTCTCACACTCTTCACTCTTTTCACACACATAATCTCTTTTCTCTCAAAAACTCTCCCTCCCTCTTTCTTTTCTTCTTCAATTCGGCCCAAGCAAAACAAAGCAAGAACAAGGCTAAATCTCATCTAAACTTATACTAATAATAAGGGTTTTAAGTTAGATTAACAAAGGGTCAATCCAAGCAAGGTTCAAGGGTTGTTTTAGGCTTAGATTAAGGGTTGTTTGAGGGTTTGAAGGCCACGAAAATTCTGCATCTTTTTCATCTCCAAAACCAAGTTCAAGAGGGTATAATCTTCATCCTTTTTACTAGATCTAATCTTGTTTTTGTTTATATTCAAAGGTTTTATCAAAAACTCATACTTTCTTCTTGTTTTCTTTGTAATATACACTTAATGAGGGCAAAGTTGATAGGATCTTTCTTACCATGCTCATGCATGTCGAATCTAAGAAGAAAGATCCAAGGATTCAACAAGTTTAAGACCCAAAAGTGTGGTTATGGATTAGTAGCTTTTAAAGTGACTTTCTTGTTGATAGATCTATAAGTTTTTGTATATTTTTGAAGAGTATATTCTGAGATTTTTCATTCAAAAGAGGTTTTTATATTGTTGAATGTTAGATCTATAAAAGTTGATAGTAAAAAGTGTTGATTTGAATGCATATATGCTAGATTTAAGAAAGTTGGATCTTTTGTTGGATTATGAGATGGATATGGACTTGTTATAAGTGAAAAATAAGTTAATATTAATGTTAATATTCTGGAAAAATTGATAAAATATCAAAGATATAAAGCTTGGACCAAAACATGTTAAAATAAGCTAGAAATCATAAACCGAAAACACGCAAAAATGCATTTTGAGCACACACATGCACCATAATCTTATGACCAAGAAAATATGATAAACCTACTGGAAATAAGTTGAAATAAAAGTATAAAACTCAGATCTATTGGTTCATGACAACAATAAGCTCAAAAATCACCTTTTCGGGTCAAATAATCACTAACCGAAAGCACTAAATTGCACATATCACACCACCACCACTATCACGATTTTGAACACCAAAATATGATGAACTTTCTGGAAATAATGAAACAAGAATGAAAATCCATTTTGAAGCACTTTAATTGCTTGAGAAATGAGGCTAAAATCACTATTTCGGTAAACGATTTTTAATCATAAAACCCTCAAAATAAGCAAGACACAAGAGAGGTTGAATTGATATGATTTTGTATGGATAAAAGTTGCCTAAAAGGCCTGAGATTTTTGACCAAGATGTTTAGTGATGATTTCTAAGAATTTCCATGAATTATTGAATTTAAATAGTAATTAAAAGACATAAAAATCCATAAATAAATTATGTAAATCAAGAATGAAGTTAAATCATCTTAAACATTGATAAAAATAACTAAAACCTACTGGAGAAAAATAGTTAAAAGGCAAGAGACATGTGTTACATAATTTAAAGATAAATAATTAAGTAAAAATAATTAATTAAATATTATCATTAAAATCATGAAATTATAAATTAAGGAGCATATATATCAGAAGATAATTCAAATGAAATTATCCATAATTTAAAAGGCAATTATGACACTTAAAAGTATTTTTAAGGAATTATTTAATTAATAAATCAATAAAATGAATAAATAATTAATTAAATAATATTAAATTAAATATATAATTACAAATCAGAAAATATACATAAAATATTAATATTATAAGACCACTAATGTCAAATATTATTACTAAGCAAAGTATACAATGGAAATCATATAAACCAAAGCCAAATTACCGAAATTCCAATAAACGTACAAAAACGTATAATGAGAAAACAACTCTTACCACCAAATCTCTTATACCCAAACAATGAGAACATCATAATGCACTTAAATTCCATAATCTAATTACAACCAAAGATGGGCAAGTCTACTAGTATACATCTCATGATCTAGCTCACTAGTTCATGTCGCGCGAACTTACGTCGTGAATATATACGTTATGGTTTAGGCTTGCTTGAGGCGCAACAAATCTAAGCGAAGGAATCGCGTTTGATCAGCCCCTAACACTCTCTAATCAAGTGAGTCATAGCCCCCTTTCAAACTCTTTTATATGTTTTACTTGCGGGGTGAAAAGCATGATTAATTAAAATGACTTTCTCTTATGAAATGATTCTTGAAATAATGATAATGATATGGGAATTATATTGTATGTTCAACGTGTTATATGTTATATGATGAGCTTGAGTACTGTCAAACGGTGGTCCCCTGTACACTACTATTAACTCATTTGAGGCCTGTAGTTAGAGGGTTGCGCAACTAGGACTTGTCCCCTCATCTACTATTATAGGTAACGGTGGGATGTTTGGTCTGCCTTGGTGGCCACCTTCATCGCCAGTCTGGCCTCGCGGTGCTCTAACTACTATATATTTATGGGCGTCTCCATGGCACGACCCCTGGTTATCTTTATGCACGTGATTGACAGCATGTGCTTATCATTATCTTATCATTTGGGACTATATATTTATGGGCGTCTCCATGGCACGACCCCTGGTTATCTTTATGCACGTGATTGACAGCATGTGCTTATCATTATCTTATCATTTGGGACTATATATTGATTATTGGGACATAACCGGTCTTAGTAGTGGCTCAAGAACAATCTCATCAATTTATGTCATGGTAGTCTTACCATTGACCAGAGGTATTGATATCATATTATGGATGGAAATTATTGTTTGAACATACGGTTTGGGTATGAACAGTATGATGGAATTCTTGGAAATTTATGACATATTCTTTCTTGAATTGGATTAAATATATGTGTGTTGTTAGTGTAATCCTATGAACTCACTCAACTCTCGTAGTTGACACTTTTTCTTCATGCTTTTCAGGTCTAGGGCAGTAAGTTAGCAATTGGACCGCCTCATGGATGATGTGTTTAATTGTTACATGTTTGGACTAGTAACGCAAACATTTGATCTTTTGATTATGAAATTTGGTTATGTAATGTTTATTAAACGTCAACTTGAACTTGTAACCTTTTGAATTTGAATGGCATTTGAAATTTTATGTTGATGTTTTATACTTAAATCTTTTGTACCATGTCGTTCTGTGGCATCTCGTGTTTCCGCTATAGTCGGGGTGTTACATTGTTAGTGTTCTAGACCTTACAAGTCTGAATACTAATTACGAGGTATTGACTTTGTCTCTTACACGCTGTTATCTGGACAACCCACTTGTCCACTTGATACATACGCGTGTAATGACGATTGGTTTTAAAGGATGACAAGTCACATCACATGACTTTATCCTTTACACTTACCAATGCATTTAATGTGTTTCCTTAAATGCATGCAATCATTTGTACGGCACAATAAATTCACTGGTGAATTTATTTGCCTATAAATACAAAGTCATTTCCTTTGTTAAAATTACTTTTTAGCAATTAGGTGAATTTGTCTAAATACTCTCGATCGTAAAAGAAATACTTCACAACTTTAAGTATTTCGATCTTGGAGAATATTTAACAAATATAGATCATTTGTAATTCAAAGGTTGTTAGGATATTTACTTATTTGTAATATCTTGATTCCGCACAACCTTGTATTTTATTTAAACATCATAAATAAAATACACTTGAAAAAATTACATTGTGTTCCACCTTTACTTTATTTATTGCTTTAAGTCTTGTATTACTTTGTTTAAATACTTGCATTTATCTTTAAGTAATACTACTCCAATCTAGTGATTATTAGAATTGTTGTATTTTACATTATTGGGTTATACCGTCAAGTTAAGGGGACTTACATTTGGTATCAGAGCAGAAAGGCTAACAAAATAGTCTAGATCTGTTTTCTTGATGGCCAGCCCATTAAATACGGAAGGTTTTAGTCTTGGTCCTGAAACCAATGTTAATGTTAATGACCAAAATAATGATCCTCCACCCGTTGCTAATATAAATCCTCCACCTCCTCCTAATCCTGCTCAACCACACGTGCATGTGCACTACTCAAATAATCCTGTTCCTAAATTCAGTGGGAACAGTGATGAATTTGGTACGTGGAAAGCTAGGATGATATTACATATTACTGGTATTGAGAGGAATATGTTAAAAATCTTAAATGAAGGTCCTTATATTCCTACATCTCCTCTCAATGCTCTTCTTGATCCAACTGGATCTAGACGAGGAAGGGAAAAGAGGGAGGAACATTGGTCTGAAGAGGAGAGGAGATTGGTAAATTTAGATACCCTTCTCAAAAACATGATCCTCGGGGCTGTTCCAGAAACCCTAATTCCCACACTAGTTCTTTTTCCCAGTGCTAAAACCATGTGGGATGAACTGGTGAACCAATATGAAGGAGGTGATGACACTGTTGTTACCAGAAAGGTCTCCTTAAACAAGAAGTATGAGTCATTTTTTGCTCTTCCAAACGAGTCTCTCACTGGTACTTACACCAGATTTATGAGCATTATTAACCAGTTGAGAGGTCTTGGGGTTGAGAAAGACAAGGATATACTTCTGGAGAAATTTTGTGATATTTTACCCACCAAATGGTCTCACATGATTTTGGTTCTAAGACAAGGAAAAGCTTTGCATACTCACACTTTGTCAACCTTGTATGGAGCCTTCAGATTTACTGAAGAAAATCAAACCCAGAGAATTGAGGCTGAAAAAGATGCCTTAAACCATTCTTCCAGTAGTTCCAATGTGATCAGTCATACTGATGCACAAGGTACAGCACTGATATCTTCTGAGAATGTATTTTCTATGAAGAAGATGATGTCTGAACTTATGGAATCTGTAGAAACTACCAGTATCTCTCCAGACTGTGATGAATCTGACAATGATGACTTGGTTGCAATGATTGCTAAAACATTTAACCGTTTTAAAGCAAGAGCAAATAGGCCAAGTGGACAATTTGCATCTAGTACTTCCACTGATAAGACTAATCTGACATGCTTTAAGTGTGGCAGAAAGGGTCATTTCATGAAGGATTGCAAGTCCAGTCAGTTTGTATCCCAGCCTGGTCCTTTTTCTTCTAATAAAAAGCCTGATGATAGCTATAAATCTAAATACAAAAAACTTAAGGCTCAAATTGCTCTCATGTCTTGTTAGGTCCAGATTTAGTCCAGACTTACTGGACTGGCTCCAGACTGGACTACTGGAACCTTATTTAGGTTTGTTAAGAAAACTTGTTTTGCTGGTCTCGCTCCAGACCCGACTACTGGAGCCTCACTGAAGATTTGACCAGAAAACGTTTCTCTACTGGACCTACTCCAGACTTGGAATCTGGAGTCCCTCTAAAGATTTGTCCAGAAATAATTGAAGACTAGTGAGCATTTACTTGTATAGGTAATCTGGAGCATTCTCCTGATTAGCTCACTGAAGACTTCACCCCAGTCCAGATCTACTCTACTGAAGACATTCTGACTGAAGTCAAAGACTGAAGTCTGAAGGAAGAAGACTTAACAAATGGCGGAGTCCACTGGAAAGTCTTACCAGATCTGCACACTGGAGGATTGTTAGTGTTCTAGATCCTGCAAGTCTGAACACTAATATCGAGGATTGACTTTTGCCTTTAACACACTTTCCAAAGAACAATCCACTTGTTCTTTAACAAAGTATACGTGTGTTAAGGTGGTTGGATAAAAGGATACACTTGCACTTGATGTGACTTTATCCTTATTCCTTATCCAATACATTTAATGTTCTTGTCGGATCATTAAATATATGCCAACCATATTTGTACGGCACAAATTCACTGGTGAATTTGTTGCCTATAAATACAAAGTCATTTCCTTGACAAAAATACTTTAAGCATTCCTTTTGCATTTAAGTGAATTTGTCTAATTACTCTCGATCTTAAACAGGGATACTTCACAACTTTAAGTATCTCGATCCTAAAGAGCTATTTGACAAATATAGATCATATTGTAACTCATAGGTTGTTAGGATACACACTTAATTGTGTTATCTTGATTCCGCAATAACCTTGTATTTTATTTACACATTAATAAATGAAATACCCATGAAACATACATAATGGTCCACTTTATTTGTTTATTGCTTTAAGTCTTGTATTACTTTGTTTATATATCTTGCATCTTTATTTACAAGTAATACTAGTCCAAATCTAGTGATTATTAGACTTGTTGTATTTTACACTTTCATTGGTAAACCATCTCGAAGTTAAAGGGACTCACATTTGGTATCAGAGCAGAAGGCTAATCATTGCCTAGATCTGTTCTTGATGGCTAACCAAGAAAATACACAAGGTTTTAGTCTTGGTCCCGATCCTAATGTAAATATTCATGATCAAAATGAACCACAAAGTACAGCACTGATATCTTCTGAGAATGTATTTTCTATGAAGAAGATGGTGTCTGAACTTATGGATTCTGGAGAGTCCAGTCAAGTCTCTCCAGACTGTTGTGATGAAACTGAAGATGATGACCTTATTGCAATGATTGCTAAAACGTTTAACCGTTTCAAAGCAAGAGCAAATAAGCCATCTGGACAATTTGCATCCAGTTCTTCCACTGACAAGACCAATTTGACATGCTTTAAGTGTGGCAAAAAGGGTCATTTCATGAAAGAGTGCAGGTCCAACCAGTTTGCATCCAAGCCTGGTCCATTCTCTTCTAATAATAAGCCTGATGATAGCTATAAATGAAATACCCATGAAACATACATAATGGTCCACTTTATTTGTTTATTGCTTTAAGTCTTGTATTACTTTGTTTATATATCTTGCATCTTTATTTACAAGTAATACTAGTCCAAATCTAGTGATTATTAGACTTGTTGTATTTTACACTTTCATTGGTAAACCATCTCGAAGTTAAAGGGACTCACATTTGGTATCAGAGCAGAAGGCTAATCATTGCCTAGATCTGTTCTTGATGGCTAACCAAGAAAATACACAAGGTTTTAGTCTTGGTCCCGATCCTAATGTAAATATTCATGATCAAAATGAACCACCAAGTACAGCACTGATATCTTCTGAGAATGTATTTTCTATGAAGAAGATGGTGTCTGAACTTATGGATTCTGGAGAGTCCAGTCAAGTCTCTCCAGACTGTTGTGATGAAACTGAAGATGATGACCTTATTGCAATGATTGCTAAAACGTTTAACCGTTTCAAAGCAAGAGCAAATAAGCCATCTGGACAATTTGCATCCAGTTCTTCCACTGACAAGACCAATTTGACATGCTTTAAGTGTGGCAAAAAGGGTCATTTCATGAAAGAGTGCAGGTCCAACCAGTTTGCATCCAAGCCTGGTCCATTCTCTTCTAATAATAAGCCTGATGATAGCTATAAATTGAAATATAAAAAGCTTAAGGCCCAAATTGCTCTCATGGCACAACAAATGGAAACAAATAATAAGTGCATGATTGCTACAACTGAAGAGAAGTGGGTTCCTTCTGATGACTCATCTGTTGATGAAGAAGAAGAAAGAGATTGCTGTTACATGGCTCTGGAAGTTGATGAGCACCTGGTGAAGGAAGATGTCACATCTGGACGATGGGTGGACATAGTTATTAAAAAGGTTAGTGATTATGATAATGCAACTGACCAAGAACTAAAATTGGACATTGCTGAAGCTTTAAATTCTGATTTGATTTTTGTAGAAACTGTTAGATCTGATTGTGTAAATGGTCTAGAAACAGATTCTTCTGAAATAAATGCTTTAAAATCAAAATTAAAAGAGCTTCAAGACATTGAACTGGCATTTCAAGCCCAGGTGCTGGTAAAAGATACACCCTGGTGATCATAGATGAGTTCTCCAGATATTGTTGGGTGATCTTTCTGAGGTCCAAAAGTGAAGCTGCTACTGAAATCATCAGTCTTATCAAGCAAATTGAGCTCAAGTACAGTCGAAAAGTGTGTCAGTTAAGAAGTGACAATGGAACAGAATTCCAGAATGCAACTCTGGAGTCATTCTGTACTGACACTGGCATCTCCCAGAACTTCTCTTCAGCCCGCTCTCCAGAGCAAAATGGAGTTGTGGAAAGGAAAAATAGAACGCTGATAGAAGCTGCCAGGAGTATGCTTGCTGAATCTGGACTGTCTACCAGTTTCTGGGCGGAAGCAATTACAACTGCTTGCCACACCCAGAATCGATCAGTGTACATCAAAAGACACAAAAAGACAGCCTATGAAGTCTTAAGAAATAGAAAACCAAATATTGGTTATTTTCACGTTTTTGGATGTCCAGTTTACATCCTGAACGACTCCAGTCAGCTAGGCAAATTTGATGCCAAAGCTGATGAAGGGTATTTCTTAGGCTATTCAGCCATTCGCAAGGCCTTCAGAGTCTACAACAAGAGACTGGAGAAGGTCCATGAGTCAATTCATGTCACATTTGATGAATCAAATGCCTCAATCAACAAGAAGCCAGTTCCTGACACTCCCCCAGTAACACCAATTGTCTTTTGTGAATCTGATCCAATAAACGACAAAAATGAAGATTCACCAGACACAGTTTCCAGTCATCCTGATCTGGAACCTGTTCAGAAAAAGAAACTCTCCAGTAGTACTCCATTCTATCCCTCTATTATTTTCAAACTACCCTCTGAAATTAATATTGGTTCAGATGTGCGTACTACTCCTCCAGTATCAGTATCAGTTGAAATGTACCAGAAATGTCTTCTGGTGACCAAACTGAACCAGTACTACAAGAAATACCTTCATATGAAGAATTTCATGATGCAAATCGTGATTTAAATGAATCAGATGAAGATGTTGAAGTAGTCTATGAAGAACCTCCTCCTGAAGCAACTTCAGAGGAGACTCAACTGAATTCTTGCACTGATATTGTTGTCAGTAACAATCCTGGTCAGTACTCCAGATGGACAAAAGCTCACCCTATTGATCAGATCTTAGGTGACTCCAGTCATGGTGTACAGACCAGAAGAGCCTCCAGTAATCAATGCTTATACGTCAGTTTTCTATCTTTGATAGAACCTAAGAAGATTGACGAGGCTCTAGAAGATCCAAACTGGGTGACTGCTATGCAAGAAGAGCTTCACCAGTTTGAAAGGAACAAAGAATGGTATCTGGTTCCTTTCCCAGTTGGAAAGAAAGAACCAATTGGAACAAGATGGGTCTTCAGAAACAAAGTAGATGAAGATGGCCACGTAATAAGAAACAAGGCCAGACTGGTAGCATAAGGCTACTGCCAGTCAGATGTCGACTTTGATGAATCTTTTGCTCCAGTGGCTAGACTTGAAGCGATCAGAATTTTCTTAGCATTCGCTGCTAATCATCAGTTCAAGGTCTACCAGATGGACGTAAAGAGTGCTTTCTTGAATGGGAAGCTTGAAGAAGAAGTTTACGTCAGACAACCTCCAGGTTTCGTTGATGACAAGCATCCACATTGGGTATATCGTCTGGACAAAGCGCTATATGGCCTCAGACAAGCACCACGTGCCTGGTATGATACTCTGACTAAACATTTGTTGAAAAATGGTTTTAAACGAGGTGTAATTGACAATACCTTATTCATTCTTCATGAGAAAGGTAATCTGTTAATGGTACAAATTTATGTTGATGATATAATTTTTGGGTCTACTGATGAAAACATGTGCAAGAAATTTTCTAAAATCATGTCCACTGAATATGAAATGAGTTTGATGGGTGAATTAACATATTTTCTTGGACTCCAGATTAAACAAAACAAAGATGGAATTTTTATTAATTAGGAAAAATATGTTAGAGATCTTTTAAAGAAATTCGATATGAATTCTTCACCATCTAAACCAACTCCAATTTCTGCACCACTGACACTGGACTCGGATCCAGATGGCAAACCAGTGAACACCACTGTCTATAGAGGCATGGTTGGTTCACTGATGTATTTAACGGCCAGTAGACCAGATATTATGTTTTTAACATGTTTATGTGCCAGATATCAGTCTAATCCAAAGGAATCTCATATGCTGCTGTAAAGCGCATACTGAAGTACCTTAAAGGTGTCCCCAGTCTAGGTCTTTGGTACCCCAAAGGCTCAGGCATGGATCTAATGGGTTATTCAGATTCAGATCATGCAGGTTGTAAGATAGATAGGAAATCTACAACTGGTGGATGTCATTTCCTAGGTGGCAAACTGGTCAGCTGGACCAGTAAGAAGCAAACTTCAGTTTCATTATCCACTGCTGAAGCTGAATACGTGTCTGCAGCCAGTTGTTGTGCTCAGATACTCTGGATGAAGAACCAGTTGCTTGATTATGGTATTAAATATTCAAAGACTCCAATCTTTTGTGATAATACCAGTGCCATCGCTATCTTCAACAATCCAGTCATGCACTCCAGAACCAAACACATCGATCTAAGGTACCATTTCATTCGCGATCATATTATGAAAAACAACATTGAACTCCATTTTATTCCCACTGACAAACAACTCGCTGACATTTTTACTAAACCACTGGATGTAAAAACTTTTGAATATCTTGTTGGTGAGTTGGGAATGTTAAACCCTTAAATCTGGAACCTTGGTATTGAACGCCATTGTGTACTACTAAGGATCTTTGATTTAAAGATTCAAAAATTTATTTCTGGATCAACATTCCAGGGAAGACTTGAAAAATATTTTCTCTTAAAAATGTTTAAGTTCAGGGGGAATTAATTTTCTCACTGGACAAATTCTTCAGAAAATATTTCTGGTGCTTTGTAAATATGTCCCTCTCACTGGTAACTGGACAAGTTGAAGTGCGTGTTTGAGTTGACTTTTGTCTCCTTGTAAATGTGTCCCTCTCATTTGTCTGTATTAGTTGACGTGCAAGTTTAAGGTTTCCAGTCTTTCAAAAATGGTTTTCACTGGTACTTTACTGGAGTATCCCTCCAGTGTACCATCAGTACATGTTCACTGGACTAATCCACCAGTGATACTGGACGGTCCTGTCAACCTCCAGATGCACTGAAATATGTCATAATATTTTCAAAATACTTGATCTTTGTATGTGCCACGTAAGCAAACTTTTTCAAAGATATTTATCTTATAAATCCTACGTGGCATGTAAATTTTTCAAAAACAATGATGGTCTTTTTACTTTGGGAAAACAAAAAGTACAAGTTATTACTGTTTTGTGGGCTGTAAACCGTCATGCATTTATGTGTGATGTGATGTAATTAATGCGGATCTCAGAACACAATCAAAAATTATATTTGATAATTTCAAATTAATCGTTTGAGTTCCACATTCTCAATCCTATATATACCCACTTTCACTTTCAATTTCATTTACTTCGAACATTTACTCCTAAATCTAAAATTCCTTCATTCAATTTCTTAAATTCTTCATTCATTTTCCAATCATATAACTCCTATATTAACTGCAATTCATTAAATTCTTCATCATAAACCCTAAAATCATTCAATTTCATCTTCATTTATAATTCCAATGGCTCCTAGACAATCAAACTCACCAAGAAATCTTCTATCTGCTGAATATGCTCCGGCTGCAGATGTCGTTAAAGCACCTCATATCACCCTTGAAGCAAAGGCTATAAGGATGAATATGAATAACTGGATGGCAAAACTCTCGCTATCCAGTGTCCATGATCCACAATCAATCATTGGGAGATTAAATACCTTTTTTCTCTCATGTCCATTGTATGGTGCTTTAACAATAAATCCAGAAAAGATGTATCACGATTATTTGTGTGAATTCTGGTACACAGCTGAATATAATGAAGCGAATTCATCAATTGAATATTCTCTTGAGCAAGGGACCAGACCCTTGGCTTTTACAGTAGATTCTCTCAGAGCAGCTCTTCAATTAGGCTATCTGGATGAGAATGAGTTGGCAATACCACTCCCTACTGGTATCAACTTTAGAGAGGTATGCAGATTGATGGGGCATACAGAGATAGTGGATGAGCATGGTCAGTTGCTAAGGAAGGGAACAATATATATGAGCAGACTGACGGATTCGTGGAGATATTTCTTCACACACATTGTCGAGTGCCTTGGAGGTAGTTCTGGAGGGTTAGACCAGATCAATCAAACCCACCTCCAGATTGCCTACTGTTTGTGGTTTGGGCTAAGGGTTGATTTTGCCTAGATATTATTTGACGATCTGGTAGAACGTTTAAAGGTAAAAGGTAGAAAGCCCTTTGTACCATACATTCGCTTTCTTTCAATCATATTTAAGAACGTTCTTGGAGCCCAGTACGATTTTGAAACCACTCATTTTTCAATGAGTGAGTACATGAGAGATCTGACCAACTTAAGGTCCAGAGATGGTGAGGTGGATATTCCTCAATCAATGTTGTCACTTCAAAGAATAGAAGAGAATGTGGCACCAGGCAGGGTCCAAGTTGTTGAAGTACCTGCTGGTAGCGAAGATGTTGAAATTGTTGAATTGGTTCAACCTATTCAACAAGTGGCTCCTGTTGGTGGACCAGAAACTGTTGAGCTTTCCAGACGACCAAATGCCACCACCAGAACGAATGCCACCACCAGAAAATGCCACCACCAGAACCGAATGCCACCACCAGAACCTGAATGCCACCACCAGAACCGAATGCCACCACCAGAACCTGAATGCCACCACCAGAACCGAATGCCACCACCAGAAACCGAATGCCACCACCAGAAATACCGAATGCCACCACCAGAACAATGCCACCACCAGAACCAATGCCACCACCAGAACCGAATGCCACCACCAGAACCGAATGCCACCACCAGAACAATGCCACCACCAGAACCGAATGCCACCACCAGAACCGAATGCCACCACCAGAACCGAATGCCACCACCAGAACCGAATGCCACCACCAGAACCGAATGCCACCACCAGAACCTGAATGCCACCACCAGAACCGAATGCCACCACCAGAACCTGAATGCCACCACCAGAACCGAATGCCACCACCAGAACCTGAATGCCACCACCAGAACCTGAATGCCACCACCAGAACCGAATGCCACCACCAGAACCTGAATGCCACCACCAGAAACCGAATGCCACCACCAGAAATACCAATGCCACCACCAGAACGAATGCCACCACCAGAACCTGAATGCCACCACCAGAACGAATGCCACCACCAGAACCGAATGCCACCACCAGAACAATGCCACCACCAGAACCGAATGCCACCACCAGAACCGAATGCCACCACCAGAACCGAATGCCACCACCAGAACCGAATGCCACCACCAGAACCGAATGCCACCACCAGAACCGAATGCCACCACCAGAACCTGAATGCCACCACCAGAACCGAATGCCACCACCAGAACCTGAATGCCACCACCAGAACCGAATGCCACCACCAGAACCTGAATGCCACCACCAGAACCGAATGCCACCACCAGAACCTGAATGCCACCACCAGAAACCGAATGCCACCACCAGAAACCGAATGCCACCACCAGAAATACCAATGCCACCACCAGAACTGAATGCCACCACCAGAACCGAATGCCACCACCAGAACTAATGCCACCACCAGAACCGAATGCCACCACCAGAACCTGAATGCCACCACCAGAACCGAATGCCACCACCAGAACCTGAATGCCACCACCAGAACCGAATGCCACCACCAGAACCGAATGCCACCACCAGAACCGAATGCCACCACCAGAACCGAATGCCACCACCAGAACCGAATGCCACCACCAGAACCGAATGCCACCACCAGAACCGAATGCCACCACCAGAACCGAATGCCACCACCAGAACCAAATGCCACCACCAGAAACCGAATGCCACCACCAGAAATACCAATGCCACCACCAGAACGAATGCCACCACCAGAACCTAGAATGCCACCACCAGAAACCGAAATGCCACCACCAGAACCTAGAATGCCACCACCAGAACGAATGCCACCACCAGAACCAATGCCACCACCAGAAACCGAATGCCACCACCAGAACCAAATGCCACCACCAGAAACCGAATGCCACCACCAGAACCGAATGCCACCACCAGAACCAAATGCCACCACCAGAAACCGAATGCCACCACCAGAACCAAATGCCACCACCAGAAACCGAATGCCACCACCAGAACCTGAATGCCACCACCAGAACCGAATGCCACCACCAGAACCTGAATGCCACCACCAGAACCGAATGCCACCACCAGAACCAAATGCCACCACCAGAAACCTGAATGCCACCACCAGAAATACCAATGCCACCACCAGAACGAATGCCACCACCAGAACCGAATGCCACCACCAGAACAATGCCACCACCAGAACCGAATGCCACCACCAGAACCGAATGCCACCACCAGAACCGAATGCCACCACCAGAACCAATGCCACCACCAGAAACCGAATGCCACCACCAGAACCAAATGCCACCACCAGAACCGAAATGCCACCACCAGAACCAAATGCCACCACCAGAACTAAATGCCACCACCAGAAACCGAAATGCCACCACCACCATCTTCAGAAATGCCACCACCAGAACCTAGAATGCCACCACCACCACCATCAATTCCTCAATCAACTCCATACTTCACACCTTTCATTCAACCAACACAAACTCAATCACCACCAGTTGAAGCCCCAGAAAACCCAACCGAACAAAGTGTGCCAGTCTCAAATGTTGAAACTGAAGAGGACTGGGCACAAGTACCTATGATGACCAGATTGACTTCTCATCTGGAACAACCCAGTGGTCTCTCCACTTCATCTTCTACCGAGGTCCAAGGCCTTCTTAGTAAGGTGGCGGACCTGGAGAGATCACTTCAGAGCTCTTCCCAGGTTATTTCTGACTTCAAATCAATTTTATCAAACAATTTAGCGTCAGAAATGAACCTTTTTGCTGGGAATGAGAAGTTGGTTTTTGATAAGTTAGATGAGCTGGTACTGGCCACAAATCTCAATTCTCAAAATATAAGGGTGGCAGTACAAGGGTTGGAAGAGAAGATTGTTAGTTCTGTTGAGACTGAAGACAAGTGACTGGTACTGATGCCAGTGCACGTATAGCCCAGAGAGCACTTGGCACTGAAGCCATTGTGCAGACTGAAGAAGAGGCTACTGGTACTGATGCCAGTGCACGTATAGCCCAGAGAGCACTTGGCACTGAAGCCATTGTGCAGACTGAAGAAGAGGCTACTGGTACTGATGCCAGTGCACGTATAGCCCAGAGAGCACTTGGCACTGAAGCCATTGTGCAGACTGAAGAAGAGGCTACTGGTACTGATGCCAGTGCACGTATAGCCCAGAGAGCACTTGGCACTGAAGCCATTGTGCAGACTGAAGAAGAGGCTACTGGTACTGATGCCAGTGCACGTATAGCCCAGAGAGCACTTGGCACTGAAGCCATTGTGCAGACTGAAGAAGAGGCTACTGGTACTGATGCCAGTGCACGTATAGCCCAGAGAGCACTTGGCACTGAAGCCATTGTGCAGACTGAAGAAGAGGCTACTGGTACTGATGCCAGTGCACGTATAGCCCAGAGAGCACTTGGCACTGAAGCCATTGTGCAGACTGAAGAAGAGGCTACTGGTACTGATGCCAGTGCACGTATAGCCCAGAGAGCACTTGGCACTGAAGCCATTGTGCAGACTGAAGAAGAGGCTACTGGTACTGATGCCAGTGCACGTATAGCCCAGAGAGCACTTGGCACTGAAGCCATTGTGCAGACTGAAGAAGAGGCTACTGGTACTGATGCCAGTGCACGTATAGCCCAGAGAGCACTTGGCACTGAAGCCATTGTGCAGACTGAAGAAGAGGCTACTGGTACTGATGCCAGTGCACGTATAGCCCAGAGAGCACTTGGCACTGAAGCCATTGTGCAGACTGAAGAAGAGGCTACTGGTACTGATGCCAGTGCACGTATAGCCCAGAGAGCACTTGGCACTGAAGCCATTGTGCAGACTGAAGAAGAGGCTACTGGTACTGATGCCAGTGCACGTATAGCCCAGAGAGCACTTGGCACTGAAGCCATTGTGCAGACTGAAGAAGAGGCTACTGGTACTGATGCCAGTGCACGTATAGCCCAGAGAGCACTTGGCACTGAAGCCATTGTGCAGACTGAAGAAGAGGCTACTGGTACTGATGCCAGTGCACGTATAGCCCAGAGAGCACTTGGCACTGAAGCCATTGTGCAGACTGAAGAAGAGGCTACTGGTACTGATGCCAGTGCACGTATAGCCCAGAGAGCACTTGGCACTGAAGCCATTGTGCAGACTGAAGAAGAGGCTACTGGTACTGATGCCAGTGCACGTATAGCCCAGAGAGCACTTGGCACTGAAGCCATTGTGCAGACTGAAGAAGAGGCTACTGGTACTGATGCCAGTGCACGTATAGCCCAGAGAGCACTTGGCACTGAAGCCATTGTGCAGACTGAAGAAGAGGCTACTGGTACTGATGCCAGTGCACGTATAGCCCAGAGAGCACTTGGCACTGAAGCCATTGTGCAGACTGAAGAAGAGGCTACTGGTACTGATGCCAGTGCACGTATAGCCCAGAGAGCACTTGGCACTGAAGCCATTGTGCAGACTGAAGAAGAGGCTACTGGTACTGATGCCAGTGCACGTATAGCCCAGAGAGCACTTGGCACTGAAGCCATTGTGCAGACTGAAGAAGAGGCTACTGGTACTGATGCCAGTGCACGTATAGCCCAGAGAGCACTTGGCACTGAAGCCATTGTGCAGACTGAAGAAGAGGCTACTGGTACTGATGCCAGTGCACGTATAGCCCAGAGAGCACTTGGCACTGAAGCCATTGTGCAGACTGAAGAAGAGGCTACTGGTACTGATGCCAGTGAGCCACAATTTGAAACCTTCCCAGACATTCCTACTACATTGAAATCTATTAAAGGAAAAGAAAAGGTTGTGCCTGGTGAAGAGGAAGAGCAATTTGAAGATGTTGACAATGAAACATCAAGGAAATTGCAACAACAATGCATAATGATCGAAATCTTCAAGACAAACCAGAAGGATGAACTGCTGGCCTATCAAAGGGAGATGGCTACAATGGGTACTCTGGATTCCTACAATGCTGGCAGGTTAGGCATAAACATTGAAGTATATAAAAGGATGAAGGAAGATCCCAGAGTTCATCAGTGTCTTGATGCTTTGAATGATGTCCATATACGCTCGTTCTATGCTGAGGAAGAATAGGTATATGATTCCTTAATTTATGGTGTGTCCATTCCAGAGTTGATCAGACAAAGAAAGGAGGAGCTGGTAAGCCTCCAGAAGAAAATTAGAAGAAATGTTGGTGCTCTGGAATTGGAATACAGAAAGAGAATGACTGGTCTACCTAAACTTACTGCCAAGCAACTGAAAGCAATAAAAGATGGTGATGTTAGCACCTTTATTCCTCTGGATACCACTCTGAAGATCAATAGACAAGAACACCAGTCCACTGAAGGACAATAGAGTGGTGTATCCAGGGATACTGAAGAAATGGTACAGTTGGCTAAGCAGAGGGCTAAATATGATGAAATGATGAATTTCAGGGCCAATACAAGAAAGATTGTAAATGCTGAAATTAAACTGGCTGAAAATCATCAAGGTATGACCAGATTTAATGTGAAGTTGACCAGGGAGGGTAACTTTACTGATGAAAGGAAAGATACTGCAGTCCAAGCTTTTGGATGGACTGAACTGAAGGAGATTGGATTGACATTTAAAGGTAAGACTGATCTCTCTCCAGATGTGAAGGCTTTTATGAAAAGGATTGAGAAAGTCTGGAAGAGAATTCAACAAATGGAAGCTGTGTTGGGTCTAAGACCACTAGTGTCTGTTCCATCATCTCCATCTCCAAAGAGGAAGGCCACTGAAGATGCACCAGGGCATTCATCGAGAAGAAGGGCCTAAACTCTTATCATTGTACTTATTGTATTTAGTGACTTATGAAAGTTGTAATTATTTTCCTTTTTGATGAAAGTAATAATAGTTGCAATTTTTTATTTTTTTTTATAAGTAAATGACCAGATTTAGTCTAAGTTAGAACTTAAAAGATGAAACTGAAAACACTCATGATCTATAAAGTGTTTTCCAGTAACTTAGATTTTTTAGACTTAAATCGACCAAGTGTTTTCCAGACATACAAATTTGTATATCTATAAGTCTGAAAACACTTGCATTATTTCTAAACAAATAGGGGGAATTTGTTAGGTCCAGATTTAGTCCAGACTTACTGGACTGGCTCCAGACTGGACTACTGGAACCTTATTTAGGTTTGTTAAGAAAACTTGTTTTGCTGGTCTCGCTCCAGACCCGACTACTGGAGCCTCACTGAAGATTTGACCAGAAAACGTTTCTCTACTGGACCTACTCCAGACTTGGAATCTGGAGTCCCTCTAAAGATTTGTCCAGAAATAATTGAAGACTAGTGAGCATTTACTTGTATAGGTAATCTGGAGCATTCTCCAGATTAGCTCACTGAAGACTTCACCCCAGTCCAGATCTACTCTACTGAAGACATTCTGACTGAAGTCAAAGACTGAAGTCTGAAGGAAGAAGACTTAACAAATGGCGGAGTCCACTGGAAAGTCTTACCAGATCTGCACACTGGAGGATTGTTAGTGTTCTAGATCCTGCAAGTCTGAACACTAATATCGAGGATTGACTTTTGCCTTTAACACACTTTCCAAAGAACAATCCACTTGTTCTTTAACAAAGTATACGTGTGTTAAGGTGGTTGGATAAAAGGATACACTTGCACTTGATGTGACTTTATCCTTATTCCTTATCCAATACATTTAATGTTCTTGTCGGATCATTAAATGTATGCCAACCATATTTGTACGGCACAAATTCACTGGTGAATTTGTTGCCTATAAATACAAAGTCATTTCCTTGACAAAAATACTTTTAAGCATTCCTTTTGCATTTAAGTGAATTTGTCTAAATACTCTCGATCTTAAACAGGGATACTTCACAACTTTAAGTATCTCGATCCTAATGAGCTATTTGACAAATATAGATCATATTGTAACTCATAGGTTGTTAGGATACACACTTAATTGTGTTATCTTGATTCCGCAATAACCTTGTATTTTATTTACACATTAATAAATGAAATACCCATGAAACATACATAATGGTCCACTTTATTTGTTTATTGCTTTAAGTCTTGTATTACTTTGTTTATATATCTTGCATCTTTATTTACAAGTAATACTAGTCCAAATCTAGTGATTATTAGACTTGTTGTATTTTACACTTTCATTGGTAAACCATCTCGAAGTTAAAGGGACCCACATGTCTCAACAGATAGATAACAATAAATGCATGATTGCAACAACTGAAGAAAAGTGGGTTCGTTCTGACGATTCATCAGTTGATGAAGAAGAAGAAAGAGATTGCTGCTACATGGCTCTGGCAGACCAAGAGCATCTGGTGAAAGAAGATGTCATGTCTGGAAGATGGGTAGACATTGTCATTAAAAAGGTCAGTGATTATGATATCGAGATTGACCACGAATTGAAATTGGACATTGCTGAAGCTCTAAATTCTGATTTAATTTTTGTTGAAACTGTTAAATCTGAAAGTTTAAATGGTCTAGAAACATATTTTTCTGAAATATCCATCTTAAAATCAAAATGAAAAGAACTTCAAGATATTGAACTGGCATTTCAAGCCCAAGTTCTGGTAACTGAACAACTGGTTCAAGAAAAACAAGACCTGGAAACAATTTTACAAAAAGAAAAACAGGTTATTAAATCATGGCTAGAAACAAGAAAGCCATATGATGCTGGAGTAAATCAATTTCCCTCTCAAAAACGAGCATATTTAGATGGAAATACTCATGTTGCATCCTTGATACCAGTTATTGACCGTTTACCAGAGGAGGTCAGGCCCATTACCATATATGATGAGCCTGTTACTCCTAAGGCAAACATTTTTCCAGTTCAATCCCCAGAGGTAAAAACTGGAGCACCTCGGGTGGCTGCTCTAGTCAAAAAGGCTAAACAAAAGAAACCTCTACCACATTCTACTTCTAAGGAACCTTCAGTTCCAAAGAAATGGAATGTCTCTTTACCTAAGCCTAAAGACCAGTCAAATAGAAAGGCTCAGGTGTCATCTGATGAAAGTATTTTGTTAAGGTTAGAGAGCCAGTTTCAACTACTGGCTCGTCAAATTCAAAGTTGCAATGCAAGAATGAACAATTTTGAGGGTACTTCATCTGGACCTAAACAAAATACAAAATCTTTTTCAAAATACAAATATGTGTCTCCAGTAGAAAAGAACAAGAAAAAGGTTTCAAAACTATCTGTTCCAATAATATTTGCAGAGAAATCTGTAATTGAAGAAAGTGAAATCAACCAGAAACTTCCAGGGACCTACTTGGTAGGGTCCAGTGAACCCATCAGTCGATGGGTTCCCAAATCTAACTAATCAATCTGGTGGATGTGCAGGGCGATCGAAAGAAATTTATCTGGTATCTTGACAGTGCAGCTGGCAGGACAATGACCGGATGTAAGACCCTGCTGGAGGAGTTCATAATTTCTGATGGACCCTCCATTACTTTTGGAAACGATGGTTGTGGAAAACTTGAGGGATATGGTGTTCTGGACAATGGACAAGTCAAATTCAGACGAGTTGCATTTGTGAATGGTTTGAAATATAACCTGATCAGTGTAAGCCAACTGTGTGATGATGGCTATCAGGTTTTGTTCAATATTGCTCAGGGTATTGTATTCAACAAGGACTGGAAGGTAGTATTGATTGCTCCCAGAAGAGGAAATGTGTATGTTATGGATATGGAAAGCTCTCCTTCAGAGCAGTGTTTCTATACTCAAGCTGATGAAGACACAAATTGGTTATGGCATAAAAGGTTATCCCATTTAAATTTCAAACATATTAATAAGTTGTCTAGAAAACAACTGGCAGATGGAATACCTTCAGTTTCCTTCAAAAAGGAAAGGCCATGTCCAGGATGTGAGATGGGAAAGCAGAAACGTACCAGTTTCAAGACCAAACAGAATTTTAGCATATCTGAACCACTTCATATGCTTCATATGGATCTTTTTGGTCCAGTGAACGTTCAGACTCGTGCTGGTAAAAGATACACCCTGGTGATCGTCGATGAATACTCCAGATATTGTTGGGTTATCTTTCTCAGGTCGAAAAATGAAGCTGCTGCTGAAATCATCACTCTTATCAAACAGATTGAACTCAAATATGCGAGAAAAGTGTGTCAGTTGAGAAGTGACAATGGAACAGAATTCCAGAATGCTACACTGGAGTCATTCTGTACTGACACTGGCATCTCCCAGAACTTCTCTTTAGCACGATCACCAGAGCAGAATGGTGTGGTGTAGAAAGAAAGAATCGAATGCTGATAGAAGCTGCCAGGAGCATGCTTGCTGAATCTGGTATGTCTACCAGTTTCTGGGCTGAAGCAATTGCTACTGCTTGCCACACCCAGAACAGGTCAATTTACATCAAAAGACACATGAAAACAAACTATGAAGTATTAAGAAATAGAAAACCAAATATTGGTTATTTTCACGTTTTTGGATGTCCAGTTTACATCCTGAACGACTCCAGTCAGCTAGGCAAATTTGATGCCAAGCTGATGAAGACACAAATTGGTTATGGCATAAAAGGATATCCCATTTAAATTTCAAACATATTAATAAGTTGTCTAGAAAACAACTGGCAGATGGAATACCTTCAGTTTCCTTCAAAATATTAATAAGTTGTCTAGAAAACAACTGGCAGATGGAATACCTTCAGTTTCCTTCAAAAATTAATAAGTTGTCTAGAAAACAACTGGCAGATGGAATACCTTCAGTTTCCTTCAAAAAGGAAAGGCCATGTCCAGGATGTGAGATGGGAAAGCAGAAACGTACCAGTTTCAAGACCAAACAAAATTTTAGCATATCTGAACCACTTCATATGCTTCATATGGATCTTTTTGGTCCAGTGAACGTTCAGACTCGTGCTGGTAAAAGATACACCCTGGTGATCGTCGATGAATACTCCAGATATTGTTGGGTTATCTTTCTCAGGTCGAAAAATGAAGCTGCTGCTGAAATCATCACTCTTATCAAACAGATTGAACTCAAATATGCGAGAAAAGTGTGTCAGTTGAGAAGTGACAATGGAACAGAATTCCAGAATGCTACACTGGAGTCATTCTGTACTGACACTGGCATCTCCCAGAACTTCTCTTTAGCACGATCTCCAGAGCAGAATGGAGTGGTGGAAAGGAAGAATCGAACGCTGATAGAAGCTGCCAGGAGTATGCTTGCTGAATCTGGTATGTCTACCAGTTTCTGGGCTGAAGCAATTGCTACTGCTTGCCACACCCAGAACAGGTCAATTTACATCAAAAGACACATGAAAACAAACTATGAAGTATTAAGAAATAGAAAACCAAATATTGGTTATTTTCACGTTTTTGGATGTCCAGTTTACATCCTGAACGACTCCAGTCAGCTAGGCAAATTTGATGCCAAAGCTGATAAAGGGTATTTCTTAGGCTATTCAGCCATTCGCAAGGCCTTCAGAGTCTACAACAAAAGACTGGAAAAGGTCCATGAGTCAATACATGTCACATTTGATGAATCAAATGCTGCAATCAATAAAAAGCCAGCCCTTGATTCCCCCAGTAACTCCAATTGTCTTCTGTGAATCTGATCCTATCAACTACAATAAAGATTCTCCAGAAGAAGTTTCCAGTCATTCTGATCTGGAACCTGTTTGTTAGGTCCAGATTTACTGGACTCGCTCCAGACTCGACTACTGGAGCCTTACTGAAGATCTGTCCAGAAATGTGTTCTACTGGACCTACTCCAGACTTGGAATCTGGAGTCCCTCTGAAAATTTGTCCAGAAATAATGGAAGACCAGTGAGCAAATACTTGTATATGAAATCTGGAGTATTCTCCAGATTAGCTCACTGGACTTCACCCCAGTCCAGATCAACTCTACTGAAGTCATTCTCACTGAAGTCAAAGACTGAAGTCTGAAGAAAGAAGGCTGACAAATGGCGGAGTCCACTGGAAGTCTTACCAGATCTGTACACTGGAGGATTGTCAGTGTTCTAGACCTTACAAGTCTGAATACTGATATCGAGGAATTGACTTTTGCCTTTACACACTTTCCAAAGAACAATCCACTTGTTCTTTACCAAAGTTTATGCGTGTAAAGGTGGTTGGTTAAAAGGATACAAAGTCATTTGATGTGACTTTATCCTTATACCTTATCCAATGCATTTAATGTTCTTGTCGGATCATTAAATGCATGCAACCATATTTGTACGGCACAAAATTCACTGGTGAATTTTGTTGCCTATAAATACAAAGTCATTTCCTTGAGAAAAATACTTTTAAGCATACATTTTGCATTAGAGTGAATTTGTCTAAATACTCTCGATCTTAAACTGGGATACTTCACAACTTTAAGTATCTCGATCCAAAAGAGTTATTTGACAAATATAGATCATTTGTAATTCATATGTTGTTAGGATACATACTTATTTGTATTATCTTGATTCCGCACAACCTTGTATTTTATTTAACATCATAAATAAAATACACCTTTGAAAAATACATAATGTTCCACTTTACTTGTTTATTGCTTTAAGTCTTGTATTACTTTATTTATATACTTGCATTTATATTTAAGTAATACTAGTCCATTCTAGTGATTATTAGACTTGTTGTATTTTACACTTTCTAGGTTAACCATCGTATTTCAGGGACTCACATTTGGTATCAGAGCAGAAGGCTAAACATTGCCTAGATCTGTTTCTTTGATGGCTAACCAAGAAAATACACAAGGAAGTTTTAATTTTGGTCCCGATCCTAATGTCAATATTAATGATCAAAATAATGAACCACCTATTGTTAATAACACTAATCCACCACCTCCTCCTCCTACTCCTGCTTCTCCACACGTGCATGTGCACTATTGGTACGTGGAAGGCTAGGATGGTTTTGCATATCACTGGTATTGAGAGGAACATGATGAAAATCTTAAATGAAGGTCCTTATGTCCCTACATCACCTCTCAATCCCCTTCTTGATCCTTCTAGATCTAGAAGAGGAAGGGAAAAAAGGGAGGAACATTGGTCTGAAGAGGAGAGGAGATTGGTGAATCTAGACACCCTTCTCAAAAACATGATCCTCGGGGCCGTTCCAGAAACCCTAATTCCCACACTAGTTCTTTTTCCTAGTGCTAAAACCATGTGGGATGAACTTCTAAACCAGCATGAAGGAGGAGATGACACCATTGTCACCAGAAAGGTCTCCTTAAACAAGAGGTATGAGTCATTTTTTGCTCAGCCTAATGAGTCTCTCACTGGTACTTACACCAGATTTATGAGTATCATAAACCAGTTGAGAGGTCTTGGGGTTGAGAAGGACAAGGATATACTTCTGGAGAATTTTTGTGATATTCTTCCCCCCAAATGGTCTCACATGATCCTGGTCTTACGACAAGGTAAAACTCTGCACACACACACTCTCTCAACTTTATATGGAGCTTTCAGGTACACTGAAGAAAATCAAGCTCAGAGAGTGGTGGCAGAACAAGATACTTTTAACCATGCCTCCAGTAGTCCTAATGTGGTTAGTCATACTGAACCACAAAGTACAGCAATGATATCTTCTGAGAATGTATTTTCTATGAAGAAGATGGTGTCTGAACTCATGGATTCTGGAGAGTCCAGTCAAATCTCTCCAGACTGTTGTGATGAAACTGATGATGATGACCTCATTGCAATGATTGCTAAAACGTTTAACCGTTTCAAAGCAAGAGCAAATAGGCCATCTGGACAATTTGCATCCAGTTCTTCAACTAATAAGACCAATTTGACATGCTTTAAGTGTGGCAAAAAGGGTCATTTCATGAAAGATTGCAGGTCCAGCCAGTTTGTATCCAAGCCTGGTCCATTTTCTTCAAATAATAAGCCTGATGATAGCTATAAATTGAAATATAAAAAGCTTAAGGCCCAGATTGCTCTCATGGCACGAAAATAATAATAAGTGCATGATTGCAACAACTGAAGAAAAGTGGGTTCTTCTGATGAATCATCTGCTGATGAAGAAGAAGAAAGAGATTGCTGTTACATGGCTCTGGCAGACGAAGAGCACCTGGTGAAGGAAGATGTCACATCTGGACGATGGGTGGACATAGTTATTAAGAAGGTTAGTGATTATGATAGTGCAACTGACCAAGAATTAAAACTGGACATTGCTGAAGCTCTTAATTCTGATTTAATATTTGTAGAAACTGTTAGATCTGATTGTGTAAATGGTCTAGAAACAGATTTTTCTGAAATAACTGCTTTAAAATCAAAATTGAAAGAATTTCAAGACATTGAACTGGCATTTCAAGTCCAGGTTCTGGTAACTGAACAATTGATTCAAGAAAAACAAGATCTTGAAATCATTTTAGAGAAAGAAAAACTGGTGATTAAATCATGGCTAGAAACCAGAAAGCCATATGATGCTGGAGTAAATCAATTTCCTGCTCAAAAACGTGCATATTTAGATGGAAATACTCATGTAGCATCATTAATACCAGTAATCGATCGATTACCAGAGGGGTTCAGGCCCACCACTGTTTATGATGAGCCTGTAACTCCCAAGGCCAATATTTTCCCAGTTCAATCCCCAGAGGTTAAGACTGGAGCATTCCAGATGACTGCTCCAGTTAAAGAGGTTTATCGGAATAAACCTTTGCCTCAGACCAATCCCCTACCTAAGCCTAGGACTGGAAAGGCTAAGGTATCATCTGATGAAAATGTTTTGTCCAGGTTAGAGAGCCAGATTCAAATACTGACTCGTCATTTCAAAGTTTTAATGCAAGATTAAACTTTATTGAGGGTACTTCATCTGGCCCTAGACAAAATACAAAACCTTTTGCAAAGAAAGTTAAATCTATTTCTCCAGTTGAGAAAAAGAAAAAGGTTTCAAAACTATCAACCCAGTGGTCTTTTCAACTAAGACCACTGTTGAAGAAAGTGAACTAAACCAAATTGCCCCAGGGACCTATAAGGGAGGGTCCAGTGAACCCATCAGTCGATGGGTTCCCAAATCTAACTGATAATATCTGGTGTGTGTGCAGGGCGATCGAAAGAAATATATCTGGTATCTTGACAGTGCAGCTGGCAGGACGATGACCGGATGTAAGACCCTGCTGGAGGAGTTCACCATTTCTGATGGACCCTCCATTACTTTTGGAAATGATGGTTGTAGAAAGACTGAGGGATACGGTGTTCTGAACAATGGACAAGTCAAGTTCAGACGTGTTGCATTTGTGAATGGTTTGAAATATAACCTGATCAGTGTAAGCCAACTGTGTGATGATGGCTATCAAGTTCTATTCAATATTGCTCAGGGTATCGTATTCAACAAGGACTGGAAGGTAGTGTTGATTGCTCCCAGAAAAGGGAATGTGTACGTGATGGATATGGAAAGCTCTCCTTCAGAGCAGTGTTTCTATACTCAAGCTGATGAAGACACAAACTGGTTATGGCACAAAAGGTTATCCCATTTAAATTTCAAGAATATTAATAAGTTGTCCAGAAAACAACTTGCAGATGGGATACCTTCAGTTTCCTTCAAAAAGGAAAGGCCATGTCCAGGATGTGAGATGGGTAAGCAAAAACGTACCAGTTTCAAGACCAGACAGAATTTCAGCATATCTGAACCTCTTCATATGCTTCATATGGACCTCTTTGGTCCAGTGAACGTTCAGACTCGTGCTGGTAAAAGATACACCCTGGTGATCGTAGATGAATTCTCCAGATATTGTTGGGTGATCTTTCTGAGGTCTAAAAGTGAAGCTGCTGCTGAAATCATCAGTCTTATCAAGCAAATTGAGCTCAAGTACAGTCGAAAGGTGTGTCAGTTAAGAAGTGACAATGGAACAAAATTCCAGAATGCAACTCTGGAGTCATTCTGTACTGACACTGGCATCTCCCAGAATTTCTCATCATCCCGCTCTCCAGAACAGAATGGAGTTGTGGAAAGGAAGAATCGAACGCTGATAGAAGCTGCCAGGAGTATGCTTGCTGAATCTGGTCTGTCTACCAGTTTCTGGGATGAAGCAATTGCTACTGCTTGCCACACCCAGAACCGGTCAGTGTATGTGAAGCGACACAAAAAGACAGCCTATGAAGTCTTAAGAAATAGAAAACCAAATATTGGTTATTTTCACATTTTTGGATGTCCAGTTTACATCCTGAACGACTCCAGTCAGCTAGGAAAATTTGATGCCAAAGCTGATGAAGGGTATTTCTTAGGCTATTTAGCCATTCGCAAGGCCTTCAGAGTCTACAACAAAGAGACTGGAGAAGGTCCATGAGTCAATTCATGTCACATTTGATGAATCAAATGCTGCAATCAACAAGAAGCCAGCCCTTGACACTCCCCCAGTAACTCCAATTGTCTTTTGTGAATCTGATCCTATAAACGACAATAAAGAAGATTCAGAAGACACAGTTTCCAGTCATCCTGATCTGGAACCTGTTCAGAAAAAGAAACTCTCTAGTAGTACTCCATTCTATCCCTCTATTATTTTCAAACTACCATCTGAAATTAATATTGGATCAGATGTTCGTACTACTCCCCCAGTATCAGTGTCAGTTGAGAATATACCAGAAATGTCTTCTTATGAAGAATTCCAAACTGAACCAGTACTTCAAGAAATGCCTTCAAATGAAGAATTTCATGATGCAAATCGTGATTTAAATGACTCAGATGAAGATACTGAAGTAGTCTGGCAAGATACTCCTCCAGAAGCAACTCCAGAGGAGACTCAACTGAATTCTTGCACTGATATTGTTGTCAGTAACAATCCTGGTCAGTACTCCAGATGGACAAAAGCTCATCCTATTGATCAGATCATAGGTGACTCCAGTAGAGGAGTTCAGACCAGAAGAGCCTCCAGTAATCAATGCTTATATGTCAGTTTTCTATCATTGATGGAACCTAAGAAGATTGACGAGGCTATGGAAGATCCAAGCTGGGTGACTGCTATGCAAGAAGAGCTTCACCAGTTTGAAAGGAACAAGGTCTGGTATCTGGTTCCTTTCCCAGTTGGAAAGAAAGAACCAATTGGAACAAGATGGGTCTTCAGAAACAAGGTAGATGAAGATGGCCACGTAATCAGAAACAAGGTAGATGAAGATGGCCACGTAATCAGAAACAAGGCCAGACTGGTAGCACAAGGCTACTGCCAGTCAGATGTTGATTTTGATGAATCATTTGCTCCAGTGGCTAGACTTGAAGCGATCAGAATATTTTTAGCATTCGCTGCTTATCATCAGTTCAAGGTCTACCAGATGGATGTAAAGAGTGCTTTCTTGAATGGAAAGCTTGAAGAAGAAGTTTATGTCAGACAACCACCAGGTTTCGTTGATGAAAAGCATCCACATTGGGTATATCGTCTGGACAAAGCGCTTTATGGCCTCAGACAAGCCCCACGTGCCTGGTATGACACTCTGACTAAACATTTATTGAAAAATGGTTTCAAAAGAGGTGCAATTGACAATACCTTATTTATTCTTCATGAAAAAGGTAATCTGTTAATGGTACAAATTTATGTTGATGATATTATTTTTGGGTCTACTGATGAAAACATGTGCAAAAAATTTTCGAAAATAATGTCAACTGAATATGAAATGAGTTTGATGGGTGAATTAACATATTTTCTTGGACTCCAGATTAAACAAAACAAAGATGGCATTTTTATTAATCAGGAAAAATATGTTAGAGATCTTTTAAAGAAATATGATATGAACTCTTCACCATCTAAACCAACTCCAATTTCTGCACCACTGACACTGGACTCCGATCCAGATGGTAAACCAGTGAACACCACTGTCTACAGAGGCATTGTTGGTTCACTGATGTATTTAACTGCCAGTAGACCAGATATTATGTTTTCAACATGTTTATGTGCCAGATATCAGTCTAATCCAAAGGAATCTCATATGCTTGCTGTAAAGCGCATACTGAAGTACCTTAAAGGTGTCCCCAGTCTAGGTCTTTGGTATCCCAAAGGCTCAGGCATGGATCTAATGGGTTATTCAGATTCAGATCATGCAGGTTGTAAGATAGACAGGAAATCCACTACTGGTGGATGTCATTTCCTTGGTGGCAAACTGGTCAGCTGGACCAGTAAGAAGCAAACTTCAGTTTCATTGTCCACTGCTGAAGCTGAATACGTGTCTGCAGCCAGTTGTTGTGCTCAGATACTCTGGATGAAGAACCAGTTGCTTGATTATGGTATTAAATATTCAAAGACCCCAATCTTTTGTGATAATACCAGTGCCATACTGGAGTGTCCCTCCAGTGTACCATCAGTACATGTTCACTGGACTAATCCACCAGTGATACTGGAGTGTCCCTCCAGTGTACCATCAGTACATGTTCACTGGACTAATCCACCAGTGATACTGGAGTGTCCCTCCAGTGTACCATCAGTACATGTTCACTGGACTAATCCACCAGTGATACTGGAGTGTCCCTCCAGTGTACCATCAGTACATGTTCACTGGACTAATCCACCAGTGATACTGGAGTGTCCCTCCAGTGTACCATCAGTACATGTTCACTGGACTAATCCACCAGTGATACTGGAGTGTCCCTCCAGTGTACCATCAGTACATGTTCACTGGACTAATCCACCAGTGATACTGGAGTGTCCCTCCAGTGTACCATCAGTACATGTTCACTGGACGAATCCACCAGTGATACTGGAGTGCCCCTCCAGTGTACCATCAGTACATGTTCACTGGACTAATCCACCAGTGATACTGGAGTGTCCCTCCAGTGTACCATCAGTGCATGCTTCACTGGACTAATCCACCAGTGATACTGGAGTGTCCCTCCAGTGTACCATCAGTACATGTTCACTGGACTAATCCACCAGTGATACTGGAGTGTCCAGTCAACCTCCAGATGCACTGAAATATGTCATAATATTTTCTAAATACTTGGTCATTGTGCGTGCCACGTAAGCAAACTTTTTAAAGATATTTTAATCCTACGTGGCATGTAAATTTTTCAACGTAATGATGGTATTTTTACCTTGGGAAGTCAAAAAGAGCAACTTGTTAATGTTTGTGGGCTGTAAACCGTCACACATTTATGTGTGATGTGATGTAATTAATGCGGATCTCAGAACAAGATCAAAATTTTATTTGATAATTTCAAATTAAACCGTTTGAGTTCCACATTCTCTCTCCTATAAATACCCACTTTCAATTTCATTTGCATTTACTTCGAACATATTTACTCCCAAATCTTTCAAATTCCTTCATTTACTTCTTCATTCAATTTCCAATCATATTTATCTCTCTTATTTACTCCATTCCATTCAATTCTTCATCAAATCTTCATCATAACCATATATATTCAATTTCATCTTCATCTATTCTTTATAAAATGGCACCTAGACAATCCAAATCGCTTAAAAATCTGCTTGCCGCTGAATATGCTCCTTCTGAAAATGTTGAAAGGGCACCTCATATCACTCTTGAGGCAAATGCCATAAGAATAAACATGAACAACTGGATGGCCAGACTTTCTCTTTCCAGTGTTCATGATGCCCAATCTGTTATTGGGAGATTAAACACATTTTTTCTCTCATGTCCTTTATATGGTGCTTTAACATTAAATCCAGGAAGGATGTACCACGATTACCTTTGTGAATTCTGGTACACTGCAAAATATGATGATGAAACTTCATCAATCAATTATACTCTCAAGGGAGGTACCAGATCCCTTGGTTTCACTGCTAGTCTACTCAGGTCTGTTCTACAGTTGAACTATTTTGAACAGAATGAGTTGCCTATTGAACTTCCCTCTGGTATCAATACAAGGGAAGTGTGCAGACTGATGGGGCACACAGATATCATGGATGAGCATGGCCAGCTATCCAGGAAAGGAACTATCTACATGAGCAAACTGTCAGACTCATGGAGATACTTCTTCACCCACATTGTTGAATGTCTGGGAGGCAGTTCTGGAGGGTTAGACCAGATAAATCAAACCCATCTCCAGATTGCCTACTGCCTATGGTTTGGGCTTAGAGTGGATTTTGCTCAGATTCTTTTTGATGATCTGGTAGAGCGTCTTAGAGTGAAAGGTAGAAAACCCTTTGTTCCTTATATCCGTTTTCTTTCACTCATGTTTAAAAGAGCTCTTGGAGACCAGTATGATTTTGAGACTACCACCAGAATCAAAATGCCACCACACCAGAATCAAAATGCCACCACCACCAGAATCAAACATGCCACCACCACCACCAGAATCAAAATGCCACCACCACCAGAATCAAAATGCCACCACCACCAGAATCAAAATGCCACCACCACCAGAATCAAACATGCCACCACCACCAGAATCAAACATGCCACCACCACCACCAGAACAAACATGCCACCACCACCACCAGAATCAAAATGCCACCACCACCACCAGAATCAAAATGCCACCACCACCACCAGAATCAAAATGCCACCACCACCAGAATCAAACATGCCACCACCACCACCACCAGAATCAAATGCCACCACCACCAGAATCAAAATGCCACCACCACCAGAATCAAAATGCCACCACCACCAGAATCAAAATGCCACCACCACCAGAATCAAAATGCCACCACCACCAGAATCAAAATGCCACCACCACCAGAATCAAAATGCCACCACCACCAGAATCAAAATGCCACCACCACCAGAATCAAAATGCCACCACCACCAGAATCAAAATGCCACCACCACCAGAATCAAACATGCCACCACCACCACCAGAATCAAAATGCCACCACCACCAGAATCAAAATGCCACCACCACCAGAATCAAACATGCCACCACCACCACCAGAATCAAACATGCCACCACCACCAGAATCAAAATGCCACCACCACCACCAGAATCAAAATGCCACCACCACCAGAATCAAAATGCCACCACCACCAGAATCAAACATGCCACCACCACCAGAATCAAAATGCCACCACCACCAGAATCAAAATGCCACCACCACCAGAATCAAAATGCCACCACCACCAGAATCAAAATGCCACCACCACCACCAGAATCAAAATGCCACCACCACCAGAATCAAAATGCCACCACCACCAGAATCAAAATGCCACCACCACCAGAATCAAAATGCCACCACCACCAGAATCAAACATGCCACCACCACCAGAATCAAAATGCCACCACCACCAGAATCAAACATGCCACCACCACCACCAGAATCAAAATGCCACCACCACCAGAATCAAAATGCCACCACCACCAGAATCAAAATGCCACCACCACCAGAATCAAAATGCCACCACCACCAGAATCAAAATGCCACCACCACCACCACCAGAATCAGAAATGCCACCACCACCACCACCACCAGAATCAAAATGCCACCACCACCACCAGAATCAAAATGCCACCACCACCAGAATCAAAATGCCACCACCACCAGAATCAAAATGCCACCACCACCAGAATCAAAATGCCACCACCACCACCAGAATCAAACATGCCACCACCACCAGAATCAAAATGCCACCACCACCAGAATCAAAATGCCACCACCACCAGAATCAAAATGCCACCACCACCAGAATCAAAATGCCACCACCACCAGAATCAAAATGCCACCACCACCAGAATCAAAATGCCACCACCACCAGAATCAAAATGCCACCACCACCAGAATCAAAATGCCACCACCACCAGAATCAAAATGCCACCACCACCAGAATCAAAATGCCACCACCACCAGAATCAAAATGCCACCACCACCAGAATCAAAATGCCACCACCACCAGAATCAAAATGCCACCACCACCAGAATCAAAATGCCACCACCACCACCACCAGAATCAAAATGCCACCACCACCAGAATCAAAATGCCACCACCACCAGAATCAAATGAACCACCACCAGAATCAAACATGCCACCACCACCACCACCTTCAATTCCTAGAGATACTCAATACTTCACTCCTGCAACCATTCAAACTTCACAATCTCAACCTCCACCACTTGAAACACCAGTCACCGTATCTGAACAAGCTGCAACTGAAGAGGACTGGGCACAAGTACCTCTTATGACCAGATTGCCTTCCAATCTTGAACCTCCCAGTGGTCTCTCCACTTCATCTTCTGCCGAGGTCCAAGGCCTTTTAAGTAAGGTGGCGGACCTGGAGAGATCAACACTTGATCAGGATGCAGTTGTCAGTACAATAAGTGCTGAAAGAAAGAAGTTCAGAAGTTGGTTTCCAGGGTAAGTTCTCTAGAGAGTAGATCAACACTTGATCAGGATGCAGTTGTCAGTACAATAAGTGATGAATGTACAAAGAAGTTCAGAAGTTGGTTTCCAGGGTAAGTTCTCTAGAGAGTAGATCAACACTTGATCAGGATGCAGTTGTCAGTACAATAAGTGATGAATGTACAAAGAAGTTCAGAAGTTGGTTTCCAGGGTAAGTTCTCTAGAGAGTAGATCAACACTTGATCAGGATGCAGTTGTCAGTACAATAAGTGATGAATGTACAAAGAAGTTCAGAAGTTGGTTTCCAGGGTAAGTTCTCTAGAGAGTAGATCAACACTTGATCAGGATGCAGTTGTCAGTACAATAAGTGATGAATGTACAAAGAAGTTCAGAAGTTGGTTTCCAGGGTAAGTTCTCTAGAGAGTAGATCAACACTTGATCAGGATGCAGTTGTCAGTACAATAAGTGATGAATGTACAAAGAAGTTCAGAAGTTGGTTTCCAGGGTAAGTTCTCTAGAGAGTAGATCAACACTTGATCAGGATGCAGTTGTCAGTACAATAAGTGATGAATGTACAAAGAAGTTCAGAAGTTGGTTTCCAGGGTAAGTTCTCTAGAGAGTAGATCAACACTTGATCAGGATGCAGTTGTCAGTACAATAAGTGATGAATGTACAAAGAAGTTCAGAAGTTGGTTTCCAGGGTAAGTTCTCTAGAGAGTAGATCAACACTTGATCAGGATGCAGTTGTCAGTACAATAAGTGATGAATGTACAAAGAAGTTCAGAAGTTGGTTTCCAGGGTAAGTTCTCTAGAGAGTAGATCAACACTTGATCAGGATGCAGTTGTCAGTACAATAAGTGATGAATGTACAAAGAAGTTCAGAAGTTGGTTTCCAGGGTAAGTTCTCTAGAGAGTAGATCAACACTTGATCAGGATGCAGTTGTCAGTACAATAAGTGATGAATGTACAAAGAAGTTCAGAAGTTGGTTTCCAGGGTAAGTTCTCTAGAGAGTAGATCAACACTTGATCAGGATGCAGTTGTCAGTACAATAAGTGATGAATGTACAAAGAAGTTCAGAAGTTGGTTTCCAGGGTAAGTTCTCTAGAGAGTAGATCAACACTTGATCAGGATGCAGTTGTCAGTACAATAAGTGATGAATGTACAAAGAAGTTCAGAAGTTGGTTTCCAGGGTAAGTTCTCTAGAGAGTAGATCAACACTTGATCAGGATGCAGTTGTCAGTACAATAAGTGATGAATGTACAAAGAAGTTCAGAATCAGTATGCTGAAAGAATTATCTGAAGAGATTTCTGAGACTGTTCTTCGTACCATTCAAGATGGGGTGTTACCCCAAGTGGAGAAGTTGCTGGAAGAAAAGTTGCCAAAACACTTGCCTAAAGAAGTTGAAACTGTTAAAAAGGAAGTGCAGGCACTTAAGAAAGTTGTGACTGATACAACTCCAGTGGCAGGAAGAACATTTGGTGCACTGGACAGACATATGCTTGAACAATTATGGAATGATCTCAAGTCCAGAACTGGTGATCATTCCAAGGGGGAAAAGTCGTCTGGTGACCAAAAACAAGTGACACTGAAGCATTTGGCACAAAGAGCATATGGCACTGAAGCCACTATGCTGTCTGAAGAAGCTGCTGGTACTGAAGCCAGTGAGCCCCAGTTTGAGTCCTTCCCAGATATACCAACAACTCTGAAGTCAGTTAAGGGAAAACAACAAATGGTATCTGGAGAAGAAGAGCAAACTGCTGAAGATGCTGATGATGAAACCTCCAAGAAGTTAGAACAAGAATGCATAATGATAGAGATCTTCAAAAGAAATCAAAAAGATGAACTGCTGGCCCATCAAAGGGAGATGGCATCTATGGGGACTCTGGACTCTTACAATGCTGGCAGGTTAGGCATAAATGTTGATGTGTATAAAAAGATGAAGGAAGACCCCAGAGTTCATCAATGTCTGAATGCATTGAATGATGTTCATGTACGCTCCTTTTACGCCGAAGAAGAACAGGTTTATGATTCTATAATTTATGGCGTTAGTGTACCAGAACTCATCAGACAGAGGAAGGAGGAACTGGTAAGCCTCCAGAAAAAGATCAGAAAGAACGCTGGTGCTCTGGAGATAGAGTACAGAAAGAAACTGACTGGCTTACCAAAACTGACTGCCAAACAAATCAAAGCGATTAAAGATGCTGATGTAAGCAAATTCATTCCCCTGGACACTTCTCGAAAAATCAATCGTCAACAACTCCAATCTGTTGTAGAGCAAAAGAGAGTGTCCAAGGAAACTGAAGCATTGATCCAGACAGCTAAGTTGAAAGACAAGTACAATGAAATGTTAAATTTCAGGGCTGATGCTAGAAGGATCACTGGTGCTGAGATCAAATTAGCTGAAAATCATGAAGGCATGTCCAGGTTTGAAGTAAAGTTGACCAGGGAGGGTAACTTTACTGATGAAAGGAAAAGTACTTCAGTCCAAGCGTTTGGATGGAGTGAATTGAAAGAAATTGCTTTAACGTTCAGGGGGAAGACAAATGTGTCGACTGATGTTAAAGCATTTCAACCATATTTGTACGACACAAAATTCACTGGTGAATTTTGTTGCCTATAAATACAAAGTCATTTGATGTGACTTTATCCTTATACCTTATCCAATGCATTTAATGTTCTTGTCGGATCATTAAATGCATGCAACCATATTTGTACGACACAAAATTCACTGGTGAATTTTGTTGCCTATAAATACAAAGTCATTTGATGTGACTTTATCCTTATACCTTATCCAATGCATTTAATGTTCTTGTCGGATCATTAAATGCATGCAACCATATTTGTACGACACAAAATTCACTGGTGAATTTTGTTGCCTATAAATACAAAGTCATTTGATGTGACTTTATCCTTATACCTTATCCAATGCATTTAATGTTCTTGTCGGATCATTAAATGCATGCAACCATATTTGTACGACACAAAATTCACTGGTGAATTTTGTTGCCTATAAATACAAAGTCATTTGATGTGACTTTATCCTTATACCTTATCCAATGCATTTAATGTTCTTGTCGGATCATTAAATGCATGCAACCATATTTGTACGACACAAAATTCACTGGTGAATTTTGTTGCCTATAAATACAAAGTCATTTGATGTGACTTTATCCTTATACCTTATCCAATGCATTTAATGTTCTTGTCGGATCATTAAATGCATGCAACCATATTTGTACGACACAAAATTCACTGGTGAATTTTGTTGCCTATAAATACAAAGTCATTTGATGTGACTTTATCCTTATACCTTATCCAATGCATTTAATGTTCTTGTCGGATCATTAAATGCATGCAACCATATTTGTACGACACAAAATTCACTGGTGAATTTTGTTGCCTATAAATACAAAGTCATTTGATGTGACTTTATCCTTATACCTTATCCAATGCATTTAATGTTCTTGTCGGATCATTAAATGCATGCAACCATATTTGTACGACACAAAATTCACTGGTGAATTTTGTTGCCTATAAATACAAAGTCATTTGATGTGACTTTATCCTTATACCTTATCCAATGCATTTAATGTTCTTGTCGGATCATTAAATGCATGCAACCATATTTGTACGACACAAAATTCACTGGTGAATTTTGTTGCCTATAAATACAAAGTCATTTCCTTGAGAAAAATACTTTTAAGCATACATTTTGCATTAGAGTGAATTTGTCTAAATACTCTCGATCTTAAACTGGGATACTTCACAACTTTAAGTATCTCGATCCAAAAGAGTTATTTGGCAAATATAGATCATTTGTAATTCATAGGTTGTTAGGATACATACTTATTTGTATTATCTTGATTCCGCACAACCTTGTATTTTATTTAACATCATAAATAAAATACACCATTGAAAAATACATAATGTTCCACTTTACTTGTTTATTGCTTTAAGTCTTGTATTACTTTATTTATATACTTGCATTTATATTTAAGTAATACTAGTCCATTCTAGTGATTATTAGACTTGTTGTATTTTACACTTTCTAGGTTAACCATCGTATTTCAGGGACTCACACTGTTCAGATTTCTCCTAGTAGTACTCCTTTCTAATCATCAGTAAGTTTCAAGCAAGCTTCTGAACTTATGATTGGAACAGATGTACGTACTACTCCCCCGGTAACAGTATCAGTTGAAAATATACAAGAACTTCAAGAAATTCCTTCAAATGAAGAATTTCTAACTAAGTTATTCAAGATATGCCTTTAAATGAAGCATTTCATGATGCAGTTGATCAAGAATCGAAATTCCTTCAAATGAAGAATTTCTAACTGAGCCAGTTATTCAAGAATCGCCTTCAAATGAAGAATTTCTAACTGAGCCAGTTATTCAAGAATCGCCTTCAAATGAAGAATTTCTAACTGAGCCAGTTATTCAAGAATCGCCTTCAAATGAAGAATTTCTAACTGAGCCAGTTATTCAAGAATCGCCTTCAAATGAAGAATTTCTAACTGAGCCAGTTATTCAAGAATCGCCTTCAAATGAAGAATTTCTAACTGAGCCAGTTATTCAAGAATCGCCTTCAAATGAAGAATTTCTAACTGAGCCAGTTATTCAAGAATCGCCTTCAAATGAAGAATTTCTAACTGAGCCAGTTATTCAAGAATCGCCTTCAAATGAAGAATTTCTAACTGAGCCAGTTATTCAAGAATCGCCTTCAAATGAAGAATTTCTAACTGAGCCAGTTATTCAAGAATCGCCTTCAAATGAAGAATTTCTAACTGAGCCAGTTATTCAAGAATCGCCTTCAAATGAAGAATTTCTAACTGAGCCAGTTATTCAAGAATCGCCTTCAAATGAAGAATTTCTAACTGAGCCAGTTATTCAAGAATCGCCTTCAAATGAAGAATTTCTAACTGAGCCAGTTATTCAAGAATCGCCTTCAAATGAAGAATTTCTAACTGAGCCAGTTATTCAAGAAATCGCCTTCAAATGAAGAATTTCTAACTGAGCCAGTTATTCAAGAAATGCCTTCAATGAAGAATTTCTAACTGAGCCAGTATTCAAGAATGCCTTCAAATGAAGAATTTCATGATGCAAATCATGATCTAAATGATTCAGATGAAGATGTTGAAGTTGTCTGGCAAGATCCTCCTCCTGAAGCTACACCAGAGTGTTAGAAATATAAATGTAGTAGTTGATTTGTTTCCATATTGTATATTTGTACTTAGAATGTAAATGTCTAAGTATGGAAGGGGGCTTAGTGTAAATTAGTCATATGTATATAAACCCCTTCCATTAAGCATTTTGTAACCTTTCACCCATTTATGCAAACTAATCTTTCCCTGCCAAACACATTCTCTCTCTCTAATTTCTCTCTCTAAAACCGCCATTGATAAACACATAAACACACACATAAGCTCGAATTCTATTCATTACAATTGGTATCAGAGCACAATCAGAGTTGCTGAACGATCCACAAGCTTAATTTGTGCTTATTTCCAGAATTTGAGTTAGTTTCTGAAAGGTTCATTTGCCGAGATTACTCTTTGAGTGATTTCTGCAAATTAAGTGTGTTTTTGTTCAAATTTTGTTCACCGATCGATTCATTATCAGTATATCATCCTTCATTATCGATTTCAGAAGCTAATTTCATCATTTGAACTGTTTTTGCTCGAGCTCGGCAAATCGCATGTTCGAGAGGGTTTGAATTCTAGTTGAAATTAGCATCTAATTTGTTCAAGGATTTGTGCGCATTGTTTTCCTGATCATTTTGATATAAAATACGAGCTTTAATTCACAAAAATGAAGGAGAAATCGAAGATTTACAGTCTTCTCTGCAATTGAGGGTCTGGCTGAACGAAGAAGACAAACAGTAACCGACTATTTTGTCATGTAGTGATTACTCGTGTTTGCAGAGGTCGTTGGCTTGGTTTGATCTTACTTGTTCTATTTGCAGAGGTTTAGCTCTGCATTTAGTTGTTTTTGAAATTTTCAAATCAAAAGTTTCAAGAAAATCAAATCAAGACCATTTTTCATCAATATTCTTCAAGTGGGAAGAAAATAAAATTTTCAAATTTTTAATTGTTCCATTTGCAGAGGTCTAAGCTCTGCATTTAGTTAAAATAGAAAATTTTACAAATTTTTTTTGGAATTTATTTGAAATGGCTTCAAGGGAAGCTTTAGCTCTTGGTTCTGAAGGAAGACCTCCTGTCTTGTTTAGAGGTTCGTATCCTCAATGGAAGAAAAGGTTTCTGAACTGGATAGACAGACAGAAGAATGGAAAACTGTTGAGAAAATCTTACAAAGATGGTCCTGAAATTCCAAAGAACCCTGTAAATGGAGAAGTTTTACCTGAAGAGAGTTGGAATGCAGAACAGAAGAATAGAGTTGAGGCTGATCAAAGTGCAATTGCCTATCTTTACCAAGCACTTCCTGATGACATTTACTGCAATGTGGACTCCTATGAAACAGGAAAAGATATATGGGATGAAGTGGAGAAGCAGATGGAAGGATCTGATGTATCAAACACCATAAGGTTGTCGACTGTTCTGAACATGTATGAAACATTCAAACAACAAAAAGGTGAACCATTGAATGAGGTATACATCAGATTCTGCAATGTCATCAATGAGCTTAGAAAGAATGATGTGAAGAGAACCAATATGGAACCCAACTCAACCAACAATCAGACTTTGGGAAACTCACCATTCACACCTTGTATGAGAAGCTGAAGCTGAATGTTGAGGATGTTCAGAGGATCCAGAAGAGGAAAGAAGAAAGTTCTCATTCCGATCCATTAGCCTTGGTAGCTGAGAAGAAGACTTCAAAAGTGTCAAGACAAAGTTTTGTTGAATATGACACTGATTCTGATTCAAGTGAAATGAGTGATTGTGATCTTGATGAGAAACAAAAAGAGATGTACAAAGAACTCGCTTATTTCACAAAGGCTTTCAAGAAGAAACCAACAAATAATCAGCTTAGGACTTCATCAGTCTCTTCGTATGCCAAAAATGCGAATGCTCCTAAGTTTGATCAGAAGAAAGAGTTTGTTGGTGGTGAGAAGAAGTATGACAATCAGAAGAAGTTTGAGAAGAAGGTAATGGAGAGAAGGAATGAAGACAAGAAGTGCTACAACTGTGGTCTTACTGGACATTTTGCTATCAACTGCACTAAACCTCGACAGAAGAACTCCGAGTACTATAAGTACAAACTTTTGCTAGCAAGACAAGAGGAAAGTGGAATTGCTCTGCTCGCTGAAGATGACAAGTGGTTACATCTTTCTGATGAGGAGACAGACGAACTTGCAGCAAATGTGTGCTTCATGACGAAGATCAAGAAATCAAAGGAGTTGGATGATGTTGAGGAAAGTTCTTCAGAGGATGATCAGGTACTAACTCTTCCCAAATCAGTGTTAAAACACTATATGGACATGAGTGAAACAGCAAGAAAAGATTGCAGGGAGTTGAGTAAAAAGAATTTAAAATTAAAGAAAGATTTGGAAGACAAAGAAAAAGATTTTCAAAGTAAATTTGATTTGCTTCAAAAGGAATTTGAGAATTTGAAATCTGAAAAAGCAGCAGTCACTTTTACTCCCAACTCTAAACTGCATCTTGAACAACAAGAACTTGAGACCAAAGTTCTTGAACTGAGCAAGACCGTCAGACAACTTCAAATCGAAAAGACCAATGAGATGTTTCGAGCAAATGCATTGGCTGAGGACATTGAGTCTTTAAATGTGAAATTGAAAGAATCTATCCCTGATTTGACGGAATTTGAAAACAAAATTTCTGACCTAAAATATGAGTGTTGTATAAAAGATTCTCTTAAACAAAAACTTGATAAAGAAAATGATGAGCTTAAAGCTGAAATCAAGTCTTATCAAGACAAGTTGTATAAGATTAATCGTTCATATCAACAAATCTTTTTGAATAGGCCAAGAAATTCAGAATCAATATTCACTTCAGGGTTAGGTTATGTCAATCCAAATCATTTGCTCAAAGCACAAGAAGAAGTCCCATCATTATATAAGGAATCTTATTTGAGATGTGGGATGACTGACCAGTTTGTGAGACCGAATGATAGTGATTTTGAGACTGATGATTTTCTAAAAGAGGGTGCAAAAGTCTATTTTAACTATGCGTTAATGGATGAGTCATATGATTTTTTCAGTCACCCTGCACATGAAATGAAAAAGGAAAATCATGAGGCTGTAATTCCTGAAATTCTTGAGTGTTTTAAAGAAAAACCTTTAGAAGAAACTATTCCAATTCCAAAAGCTGAAAACTTGAGACCTTATGTTCCACAAAAAGTTTTGGAAAAGGTAATAGAGGATCTGCAAAAGTCTCTTGATGAAAAGCAATCTTTGATAGACAATCTGCAGACTCAAAATCACTTTATCATTGACCAACCCAAGTTAGATTCCAAAGTTTGTGATCAATCTGGATGTTCTGTGATTTCTATGTGTGAAATTGTAAATGCTTCTGTGCAAACTGAAAAAGAATCACAGATCTTTGATATGTGCAAACTTGATTTTGACCGAAAGTTTTCTGAATCATTTGAAAAAATCAATAAGAAGATTTTATCTATGAAAAAGAAAATCATGAGGCTGTAATTCCTGAAATTCTTGAGTGTTTTAAAGAAAAACCTTTAGAAGAAACAATTCCAATTCCAAAAGCTGAAAACTTGAGACCTTATGTTCCACAAAAAGTTTTGGAAAAGGTAATAGAGGATCTGCAAAAGTCTCTTGATGAAAAGCAATCTTTGATAGACAATCTGCAGACTCAAAATCACTTTATCATTGACCAACCCAAGTTAGATTCCAAAGTTTGTGATCAATCTGGATGTTCTGTGATTTCTATGTGTGAAATTGTAAATGCTTCTGTGCAAACTGATGGTGATTTAGATGATGTTCATGATGTTGATGATTATTTCTTTCCGATTACTTCTGAAATTGAGACTTTTACCAAGTTTTCTGAGGGAACTCAATCATACTTGAATGAAATTGATGCTTTCAAACAAAAGTTTGAAAAAGAAATCATGATTTTGCTCCTGAATTTGAAAAACATTTTGTTCAAAAAGAGGAAAAACATGAATTTTTTCTAAAGAAGATTCCAAAGTCACACTCTTCACAATCTTCATCAATCAATAAGTTCCAAAGACCAAAGACCACCCAACAATCAAAGACCAACCCATCACCCAAGACTGATTCAAAACCAAAGACCAAACCATCACCAAAGAATGTTTCAAAACCGAAGTTCAATCAATCACCAAAGAAGGATTCAAGTCATAATTCAAAGAAAGGTCCCACAGTCCAAAAGACTTCTAGGCAATCAAAGATGTACAAGGTCAAATCTGAACCTCAGTCACAAAAAGAAGTCAAAACAAGCAGTGGTCCGAAGATTGTTAAGATTGAAACTTTCTCATTAGGTAACAAACAACCTCAGCAGGTTAGGTATTCTAGTTTCCCTAGGTATTCTCAGAAGAATCCTAAGTGCACTTTACATAGGGTTAGAGATACTTTTACTGGCATGACTAAATACAAAGACCAGTATGGTTGGTTGTCACCTAATAACATAAAGAAAGTGAATAAGACCACAGAACCCATCAAGAAGAAACCTGTTAAGAACGGAAATAACAAATTGTTTGCTAACTCAAAGACTGTTCGTGTTTCAGGTGACTTGTGCTTAACTAGTTGCAGTAGATGGATTCCTAAGGATAGATTTTTGCATGCTTCTAGTAAAGTCAAGCTTGATGGGAATTCAACAAATGTAAAACAAGTGTGGATTGTCCGTAGATCAAACACATTAGATAATGCTAATACATCTAGGACTAGTCCCGCTTGTATCAAAACTTGTGTATAAACAATTACATTTCTGTGCTTGTAATTTGTATTTGTGTTTTAAACAATTATGTGTGTTTGTTTGTTATTTGAATAAAAAGTTTCTTTGTGTGTCATTTTGCTTGAATGTTTATTTTTAATGTGTACTTGCATGTTATCCCTCTAACCTGCAAGGACCCAATCTACATGGGTACCTAAATCATATACCTTGTATTTGCAGGAATTTCTCATTTGTGTATGGTATGTTGACTCGGGATGTTCACGTCATATGACTGGAAACAAGTCCATTCTTTCGAACTTTGTTGAAAAGTTTATGGGAACCGTCAGATTTGGAAATGATCATATTGCTCCTATTCTTGGTTACGGAGACATTGTTAAAAATGGTGTCACTATAAAGATCGTTTCCTATGTCGAAGGATTAGGACATAATCTTTTCAGTGTTGGACAATTTTGTGACAATGATCTTCAAGTATTATTCAGGAGATATGAATGCAAAGTGCAGACTGAAGATGGTGTAGATATTCTTACTGGAACAAGAGACAATAACTTGTTCACTATTGATCTCAACAACATTCCATCTAATTCTTCAGAGATTTGTCTACTTTCAAAAGCAACTGCACAAAACTCTTGGTTATGGCATCGCCGTCTTTCTCATCTTAATTTTCAAACAATTAATGCTCTTGTGGATAAACAGCTTGTTGAAGGACTTCCGGATTACAAGTATGAAAGTGAACATGTTTGTCCAGCTTGTGCAATTGGTAAGATGAAGAAAGCTTTACACAAACCAAAGAAGCATCTGAGTACTGAAGGTCCTTTGCATCTTATACATATGGATTTGTGTGGCCCTATGAAAGTTCAAAGTATCCATGGCAAGTGATACATTCTTGTGATTGTCGATGATTATTCTCGTTACACTTGGGTATTCTTTCTTCATGCAAAGAGTGACACTCCGACTGCAATTATTGATTTCATAAAGAAGACCTAAGTAAATCTTAAATCGTCAGTTAGAATTGTTCGCTCAGACAATGGAACTGAATTCAATAATTCAACGATTGATTCTTTCTTCAAGTCCATGGGTATTACTCATCAATTTTCCGCTGCCAGAACACCTCAACAGAATGGAGTAGTTGAACATCGAAATCGAACTCTTGTTGAAGCAGCTAGAACAATGCTTGCTTATTCTAAGTTTTGTGAGTCCCTTAAGTTCGATGGTTAACCAGGAAAGTGTAAATACAACAAGTCTAATAAGCACTAGAATGGACTAGTATTACTTTTGTATAAATGCAAGTATATAAAGTAAGTACTGGAAAACACTTAGTCGATTTAAGTCTAAAAAATCTAAGTTACTGGAAAACACTTAGTCGATTTAAGTCTAAAAAATCTAAGTTACTGGAAAACACTTAGTCGATTTAAGTCTAAAAAATCTAAGTTACTGGAAAACACTTAGTCGATTTAAGTCTAAAAAATCTAAGTTACTGGAAAACACTTAGTCGATTTAAGTCTAAAAAATCTAAGTTACTGGAAAACACTTAGTCGATTTAAGTCTAAAAAATCTAAGTTACTGGAAAACACTTAGTCGATTTAAGTCTAAAAAATCTAAGTTACTGGAAAACACTTAGTCGATTTAAGTCTAAAAAATCTAAGTTACTGGAAAACACTTAGTCGATTTAAGTCTAAAAAATCTAAGTTACTGGAAAACACTTAGTCGATTTAAGTCTAAAAAATCTAAGTTACTGGAAAACACTTAGATCGATTTAAGTCTAAAAAATCTAAGTTACTGGAAAACACTTAGTCGATTTAAGTCTAAAAAATCTAAGTTACTGGAAAACACTTAGTCGATTTAAGTCTAAAAAATCTAAGTTACTGGAAAACACTTAGTCGATTTAAGTCTAAAAAATCTAAGTTACTGGAAAACACTTAGTCGATTTAAGTCTAAAAAATCTAAGTTACTGGAAAACACTTAGTCGATTTAAGTCTAAAAAATCTAAGTTACTGGAAAACACTTAGTCGATTTAAGTCTAAAAAATCTAAGTTACTGGAAAACACTTAGATCGATTTAAGTCTAAAAAATCTAAGTTACTGGAAAACACTTAGTCGATTTAAGTCTAAAAAATCTAAGTTACTGGAAAACACTTAGTCGATTTAAGTCTAAAAAATCTAAGTTACTGGAAAACACTTAGTCGATTTAAGTCTAAAAAATCTAAGTTACTGGAAAACACTTAGTCGATTTAAGTCTAAAAAATCTAAGTTACTGGAAAACACTTAGTCGATTTAAGTCTAAAAAATCTAAGTTACTGGAAAACACTTAGTCGATTTAAGTCTAAAAAATCTAAGTTACTGGAAAACACTTAGTCGATTTAAGTCTAAAAAATCTAAGTTACTGGAAAACACTTAGTCGATTTAAGTCTAAAAAATCTAAGTTACTGGAAAACACTTAGTCGATTTAAGTCTAAAAAATCTAAGTTACTGGAAAACACTTTATAGATCATGAGTGTTTTCAGTTTCAACTTTTAAGTTCTAACTTAGACTAAATCTGGTCATTTACTTATAAAATTAAAAAATTGCAACTATTATTACTATCATCAACTGAAAAAAATAGTTACAACTTTCATTAAACGATTAATTACAATAAGTACATGATAAAAGATTCAGGCCCTTCTTTTTGATGACTGCCCTGGTGCATCTTCAGTAGCCTTCCTCTTTGGTGAAGGAGATGATGGAACAGACACTGGTGGTCTCAAACCCAACACAGCTTCCATTTGTTGTATTCTTCTCCAAACCTTCTCAATTCTCTTCATAAAGGCCTTAACATCTGGAGATAAATCAGTTTTACCTTTAAATGTCAATCCTATCTCCTTCAGTTCAGTCCATCCAAAAGCTTGGACTGATGTATCTTTCCTTTCATCTGTAAAGTTACCCTCCCTGGTCAACTTTACATTAAATCTGGTCATTTACTTATAAAATTAAAAAATTGCAACTATTATTACTATCATCAACTGAAAAAAATAGTTACAACTTTCATTAAACGATTAATTACAATAAGTACATGATAAAAGATTCAGGCCCTTCTTTTTGATGACTGCCCTGGTGCATCTTCAGTAGCCTTCCTCTTTGGTGAAGGAGATGATGGAACAGACACTGGTGGTCTCAAACCCAACACAGCTTCCATTTGTTGTATTCTTCTCCAAACCTTCTCAATTCTCTTCATAAAGGCCTTAACATCTGGAGATAAATCAGTTTTACCTTTAAATGTCAATCCTATCTCCTTCAGTTCAGTCCATCCAAAAGCTTGGACTGATGTATCTTTCCTTTCATCTGTAAAGTTACCCTCCCTGGTCAACTTTACATTAAATCTGGTCATTCCTTGATGATTTTCAGCCAACTTGATTTCAGCATCAACAATCCTTCTAGCATTTGCCCTGAAATTCATCATTTGATCATAAGATGCCTTCTGCTTTGCCATCTGGACCATATATTCAGTTTTCTTGGATACACCACTCTGTTGTCCTTCAGTGGACTGGAGTTGTTGGCGATTAATTCTCAGAGAGGTATCCAGGGGAATGAAAGTGCTCACATCAGCATCCTTTATTGCCTTGATTTGTTTAGCAGTAAGCTTCGGCAGACCAATCAATCTTTTTCTTGTACTCCAACTCCAGAGCACCAACATTTTTCCTTATCTTTCTCTGGAGGCTCACCAGTTCCTCCCTTCTCTGCCTTATTAACTCTGGAATGGTAACACCATAAATTAATGAATCATATACCTGTTCTTCTTCAGCGTAGAACGAGCGTATATGAACATCATTCAATGCATCTAGACATTGATGAACTCTGGGATCATCCTTCATCTTTTTGAACACTTCAATGTTAATGCCTAACCTTCCAGCATTGGATGAATCCAGAGTCCCATGATTAGCCATATCCCTATGATGGGCCAGCAGTTCATCTCTTTGATTTTTCTTGAAGATTTCAATCATGATGCATTGTTGTTCTAACTTCTTGGCAGTTTCATCATCAACATCTTCAGTTTGCTCTTCTTCTTCACCAGATACCACTTTTTCTTTTCCTTTAACTGCCTTCAGTGTAGTAGGAATATCTGGGAAGCTTTCAAACTGGGGCTCACTGGCTTCAGTACCAGTAGCTTCTTCAGTGCTAAGTGCTCTTTGTGCCATTCGTGCACTGGCATCAGTACCAGTCACTTGTCTTCTTTGCACAACACTTTCAGTTGCAACAGCCCTTACAACTTCCTTCTTCTTTCTTAAGCTTTCTTGGACATCAGATGATGGAACAGATGATTTTTCCCCCTTGGAATGATCACCAGTCCTGGACTTGAGATCATTCCATAATTCTTCCATCATATGCCTGTCCAGTGAACCAAAAGATGTACCTTGTACTGGAGTTGTTTCAGTCACAACTTTCTTTAGTTCCTGCACTTCCTTCTGAATATTTGCAACAGCTTTGGGCAAGTGCTTTGGCAACTTCTCATCCAGTAGCTTCTCTACTTGGGGTAATACCCCATTATAAATGCTACGAAGGACAGTCCCAGAAACTTCTTCACATAATTCTTTTAATATGTTGTTTCTGAACTTCCTTGTACATGCATCACTTAGAGTACTAACAACTGCACTCTGGTCCAGTGTGGGCCTACTCTCCAGAGAGCTTACCCTGAAAACCAAATTCTGAACCTCTTCTTTCAGACCTGCCAGTCCACCAGTGACTGCACTCTGAACAGAAGTAACCAACCTACTTTCTAATCCCTGGACTGCCACCTTGATCTTTTCAGTGTTGGTGTTTGTGGCCAGTACCAGTTCATCAAGTTTCTCATATACCAGCTTCTCATTACCAGCAAGGACATTCATCTCAGATGCCAGGTTATTTGATAATAAAGACTTGAAGTCTGAAATAACCTGAGATGATTCCTGGAGTGATCTCTCCAGGTCCGCCACCTTACTTAAAAGGCCTTGGACCTCGGTTGAAGAAGAAGTGGAGAGACCAGTGGGGGGTTCAAGAGTGGAGGGTAATCTGGTCATTAGAGGTGGTGGTGGTGGTGGTGGTGGTGGTGGTGGTGGTGGTGGTGGTGGTGGTGGTGGTGGTGGTGGTGGTGGTGGTGGTGGTGGTGGTGGTGGTGGTGGTGGTGGTGGTGGTGGTGGTGGTGGTGGTGGTGGTGGTGGTGGTGGTGGTGGTGGTGGTGGTGGTGGTGGTGGTGGTGGTGGTGGTGGTGGTGGTGGTGGTGGTGGTGGTGGTGGTGGTGGTGGTGGTGGTGGTGGTGGTGGTGGTGGTGGTGGTGGTGGTGGTGGTGGTGGTGGTGGTGGTGGTGGTGGTGGTGGTGGTGGTGGTGGTGGTGGTGGTGGTGGTGGTGGTGGTGGTGGTGGTGGTGGTGGTGGTGGTGGTGGTGGTGGTGGTGGTGGTGGTGGTGGTGGTGGTGGTGGTGGTGGTGGTGGTGGTGGTGGTGGTGGTGGTGGTGGTGGTGGTGGTGGTGGTGGTGGTGGTGGTGGTGGTGGTGGTGGTGGTGGTGGTGGTGGTGGTGGTGGTGGTGGTGGTGGTGGTGGTGGTGGTGGTGGTGGTGGTGGTGGTGGTGGTGGTGGTGGTGGTGGTGGTGGTGGTGGTGGTGGTGGTGGTGGTGGTGGTGGTGGTGGTGGTGGTGGTGGTGGTGGTGGTGGTGGTGGTGGTGGTGGTGGTGGTGGTGGTGGTGGTGGTGGTGGTGGTGGTGGTGGTGGTGGTGGTGGTGGTGGTGGTGGTGGTGGTGGTGGTGGTGGTGGTGGTGGTGGTGGTGGTGGTGGTGGTGGTGGTGGTGGTGGTGGTGGTGGTGGTGGTGGTGGTGGTGGTGGTGGTGGTGGTGGTGGTGGTGGTGGTGGTGGTGGTGGTGGTGGTGGTGGTGGTGGTGGTGGTGGTGGTGGTGGTGGTGGTGGTGGTGGTGGTGGTGGTGGTGGTGGTGGTGGTGGTGGTGGTGGTGGTGGTGGTGGTGGTGGTGGTGGTGGTGGTGGTGGTGGTGGTGGTGGTGGTGGTGGTGGTGGTGGTGGTGGTGGTGGTGGTGGTGGTGGTGGTGGTGGTGGTGGTGGTGGTGGTGGTGGTGGTGGTGGTGGTGGTGGTGGTGGTGGTGGTGGTGGTGGTGGTGGTGGTGGTGGTGGTGGTGGTGGTGGTGGTGGTGGTGGTGGTGGTGGTGGTGGTGGTGGTTGACTGGTGGTTGGTGAAGTTTGGATTGTTGGTGGATTGAAGTATGAAGTTGTTTGTGGAATTGAAGGTGGTGGTGGTGGTGGCATGTTTGGTTCTGGTGGTGGCATTTCTGGTGTAGGTGTTGGTATTTCTGGTGGAGGTGTTGTCATTTCTGGAAGATTTTCTTCTTCTTGCACATCTTCACCCAGAAAGTTCGTATCAACATCAAAGCCTTCAGACATTGGGGAGTCAACATCGTCCCATTCTGGAGCAGTCCCAACTATCTGTTCACCAGACTGTTCACCAGTCTCTACATTCATTTGTACACCAACCTCAACATTCAAGTCCAGTGGAGCCTCTTGCTCACCAGAAGCATGTTCAACAGTCTGAACATCTTCAACAACTTGGGCAACATGTTCGGCTTGTTCATCAGTTTCCTGCCCAGCAATCTCTTCAGATTCAAATATTGGTGATCCATCCAGATTCATAACATCACCTGGATGTCTTTCTGGATTCACCTGGATTCCAGCTCTCATCAGACGCCTATTAGTTCTAGGTCATCTGGAAGGTTCAACAACATCTTGACCTTGACCTTCTGGAGCAATTTGTCTTATGGGCTGTACAACCTCTATTATCTGTACATCATCACCAGATGGTTCTTCAACATCTTGAACTCTAACTGGACCCATTTCAACTTCTTCCCTTTGGAAGGAAAGCATGGACTGAGGAATATCTACCTCATCCACTGGAGACCTAAGGTTTACCAGATCTCTCATAAACTCACTCACAGAAAAGTGAGTAGTTTCCATATCATACTGCTCGCCAAGTGCATTCTTAAACATCAGTGAAAGGAATCGAATATAAGGCACAAATGGTTTTCTTCCTTTCACTCTTAGGCGCTCGACCAGGTCATCAAAAAGGATTTGGGCAAAATCCACTCTTAGCCCAAACTGTAAGTCCTAACTTGTTAGATGGTACTACTGAAGACACCTCTATGTCGATGGTGGAGTTACTTTGCAATATACTCGCTGAACTGGAGACGACCAGTTGCAGAGGTATATACCAAGTTCTAGATAGATTACTTATATAAAAGACAATAAGTAAAGAACAATGCAATAATACAAATAACTTGTAAACAATCTTGATGAGACAATATGTAGTTTTCAATGTGTAATTTATTTATTGATATTAAACAAATTACAAGGTTGATGCGGAACCAAGATAATACACGAATGTAAATATCCTAACAACCGATGCAATACAATTGATCTATACTCGGAATTTCTCTTCAACAATCGAAACACTTAAAGTAGTGAAATGTTCCTTTTAGCGATTGAGAGAATATTGCACAAGTTCACCAAGAATATTGCAGGTTTGCAAAGTGTGAAGTATTTTTACTTTTGTGAGTTCGAACACTTTATATTCTGAATACTTAATATTCTTGGTTGTGCAATGACTTGTATTTATAGGCAAAGTTAAACATTGGGATGTTAACTTTAGCTGTACAAATGTGGTTGGAAGCATTTAATGAATAGCATTTAATTCCTTAAAAGGCAGTGTAAAGTCGTAGGATAAAGTGACTTTACTCAACCACCTTTATGTACCTTTTAGTACTTAAATAATAAGATAAGGCTTATTATCCGGGTAAAGGTACATAAAGTGTACAAGTCAATTCCTCGTAATCAGTGTAAAGCTTTGTAAGGGCTTTCCACTGATGGTCTCCAGTTTATAACTGACTAGAATGTCAACTGGGCTTCGCTGCCATTGCCATTCTCTATCTTCCATTTGTTGTCTTCAACATCTTGAACTCTAACTGGACCCATTTCAACTTCTTCCCTTTGGAAGGAAAGCATGGACTGAGGAATATCTACCTCATCCACTGGAGACCTAAGGTTTACCAGATCTCTCATAAACTCACTCACAGAAAAGTGAGTAGTTTCCATATCATACTGCTCGCCAAGTGCATTCTTAAACATCAGTGAAAGGAATCGAATATAAGGCACAAATGGTTTTCTTCCTTTCACTCTTAGGCGCTCGACCAGGTCATCAAAAAGGATTTGGGCAAAATCCACTCTTAGCCCAAACTGTAAGTCCTAACTTGTTAGATGGTACTACTGAAGACACCTCTATGTCGATGGTGGAGTTACTTTGCAATATACTCGCTGAACTGGAGACGACCAGTTGCAGAGGTATATACCAAGTTCTAGATAGATTACTTATATAAAAGACAATAAGTAAAGAACAATGCAATAATACAAATAACTTGTAAACAATCTTGATGAGACAATATGTAGTTTTCAATGTGTAATTTATTTATTGATATTAAACAAATTACAAGGTTGATGCGGAACCAAGATAATACACGAATGTAAATATCCTAACAACCTATGAAATACAATTGATCTATACTCGGAATTTCTCTTCAACAATCGAAACACTTAAAGTAGTGAAATGTTCCTTTTAGCGATTGAGAGAATATTGCACAAGTTCACCAAGAATATTGCAGGTTTGCAAAGTGTGAAGTATTTTTACTTTTGTGAGTTCGAACACTTTATATTCTGAATACTTAATATTCTTGGTTGTGCAATGACTTGTATTTATAGGCAAAGTTAAACATTGGGATGTTAACTTTAGCTGTACAAATGTGGTTGGAAGCATTTAATGAATAGCATTTAATTCCTTAAAAGGCAGTGTAAAGTCGTAGGATAAAGTGACTTTACTCAACCACCTTTATGTACCTTTTAGTACTTAAATAATAAGATAAGGCTTATTATCCGGGTAAAGGTACATAAAGTGTACAAGTCAATTCCTCGTAATCAGTGTAAAGCTTTGTAAGGGCTTTCCACTGATGGTCTCCAGTTTATAACTGACTAGAATGTCAACTGGGCTTCGCTGCCATTGCCATTCTCTATCTTCCATTTGTTGTCTTCGACTTCAACTGGAATGCTTCTTCAACTTGGTCAGTTCTCAACTGGAGGAAGTCTTCAGTTGCGTTAACTGTACGGTGCAACTGGACTTCAATATATTTCTCGACAAATCTTCTTGGTCACCAAAGAAATAGGTTGAGTGTCTTCAGGGTCAATATTCAGCCTTTGTTCCAGATTCTCTTTATGTTGAATCTTGCCCTTTAAGAAGTTTACCCACGCCTTCTCAAACCTATTCTTTTGTGCCTTAGCATCAAGCACATTCACCATCTCGACCCATTCGCTGAACCCATATTGCAACACACCAGGGTCATCAGTCTTCACTAGTGGCCCACCAGCATACTTAACTTCTACTTGAAAGACCTTGGTGCCTGGCTTAATTGTAACATTGACACTATTTATAGTACCACCATGTCTTCTGGTTGACATGATCTGGGAGTAGTAGTTTTTTGCTTCAGTTTCATTTGTGATTTTAATACTCCCAGCACCAGCAGCCAGTACAGCGGACTTAATGTCTTCATTTGAAACCTCGCCAGTTGGTTCAACGAATGTGCTTAGGTCAGCATCTCTTGCACCTTTTGTCAGTGGTCTTCTTGGTTGTGGAATCCTTCTCCTTGGTGGATTCAAAACATCCTTCACAACCTTTTTAACATTTGCAATTCTCTTCAGAATCCCACTGGCCCTTATTTGCTTGGCCTTCTCCACTGAAATGTTAAGACTTCTGGCATCAAATTCTGCCTCATCCTCATGATAGTGTCTTTCCAGTTCTACATCCAGCATTTCATTCAACTGGTCAACTATCCTAGGATCATTCTTGATCCTGAGATACTCCTCCTTAGTGATACCCAGTAGATTTGCATCACTCATATCCAGTAACTTATTTTGAGCAAGATGTGCCCTGGCCTCAACTTGGTTTCTTTGTTTCATTTTCTTCCTTTCTTTGATGTCATTTCCAAGTCTAGCCAGTTTTCTACTATCACTATCTGAAACTGGAGGGAGTATGTCAGCATTACCAGTTTCCAACATTTCTTCAGTGGCCGGCTGGGCAGATGCTTCAACAGCCAATCCTTTACCCTTGTCCAACACAACATTCCCCCTATCTCCATCACCACCAGATCCACTAACCCTTTGCTCACCAGCTTCAGTACTGGTAGCCACAACAATTTCTCTTCCAGTTGGAGTCCTTCCAGGTGCAACTGGTGCATGAACTTGGCTTCTTTCCCCCTTGGCAGTCTCTAGACCTGCCCGAATACTTTCCCATTCAGAGGGGTGAGATGGCAACCGGTCAAGAGGCTGCCATGATTGTAAGTTCTTGCACTCTTTGAAGATGCCACACATCATCCTGAAGGACCTCCAAAGATGGTTCGTCTCCTTAGACTGGGTCAAGACATTTGCAACAACTTGGTCTTGACCAGTTTTTAGTTCATTAAGTATCTTGGAATCTTCATCCAATCCGGAGACAACCTTATCCTTAACCTCATCATCCATCCTCTTCATATTCTCTACTTCAGTGGTCAGTTTATTCAATGATTCAGTATGTAGAGATACTTGGGTGTTCAAACTTTCTATGCTGCCTCTCAACTGGTTGATCTCACTGGTAAGTGGGGCCAGATCAACCTGAGGAGTGGCCAGCTTGGTGATCTCAGACATCACCCTTTCAATCAAATGCTCTTCTCTAGCACCCAACGTATCCTCTATCTTCTGACCAACTGAAGACATCAACTGCTCTCCAAGGCCAGTTACATCTAGGCCAGGTCTTTCAAGCAATTCCTTGACCTGCCTTTCAATCTCTCTCAAGTCAACCTCTGAAGTTCTGACAGTATTTCCTAGCAGGTTGGAGATTGAACTGGTGACCTTGGAGTGAGTTAGGTCAAAGGCTTCCTTTAGAGTACCAGCCAGATGATTGCAGCCAGTGACCAACTCATTCAATTTTCCAAACACCAAGTCTTCATTAGAAGAAAACTTGTTTATCCCCAGATCGACCACCTTGATGTTTGTCAAAGAGTCCTTGTGGTATCTGGAGAAAGACTTGGTGTTTTTATCAAGTGTCTTCTGAATCTCCTCCACCCTGGTTAGAAGGTTTTGGAGATCGGATTGTATCGAGACAACTTGACTGTCCAGTGACAAAGGAGAAGGTGTCACTGGACCACGAGCAGTTACTACTGGAGCAACTGGAGGAGGCAAACTGATGGAAGCTTCCCCAGTTGTCAAACCAGCAGTTGAATATATAGGAGGAGTGGTGGAAGAAGAAAGGACTGGAAATACAATGTGTTGTTCATGCTGAGAATGCTCAGGTGTGAACAACGGCGACGGTGGTGGGGGCATTTCTCGAGCAAATGAGAATTGCCCAGTTGGTGAAGGAGCGGAATTTGTTGGTAAGGATGTATCAGTAGGCGTATTTACTTGAGGGGGTGAAAGTGAAATTGAAGCGTCTGGAGGTAAGACTGGAGATGAAGGGTCTTGTGCTTGTACAGAAGCATCAAGAATCTCCTGGTCTGTTTCAGTACCTTCAGAATCCGAAGATTCTATAAGGATTTCCTCGTCGTTAACACCCATGTCCAGATCCATGAATGTGACAGAGGGCTGACCAGTTACCTGGTCAGTCTCCAGATGACCTTCCCCAGTTTCCTGGATGGGTACATCTGTTGGTGGATCAGATACCGAAGTATCTTCACCAGGGATAGATGTGATGGGGGTTGCTTCAGTTATGGTTGCTCTATCCTCAACCACAACATTAGACACACTGGAGGGTCCCTCATTATTTTGAGGCCCGCCCAGTTGCCTTTCTGACTCACCTTCAAGAGGTGCATCAGTTGAAGCGAATGCCAGGTGCATTCGTTCAGGAATTTCAACCTCACCAGCTTCAGATACCAGTGAGTCTAGATTCCTTAGCATATCTGGAGCAGTAAATGGAGAATCTGTACTATTGTATGCTTCCCTGCCCAGAATACGCTTGAAACACAATGAGAGGAACCTTGAAAAGGGAATGCAAACACCCCTTGTGCCCTTCAGCTTTTGGACCAGGCTTCTGAGCAAAATATCTGCAAAGTCCACTCTCAAGCCATTCCACAAGCAGTAAGCCATCTCTGCTTGTGAGGAGTTGATCTGGTCAAGTCCACCAGAACTCCCACCCATGCTCTCCACCAGGTGGATGAAGAAATACCTCCATGAAGGTGTAAGGCCCTTCATGGTCATCGCACCTTTGGTCTTCAGCACCCCATTCTCCAAACACTCCCTGTGTCCCATTTCCAGGAGTACTTGGCGAAAGTTTATGTTAGGGGGCAAGACCACTGGAGATTCACCCTCTCTCCAGTAGTTGAGGCGTAAGGCATCCCTCAACGTATCCGCTGACAAGGTACACTGGATTGTTCCATCCTTTAAAGTGAAACTGATGGAGGAACAATCAGAAGAAAGAACGGCAGTGTACCAAAACTCACATAAGTAGTTGTGAAACAACTTACGTGGGTTTAGAGAGAATGAGGGTCCGATTGGAGAATTTTTCAAAAACTTTTGAATTCTACCAATAAGGGTATCGGACCCTTGAGATCCTCGTAGGCTGGCCATAGGATTATTTGGATTTAGTTTTATGGCAGCACTACTCGGAGCACCAGGTGCCTGTGTGACATCTGGTGAGGGATTGTATGGAACAGTCAAGAGATTTACATCTCTTGAACGAGATGATCTAGGAGCCATAGAATGAAAATGAAATTTAGGATTTAGGGTTTTTGATTTGTGAAGCAAAGAGAAGAATGAAGCAATGTTTATGATTGGAAGTAAATGAAGGAATGTAAGAGAAAGAAAAATAAATGAGTTTCGGAGTAAATAAGGGTATTTATAAGGGGATTCAAGATCCCAATGTAAACCCAAAAATTATATTTTATTAAACCAAATAATTTGAAGATATTTTGAAATAAAAATATAATTTTCCATGTAAGCATTAAATGTTACCATGTCAGCATTAAATGCTACGACGGCTTATCTTACCCCACTCGCCCACTCACTTTTTGTTTTCCCAATACAAACAGTTGTCAAGTACTAAAAATAGCTTAAACACGTCAGATCACGATATCAAGTGGTTTAAAACACTTGAGTATCATCACGTGTCACACATATTGACCAAGTATTTGTAACGTTATAAAATTAGACAAAGACTGAACCTGGTAACTGGAGGATCAATCCAGTACCAGTTTCCAACTGGAGAGTTCTCCAGTTGCATTTTCAAACAAAAACGAATTTTAGTCAGAAAATTATTTTGAGTCTTTCCCCCTAAAATGATGATCCAGATATCAATTAGTGCCAAGATAGTATCACAAAGGCGTTCGATAGCCTGGCGAGCAAAGATAATCTGGACCTCCTCAACTGGAGAGTTCTCCAGTTGCATTTTCAAACAAAAACGAATTTTAGTCAGAAAATTATTTTGAGTCTTTCCCCCTAAAATGATGATCCAGATATCAATTAGTGCCAAGATAGTATCACAAAGGCGTTCGATAGCCTGGCGAGCAAAGATAATCTGGACCTCCTCAACTGGAGAACTTCATCAGTGTCACTGACGCGTTCAATAACAAAGAAAGCTCCAGTTAAGGGTTTAACATTCCCAGTTCGCTGATGAGATGTTTAAAGGTTTTCTCATCGAGAGGTTTAGTAAAAACATCAGCTAACTGTTTGTCAGTGGGGATGAAATGAATTTCAATATCACCTTTCATAACATGATCACGAATGAAATGATACCTGATGTCAATATGCTTTGTTTTCGAGTGCATCACTGGGTTGTGAGAGATAGCAATTGCACTGGTGTTGTCACAAAAGATTGGGGTCCTTGTATACTTTTGACCATAATCTAGTAACTGGTTCTTGATCCAGAGAATCTGGGCACAACAACTGGCCGCAGAAATGTACTCTGCCTCAGCAGTGGACATAGAGACTGAAGTCTGCTTCTTGCTGGTCCAACTTACCAGTTTTCCTCCAAGGAAATGACAACCACCAGTTGTGGATTTTCTATCTATCTTACAACCTGCATGATCAGAATCTGAATAACCCATTAGATCTAATCCTGAGCCTTTGGGGTACCAAAGACCAAGATTAGGACACCCTTTCAGGTATCTAAAGATACGCTTTACAGCGTGCAAATGTGATTCTTTAGGGTTAGCCTGAAACCTGGCACATAAACATGTTGCAAACATTATATCTGGTCGACTGGCAGTTAAGTACATTAGTGAACCAACCATACCTCTATAGTCAGTTATGTTAACTGGTTTGCCAGTTGGGTCAGAGTCCAAATTCAATGGTGCTGCAATAGGTGTGTTTTTCGATGGGATTGAATCATATTTGTATTTTCTTAACAAATCTCTGACATATTTTCCTTGGTTTATGAAAATTCCATTTTCAGTTTGCTTAATCTGAAGACCTAAGAAAAATGTTAATTCACCCATTAAACTCATCTCATACTCAGATGACATGATTTTAGAAAATTTGTTACACATTGCATCATCAGTTGAACCAAAAATAATGTCATCAACATAAATTTGTACCAATAAGATATTACCTCTTTCTTTCAAGATAAACAAGGTATTATCTATTGCACCTCTTTGAAAGCCATTTTTAAGAAGATGTTTAGTTAAAGTATCATACCAGGCTCTTGGGGCTTGTCTTAGACCATACAAAGCTTTGTTCAGTCTATAGACCCAATGTGGATGCTTTTCATCGATGAAACCTGGAGTCTGCTTAACATAAACTTCTTCTTCCAATGTTCCATTAAGGAACGCACTTTTGACATCCATCTGGAAGACCTTGAACTGCAGATGGGCTGCATAAGCCAAAAATATTCTTATGGCTTCAAGTCTTGCAACTGGAGCAAAAGTCTCATCAAAGTCAACGCCCTCTGCTTGACAATAACCCTGGGCAACTAGTCTGGCCTTGTTTCTTACAACATGGCCATCTTCATCCATTTTGTTTCGGTAGACCCATCTGGTACCAATAGGTTCTTTCTTTAACCCTGGTGGACAAGGAACAAGCTCCCAAACATTGTTCCTTTCAAACTGGAGGAGCTCTTCTTGCATAGCTTCCACCCAGCTTGGGTCTGCCATAGCCTCGTCAATCTTCTTTGGTTCAATTAAAGATAAGAAGGTGACGTTTAAGCATTGCTCACTGGTGGCTCTTCTAGTCTGAACCCCACTAGTTGGATCTCCCACAATTTGTTCAATTGGATGGGCTCGAGTCCATCTAGTGTATTGACTAGGCTGGTGAACTACAATATCAGTGCAAGTCACCTGGCGATCTTCTTCAGTTGTAATAGCATCTGGAGAAGGATCAGTCCAAACTACTTCTACATCCTCATCAGAGTCAATGAGGTCTCGATTGGCATCATGAAATTCTTCATTGGAAGGCATTTCTTGAAGAACTGGAGAGGTAGGAGCTTGAACTGGTGCTGATATTGGAATGACACGAACATCAGATCCAATCACCAATTCTTGTGGCAAGTTGAAATTGATGGAGGGATAAAATGATGTGTCACTGGTGGTGTTCTTCTTCTTAACTGGTTCCAGTTTGTTGTAACTGGAAGCATCTTCTGGTGAAACAACTGACCGATGAACTTGGTCAGTTTCACCAAAATTGATTGGAATGACTGGAGAAATATCAAGGCTTGGTCTCTTGTTGATTGCTTAAGTTGATTCATCGAATGTGACATGAATTGTCTCATGAACCTTTTGGAGTCTATAATTATAAACTCTAAAGGCCTTTCGAATATCTGAATAGCCTAAAAATACTCCTTCATCAGCTTTGGTATAGAAACATTGCTCTTTTGGAGCTGGTTCCATATCCATGATGTACACATTGCCTTTTCTTGGTGCAATCATCACCACTTTCCAATCCTTGTTAAATATGGTGCCTTGTGCAATATCAAACAATACTCTGAAGCCATCATCGCAAAGTTGGCTGACACTGATCAGGTTGTATTTCAAACCATTCACAAATGCAACTCTTTTGAATTCGACTTGTCCATTATTGAGCACACCATATCCTTCAGTCTTTCCAGATTGATCGTTACCAAACGTCACTGTCGGTCCATCTTGGACAGTGAACTTTTCGAGTATACTTGAGCTCAATTCTTTTGATAAGGGAGATGATTTCAGCAGGTGCATCACTTTTGGATCTGATGAATACCACCCAGCAGTATCTGGTGAATTCATCAACCACAACTAGAGTGTACTTCTTTCCAGCTCTAGTTTGAACATTCACTGGACCAAAGAGATCCATATGTAGCATGTGAAGAGGTTCAGTGATGCTAAAATTTTGCCTAGTCTTGAAACTGGCTCTTTTCTGCTTGCCCATCTCACAACCTGGACATGGCTTTTCTTTATTGAAAGAAATTTGAGGTATCCCATCAACCAGTTGCTTGCGAGACAACTTGTTGATATTTTTGAAATTTAGGTGGGATAACCTTTTATGCCATAGCCAGTTGGTGTCCTCATCAGCTTTGGTATAGAAACATTGCTCTTTTGGAGCTGGTTCCATATCCATGATGTACACATTGCCTTTTCTTGGTGCAATCATCACCACTTTCCAATCCTTGTTAAATATGGTGCCTTGTGCAATATCAAACAATACTCTGAAGCCATCATCGCAAAGTTGGCTGACACTGATCAGGTTGTATTTCAAACCATTCACAAATGCAACTCTTTTGAATTCGACTTGTCCATTATTGAGCACACCATATCCTTCAGTCTTTCCAGATTGATCGTTACCAAACGTCACTGTCGGTCCATCTTGGACAGTGAACTCTTCCAGTAGGGGCTTACATCCGGTCATAGTCCGGCCAACAGCGCTGTCCAGATACCAGATATTCTTCTTTCGATCGCCCTACACACACACAAAAATCATTAGTTCTTTTTGTGAACCCATCTTTTCTTGATGGGTCCACTGGACTTCTCTACAGAAGCCACAGTTGATTGTTGAGGTGTTGAACTGGTGGCTACATCTGGAGCTTTATCACCAGCTCCAGGTGCAGAAGTAAAAACGATTGGTATTTGATACTTACTCTTTTCTTTACCAGGTTTTGTTCCAGATGGAACATTCTTCAGTTTAGGTATAGAAGGGAGTGGTTTAATATTTTGTTTGAAAACTGGAGGTGATAAACCTCCTTCAAGGTTGTTAATCCGGGCAGTACAACTCTGAACCTGCCGAGACAAAAGTTGGAGTTGCCTTTCCAGATTAACCAAAATATCATTTTGGTCAGGCAGTTGAACCTTGGACCTTGGTTCAACTGGAGATTTAGTCTGTCGGGTCTTGGGCTCCTTAGACTTATGAGGTAAAGGCTTGTTACCAGTGGCCTTTTTGACTGGAGCTTTAGCCTGTTTGGCTCCAGTTTTAACCTCAATGGGGGTGGTCTCATTGGTTTCAGTTTCAACAGCTTCAGGTTGATCATAAGGTGTTTCAACCTGGAGAGCTGGAGGCAATGCATGAAGATCTGGTATAAGAGCTGCCATCTCCAGATCTTCAGATTTCCATGCATTTTTCTGGGCATCAATAGTTCTTGAAAATGCATCATAGTTTTTGCCAGATGCTTTTACCTATGACTTGATAATCTTTTGTGCTTTTTCAAAATCAAAAGATAGTTTTTGATTATCAAGTTCTAAAGCCTCAATCTTTAAAATTGACTCCTTGAGAGCCAACTAGACACTTTGCAAATCATTTAGTTGTGGTTTGACATTGTTCAGTTCAATTAGGATAGTGTCAAGATATCTTTCACTATCAGCTCTTACAGTTTCCACAAATGCCAAATCACCACTTAATGATTCAGCCAGGTCCAGTTTTAGTTCAGGGTCAACCTGGTGATCATAATCACATACCTTTTTCAGTATGATGTCCACCCATCTTCCAGAGATGACATCTTCTTTCACCATATGCTGCTGTTGTTGATCTTCCAAGGCCATGAAACACATGTCCCTTTCCTCTTCTTCATCATCAGATGAGTCATCAGAGTACTCCCATTTTCCCTCAGTTTGTGCCATTAAGCACTGATCCTTTTCATTTTGCATGGACAGGAGGGCAATCTGGGCCTTAAGCTTCTTGTATTTAGCTTTGTAGCTATCATCAGGCCAATTGAAATTAGGGACAGAGGGGCCAGTTTGGTTATTCAACTGACTAGATCTGCATTCCTTCATAAAATGACCTTTCTTGCCACACTTATAGCATGTAAGATTGGTCTTATCCAGAGAGCTGGAGCTGGAAGCATTGTTGGGGCCATTAAATCTTTTAGATTTATGCTTAAACCTGTTAAAGGTTTTAGCAATCATGGCGACCAGATCATCATCGTCAGTTTCATTATAACCATCACTGTTTTCAGTGGTCAGCCCAGAGTTTAAGAAACTGTTTAACATCTCCTTCATCGAGTGTGCCTGGACACTCTCAGTAGACATTAAAGCAGCACAAGGTCGCTCAGTTACACTAGCAACCTTGGGACTCTGGCATGGTTCATGGCATCTTGCTCAGCCACAAGTCTTGCAGCATTATTATCTTCAGTGAATTTGAAGGCTCCATAGAGCGATGCAAGAGTGTGAGTGTGCAAGGATTTACCTTGTCTCAAGACAAGAACCATGTTTTCCCATTTGGAAGGAAGAATATCACAAAACTTCTCAAGAAGAATATCCTTATCCTTCTCTACACCCAAACCTCTCAACTGATTGATGAGGCTAGAAAATCTGGTATATGTACCAGTTAAACTTTCATTTGGCAATGCAAAGAAGGATTCATACTTCTTGTTCAAAGCAACTTTTCTGGTGACAATAGTGTCATCACCTCCTTCAAATTGAATCACTAATTCATCCCACATAGACTTGGCACTGGGAAACAACACAAGTGTTGGAATTAGGTCTTCAGGAACAGCCCCAAGGATCATGTTTTTCAGTCTGGTGTCCAAGTCCACCAGTCTACGATCCTCATCAGACCAATGGTCTTCTGGCTTTTCCCTAGAACCTCTTCTTCCAGTTGGATCAAGAAGAGGACTGACCCCAATGGACATAGGTATATATGGTCCATCCTTAAGGATTTTCAACATATACCTTTCAATCCCACCAAAATGCAACAGCATTCTAGCCTTCCATGTACCAAATGTCTCACTGTTTCCATCAAATTTTGGAACAGGAGTGTTAGAGTAGTGTACATGGACATGGTTTGGGGCAGTAGGAGGAGGAGGGTTGGTGTTAACATTTTGAAAAGGTTGGGCATTATTATTCAATGGGTTTTCACCTGAACCAGAACCATCTTCACCTTCAGTAGTGTTCATCTTAGCAGATCTAGGCAAGTTTATTAGCCTTCTGCTCTGATACCACTTGTAAGTCCCAACTTGTTAGATGGTACTACTGAAGACACCTCTATGTCGATGGTGGAGTTACTTTGCAATATACTCGCTGAACTGGAGACGACCAGTTGCAGAGGTATATACCAAGTTCTAGATAGATTACTTATATAAAAGACAATAAGTAAAGAACAATGCAATAATACAAATAACTTGTAAACAATCTTGATGAGACAATATGTAGTTTTCAATGTGTAATTTATTTATTGATATTAAACAAATTACAAGGTTGATGCGGAACCAAGATAATACACGAATGTAAATATCCTAACAACCTATGAAATACAATTGATCTATACTCGGAATTTCTCTTCAACAATCAAAACACTTAAAGTAGTGAAATGTTCCTTTTAGCGATTGAGAGAATATTGCACAAGTTCACCAAGAATATTGCAGGTTTGCAAAGTGTGAAGTATTTTTACTTTTGTGAGTTCGAACACTTTATATTCTGAATACTTAATATTCTTGGTTGTGCAATGACTTGTATTTATAGGCAAAGTTAAACATTGGGATGTTAACTTTAGCCGTACAAATGTGGTTGGAAGCATTTAAGGAATAGCATTTAATTCCTTAAAAGGCAGTGTAAAGTCGTAGGATAAAGTGACTTTACTCAACCACCTTTATGTACCTTTTAGTACTTAAATAATAAGATAAGGCTTATTATCCGGCTAAAGGTACATAAAGTGTACAAGTCAATTCCTCGTAATCAGTGTAAAGCTTTGTAAGGGCTTTCCACTGATGGTCTCCAGTTTATAACTGACTAGAATGTCAACTGGGCTTCGCTGCCATTGCCATTCTCTATCTTCCATTTGTTGTCTTCGACTTCAACTGGAATGCTTCTTCAACTTGGTCAGTTCTCAACTGGAGGAAGTCTTCAGTTGCGTTAACTGTACGGTGCAACTGGACTTCAATATATTTCTCGACAAATCTTCTTGGTCACCAGTTTACTGGTCACCAGATGCAACTGGTGAACTGGTCAGTGTGAACTAGTGACTGGCCAGTTTTACCAGGTGAACTGGTCCTAACACAAACCACAAGCAATAGGCAATCTGGAGGTGGGTTTGATTGATCTGATCTAACCCTCCAGAGCTGCCTCCTAAACACTCAACAATGTGTGTGAAGAAATATCTCCATGAGTCTGACAGCTTGCTCATGTAGATAGTCCCTTTTCTGGATAGCTGCCCATGCTCATCCAATATATCTGTATGCCCCATCAACCTGCATACTTCCTTTGTATTTATACCAGTGGGAAGTTCGATAGGCAACTCATTCTGTTCATGATAGCTTAACTGGAGAACAGACCTGAGAAGACTAGCCGTGAAACCAAGGGATCTGGTACCTCCCTTGAGAGTATAGTTGATCGATGAAGTTTCATCGTCATAAGTTGCAGTATACCAGAATTCACACAAATATTCATGGTACATCCTTCCCGGATTCAACGTTAATGCACCATACAATGGACAAGAGAGAAAGAAAGAGTTTAATCTCCCAATGATCGATTGGGCATCATGAACACTGGACAAAGAGAGTCTTGCCATCCAGTTATTCATATTTATTCTTATGGCACTTGCCTCAAGAGTGATATGAGGTGCCCTATCAACATTATCTGAAGGAGCAAATTCGTTGGCAAGCAAATTTCTAAGAGATCTTGACTGTCTAGGTGCCATTTATGAGAACAGATGAAAATGAAATTGAATATTTAAGGTTATGATGAAGATTTGATGAAAGAATTGAATGTAATGGAGTAAATATGAGAGATGATGATGATTGGAAAATGAATGAAGAAAGAAATAAATGAAGGAATTTGAAAGATTTGGGAGTTATGTTCGAAGTAAATGTTATTGAAATTGAAAGTGGGTATATATAGGAGAGACAATGTGGAACTCAAACGTCTTATTTGAATTTATCAAACAAAGTTTTTGATCGGGTTTGAGATCCGCATTAATTACATCACATCACACATAAATGCATGACGGTTTACAGCCCACAAAACAGTAACAACTTGTACTTTTTGTTTTCCCAAGGTAAAAAGACCATCATTACGTTGAAAAATTTGCATGCCACGTAGGATTAAGATATTTTCAAAAAGATTTGCTTACGTGGCACACACAAAGACTAAGTATTTAGAAAATATTATGACATAATTCAGTGCATCTGGAGGTTGACTAGACACTCCAGTAAAGTACCAGTGAAAACCATTTTGAAAGACTGGTAACCTCAAACGTGCACGTCAACTAATATAGACAAATGAGAGGGATATTTACAAGGAGACATAAGTCAACTCAAACACGCACTTCAACCTATCCAATTACCAGTGAGAGGGACACATTTACAAAGCACCAGTAATATTTTCTGAAGAGTTTGTCCAGTGAGAAAATAAATTCCCTTTGAACTTAAGCATTTTTAATAGAAAATATTTTTCAAGTCTTCCCTGGAATAAAATGGAGTTCAATGTTGTTTTTCATAATATGATCACGAATGAAATGATACCTTAGATCAATGTGCTTCGTTCTAGAGTGCATGACTGGATTGTTTGAGATAGCAATGGCACCGGTATTATCACAAAAGATTGGGGTCTTTGAATACTTAATACCATAATCAAGCAACTGTTTCTTCATCCAGAGTATCTGAGCACAACAACTGGCTGCAGATACGTATTCAGCTTCAGCAGTGGACAATGAAACTGAAGTTTGCTTCTTACTGGTCCAGCTGGCCAGTTTGCCACCTAGGAAATGACATCCACCAGTTGTGGATTTCCTATCTATCTTACAACCTGCATGATCTGAATCTGAATAACCCATTAGATCCATGCCTGAGCCTTTGGGGTACCAAAGACCTAGACTGGGGACACCTTAAGCTTTTTATATTTCATTTTATAGCTATCATCAGGCTTATTATTGGAAGAGAATGGACCAGGCTTGGATGCATACTGGTTGGACCTGCACTCTTTCATGAAATGACCCTTTTTGCCACACTTAAAGCATGTCAAATTGGTCTTGTCAGTGGAAGAACTGGATGCAAATTGTCCAGATGGCCTATTTGCTCTTGCTTTGAAACGGTTAAACGTTTTAGCAATCATTGCAATCAGGTCATCATCTTCAGTTTCATCACAACAGTCTGGAAAGACTTGACTGGACTCTCCAGAATCCATGAGTTCAGACACCATCTTCTTCATAGAAAATACATTCTCAGAAGATATCAGTGTTGTTCCTTGTGGTTCAGTATGACTAACCACATTAGGACTACTGGAGGCATGGTTAAAAGCATCTTGTTCTGCCACCACTCTCTGGGCTTGATTTTCTTCAGTGTACCTGAAAGCTCCATAAAGAGTTGAGAGAGTGTGTGTGTGCATAGTTTTTCCTTGTCGTAAGACCAGGATCATGTGAGACCATTTGGTGGGTAGAATGTCACAAATTTCTCCAGAAGTATATCCTTGTCCTTCTCAACCCCAAGACCTCTCAATTGGTTTATGATACTCATAAATCTGGTGTAAGTACCAGTGAGAGGGACACATTTACAAAGCACCAGTAATATTTTCTGAAGAGTTTGTCCAGTGAGAAAATAAATTCCCTTTGAACTTAAGCATTTTTAATAGAAAATATTTTTCAAGTCTTCCCTGGAATAAAATGGAGTTCAATGTTGTTTTTCATAATATGATCACGAATGAAATGATACCTTAGATCAATGTGCTTCGTTCTAGAGTGCATGACTGGATTGTTTGAGATAGCAATGGCACTGGTATTATCACAAAAGATTGGGGTCTTTGAATACTTAATACCATAATCAAGCAACTGTTTCTTCATCCAGAGTATCTGAGCACAACAACTGGCTGCAGATACGTATTCAGCTTCAGCAGTGGACAATGAAACTGAAGTTTGCTTCTTACTGGTCCAGCTGGCCAGTTTGCCACCTAGGAAATGACATCCACCAGTTGTGGATTTCCTATCTATCTTACAACCTGCATGATCTGAATCTGAATAACCCATTAGATCCATGCCTGAGCCTTTGGGGTACCAAAGACCTAGACTGGGGACACCTTAAGCTTTTTATATTTCATTTTATAGCTATCATCAGGCTTATTATTGGAAGAGAATGGACCAGGCTTGGATGCAACTGGTTGGACCTGCACTCTTTCATGAAATGACCCTTTTTGCCACACTTAAAGCATGTCAAATTGGTCTTGTCAGTGGAAGAACTGGATGCAAATTGTCCAGATGGCCTATTTGCTCTTGCTTTGAAACGGTTAAACGTTTTAGCAATCATTGCAATCAGGTCATCATCTTCAGTTTCATCACAACAGTCTGGAAAGACTTGACTGGACTCTCCAGAATCCATGAGTTCAGACACCATCTTCTTCATAGAAAATACATTCTCAGAAGATATCAGTGTTGTTCCTTGTGGTTCAGTATGACTAACCACATTAGGACTACTGGAGGCATGGTTAAAAGCATCTTGTTCTGCCACCACTCTCTGGGCTTGATTTTCTTCAGTGTACCTGAAAGCTCCATAAAGAGTTGAGAGAGTGTGTGTGTGCATAGTTTTTCCTTGTCGTAAGACCAGGATCATGTGAGACCATTTGGTGGGTAGAATGTCACAAATTTCTCCAGAAGTATATCCTTGTCCTTCTCAACCCCAAGACCTCTCAATTGGTTTATGATACTCATAAATCTGGTGTAAGTACCAGTGAGAGACTCGTTAGGTTGAGCAAAAAATGACTCATACCTCTTGTTTAAGGAGACCTTTCTGGTGACAATGGTGTCATCTCCTCCTTCATGTTGGTTTAGAAGTTCATCCCACATGGTTTTAGCACTAGGAAAAAGAACTAGTGTGGGAATTAGGGTTTCTGGAATGGCCTCGAGGATCATGTTTTTGAGAAGGGTGTCTAGATTCACCAATCTCCTCTCCTCTTCTGACCAATGTTCCTCCCTCTTTTCCCTTCCTCTTCTAGATCCAGAAGGATCAAGAAGGGGATTGAGAGGTGATGTTGGTACATAAGGACCTTCGTTTAAAATTTTCATCATATTCCTCTCAATACCAGTGACATGCAAAACCATCCTAGCCTTCCACGTACCAAATTCATCACTGTTTCCACTGAATTTAGGAATAGGATTATTTGAGTAATGCACATGCACATGTGGAGAAGCAGGAGTAGGAGGAGGAGGAGGTGGATTAGTGTTATTAACAATTGGTGGTTCATTTTGATCATTAATGTTTGCATTAGGATCAGGACCAAGACTAAAACCTTGTGTATTTTCTTGGTTAGCCATCAAGAAACAGATCTAGGCAATGTTTAGCCTTCTGCTCTGATACCAAATGTGAGTCCCTTAAGTTCGATGGTTAACCAGGAAAGTGTAAATACAACAAGTCTAATAAGCACTAGAATGGACTAGTATTACTTTTGTATAAATGCAAGTATATAAAGTAAGTAATACAAGACTTAAAGCAATAAACAAATAAAGTGGAACATTATGTATTTTTCATGGGTATTTTATTTATGATGTTTAAATAAAATACAAGGTTGTTGCGGAATCAAGATAATACAATTAAGTATGTATCCTAACAACCTATGAGTTACAAATGATCTATATTTGTCAAATAACTCTTTAGGATCGAGATACTTAAAGTTGTGAAGTATCCCTGTTTAAGATCGAGAGTATTTGGACAAATTCACTTAAATGCAAAATGAATGCTAAAAAGTATTTTTGTCAAGGAATTGACTTTGTATTTATAGGCAACAAAATTCACCAGTGAATTTTGTGCCGTACAAATATGGTTGCATACATTTAATGATCCGACAAGAACATTAAATGTATTGGATAAGGAATAAGGATAAAGTCACATCAAGTGCAAGTGTATCCTTTTATCCAACCACCTTAACACACGTAAACTTTGGTAAAGAACAAGTGGATTGTTCTTTGGAAAGTGTGTAAAGGCAAAAGTCAATCCTTGATGTCAGTGTTCAGACTTGCAGGATCTAGAACACTAACAATCCTCCAGTGAACAGATCTGGTAAGACTTTCCAGTGGACTCCGCCATTTGTTAAGTCTTCTTTCTTCAGACTTCAGTCTTTAACTTCAGTCAGAACGTCTTCAGTAGAGTTGATCTAGACTGGGGTGAAGTCCAGTGAGTTAATCTGGAGAATACTCCAGATTTCCTATACAAGTATTTGCTCACTGGTCTTCAATTATTTCTGGACAAATCTTCAGAGGGACTCCAGATTCCAAGTCTGGAGTAGGTCCAGTAGAACATGTTTCTGGACAGATCTTCAGTGAGGCTCCAGTAGTCGAGTCTGGAGCGAGTCTAGTAAATCTGGACTACATCTGGACCTAACAAGTTTCCTCCGAATCTATGGGCTGAAGCTGTTGCTACTGCCTGCTTCACTCAAAATAGATCAATCATAAACAAGAGGTTTGATAAAACTCCATATGAGGTGATAAACAATAGAAAGCCCAATGTGAACTTCTTGCACATTTTTGGATGTATATGTTATGTTCTCAATGATCGAGATAATCAGGGCAAATTTGAACCAAAAGGCGATGAGGCATATTTCATCGGTTATTCGAGATAATCAGGGCAAATTTGAACCAAAAGGCGATGAGGCATATTTCATCGGTTATTCAAGAGAATCCATTGCTTATCAAATATATAACCGAAGAACCAAGAGAATTGAAGAGAGTATGAACGTTAGATTTGATGAACTCTTGGGTATGGTTCTTGAACAACACAGTTCAAGACCCGAACTTCAAAGTCCACAAGCTTCCGCAACAAAGACTGCTTCAAATGTCAAATCATCATTCTCTACTCCAACAACACAAGATTTGGATATCTTGTTCGAAGAATTTTTCCAAGTTCCAAAGAAGTTCCTGAATCTGAAGCAAATGCCAATGAACCATCCAGTTCAAATTCAAAAGAGATGGATCCCAATGAGTCTTCACCATCACAATCATCAGATGTTAATTCATCATCTGATTCTCCTCCACCTACTGATATTTCAGAGTTGCATACTCAACCTCATAATATCCCACAAGTGACAAATCCTTCAACCAATCATGAAGATTATGATCATGACGACTTTGTTGAACCAATTGCAACTTCATTTGAACAATTAACAGAACAACATTCTCCTGATTTTGTTGATTCTGAAGAATCTGGTGATCCACTTGATCCAATTCCTCACACAACCAAATGGACAAGAGCTCATCCTATTTCTCAAGTCATTGGTAATCCAACAACTGGAGTTCAGACAAGATCCGCATCCGCGAATGAATGTCTGTTTGTAAATTTTCTGAGTATAGTTGAACCAAAGACAGTGAATGAAGCTCTAAGTTGTCCATATTGGGTGAAGGCAATGCAAGAAGAACTTAATCAGTTCGAACGTCTTGAGGTATGGAAATTGGTTCCAAATCCTTACAAGAACAAGGAGCCAATTAAAACCAAATGGATCTTCAAGAACAAAAAGGATGAAACTGGAGTTGTTGTACGCAACAAAGCACGATTGGGATGAGACATTTGCACCAGTTGCACGAATTGAGGCTATTCGGATGAGACATTTGCACCAGTTGCACGAATTGAGGCTATTCCTCATACAACCAAACTGAAGTGTCTAAACTCAATAATATACTGTCAACATCACCACCCCAGTAGCCGGTAGAACTTTTGGGTCATCTGAACGACACACTCTTGACTTAATTTGGAATCATCTCAAGTCTCAAACTAGAGATACTTCCAAGGGGGGAAAATCTGGTGATGCTGAAAGTCTGGCACTGAAGAAAGAAGCTTTGGCCGCCACAGAAATTGTGAAGGTTAATGAATTGAAAAGGGTCCTTGGTACTAAAGCCATTGTACCAGAAAGACAAGTGACTGGTACTGATGCCAGTGCACAAATTATTGAAGAAGAAGCTGCTGGTACTGATACCAGTGAGCCCCAGTTTGAAGCATTTCCAGATATCACAACTACTATGAAGGCAGTGAAAGGAAAGGAACAAGTGGTATCTGGAGGTGATGAATCGTCAGAATTCCCTACTGCTGATGATGATACTTCAAAGAAACTAGAGCAGGAGTGCATAATGATTGTAATCTTTAAGAAAAGACAAAGGGAAGAACTGCTCGCACACAAAGGGGAAATGGAAAAAATGGGGACTCTGGATTCCTACAATTCTGGCAGGTTGGGCATACACATTGATGTGTATAAAAGAATGAAGGAAGACCCCAGAATTCATCAATGCTTGAATGCATTGGATGATGTCTATATTCGCTCCAGGTACTCACTAGAAGAATAAAAATTTGATGAAATAACTTATGGTGTGAATATAAGTGAGCTAGTTAGACAAAGGACGGAGGAACTGGTGAACCTCCAGAAAAGGATCAGAAAAAATGTTGCTGCTCTGGAGATAGAGTACAGGAAGAAGATAAAGGGATTGCCCAAACTGACTGCAAAACAAATCAAGGTAATCAAAGATGCAGATTTGAGTACCTTCATTCCCTTGGATACTTCACACAGAATTAATCATGAAGAAATCCAGTGTGCAATTGATCAGCAGAGAGTATCCAGAGAAACTTAATATATGGTTCAGATGGCAAGACAAAAAGCCAAGTATGAAGATTTGTTGAAGTTCAGGGCTGATGTCAGAAAAATCATTGCTGCAGTTATTCAGCTGGCTGAGAACCATGAAGGTATGTCCAAATTTGTAGTGAAGCTTACCAGGGAAGGTAATTTTGTGGATGAAAGGAAAAATGTTTCAGTCCATGCTTTTGGATGAACTGAAAGAGATAGGCCTAACATTCAGGGGGAAGACTGATCTGTCTCCAGATGCTAAGGCATTTTTGAAAAGGATTGAGAAGGTCTGGAAGAGGAAACAGCAGATGGAAAGTGTTTTGGGTATACGTTCTTCAGATTCTGCACCTGCTTAACCTTCACCAAAAAGAAAGGCCACTGATGATGCACCTGGGCATTCATCAAAGAGAAGGGCCTGAATAGTTTATCTACTTACTTGTACTTGTACTTATTTATCAAAGTTGTAACTTATTTTTTGTTGATGGCTGTAAATAAAGTTGCAAATTTTGATTCACAAGTAAGTGATCAGATTTAGTCTAAGTTAGAATTAAAAAGATGAAACTGAAACACTGATGATCTATAAAGTGTATTCCAGTAACTTAAAATTAGACTAAGTCAAAACTTGTGTTTTTCAAGCATACAAAAATTATATAGATATAAACTTGAAAAACCTTGCATTATTTCTAAACAAATAGGGGGAATTTGTTAGGTTCAGTTTTACTGGACTCACTCCAGACTTGACGACTGGAGCCTTACTGAAGATTTGTCCAGAAATAATGGAAGACCAGTGAGGAAATTACTTGTATAGGAAATTTGGAAGATTCCATATTTCAGCTCACTGGACTTCACTCCAGTACAGATCTATTCTACTGAAGACATTCTCACTGAAGTCAAAGACTGAAGTTGGAATAAAGAAGAATGACAAATGGCGGAGTCCACTGGAAGTCTTACCAGATCTACGACTGGAGATTTGTTAGTGTTCTAGACCTTACAAGTCTGAACACTAATTACGAGGTATTGACTTTGTCTCTTACACGTTGTTATCTGGACAACCCACTGGTCCACTTGATACATACGCGTGTAATGACGATTGGTTTTAAAGGATGACAAGTCACATCACATGACTTTATCCTTTACACTTACCAATGCATTTAACGTGTTTCCTTAAATGCATGCAATAATTTGTACGGCACAATAAATTCACTGGTGAATTTATTTGCCTATAAATACAAAGTCATTTCCTTTGTTAAAATTATTTTTTTAGCAATTAGGTGAATTTGTCTAAATACTCTCGATCGTAAAAGGAAATACTTCACAACTTTAAGTATTTCGATCTTGGAGAATATTTAACAAATATAGATCATTTGTAATTCAAAGGTTGTTAGGATATTTACTTATTTGTAATATCTTGATTCCGCACAACCTTGTATTTTATTTAAACATCATAAATAAAATACACTTGAAAAAATTTCATTGTGTTCCACCTTTACTTTATTTATTGCTTTAAGTCTTGTATTACTTTGTTTAAATACTTGCATTTATCTTTAAGTAATACTAGTCCAATCTAGTGATTATTAGAATTGTTGTATTTTACATTATTGGGTTATACCATCAAGTTAAGGGAACTTACAATAGACTTCTTTGATCTGCATACTGCATGGCCTTCTGTATTTTCAAAGTGAGCCCTCTTTATTAAATTCTCTTGTTCAGGAGTTGGTGTCTGAGGAGTGGTCCTTTTTCTTGTCATTGATTTAGAATTCATCACATTCTTAGTATGTATGATATCTGACTCCTTTTCTTCAATCTGCTTGACTGATTCTGTGATGAGTGATGATACTCCTTTTTCTTGAGTCATATCTTCAATTGAATGCTCTAAATCTTGATGATTGACAATACTTTTGGACTTAGACAAATAATTTATCATGTATCTCATATCTCTCATTCTATTCAGTTTCCCGTTTAGGTGAGTAATTTCAGCTTTAGCATCTGCCAATTCAATTTGTTTCTCAGTGAGTTTCTTAGATATTTTTCCAGAATTTTCTTGACATAATTCTTTTCTAAGAATTGTCTCTCTGAGTTCTTCTTTCATGGCAGTTAGTCTACCTTGATCTGCTTTGACTTGTCATTTTAACTCTCCTTCCTTTTGAGTCAGCATAGCGACTTGTTGTCTGAGAGATACTCCATTGTTGACTGTTTCATCAAGTAGAGTTTTTGTGTCTGTTACTACATTTTGAAGACTGTTGACTTCTGAGGATAACATGTTAGTGAACTTACAAATTTTTACCAATGAATGTAATGAGATCTCCACAGATTGCTCAGGTACATCTAAATTAGAAATGAACTCAATAAGTTTCTCTGGCATTTAGGTTTTTATGCCCTGTTAAGAGGACAGGTGTTATTTGATTGCCCAATGTTGTTGAAGGGATGCCAGTTGCTGATGCAACTGATAGGTCGGAATATGCTCTCCGACAAATGTCAAGGATGAACAACTCTCTCATCCGTACTAGAGAGGCTATTGAGAATCAAACTCAAGCATTGACTGGAGCTTATCAGCATGCTTCTGTGGCTATGACTGTTGCTAGGAAAGGGAAGGAGACCCTTGGGATGTTGATTTGGATACTATTAGTTTTGGTAGTCTTGGTTGTGGCTTTGCTAGTCGTTGTTCTTTTCTAGATGTAATCTGTAGTAGTAACGTATTGTAAGCCTAGGACTTATAACAACTCATACTCTTGTACTTTGAGTTGTAGTCTATCTTGTGGATGTAGTTCCCACATGTCTTTGGATCGTATCACTCAGACTATGTAGTCTGTTGTTGTGGATGTAGTTCCCACATGCCTTGGAAATCGTACTTGTCAGATTATGTAAATTTTTGGGCATCAATGAAATACGATCGTCTTTTTGGCTTACATACTTGTTCAGACTACGTCATTTGCTCATATAACTCTAGAAATATGATGTTCCATTTTTCTTGTCTTGTTTAGTACATGAGTGCATACAAGTCAATAAATTGTGACTTATATTTGTACTATCATGTGTCTTGAAAATTTACGTTCTATATGATTCTTACGAGAAACCTCTAAATGACATTTTTGTTCATGTCATAGACTTATGGCTCCCAAGACGCGAGGCAAAGTCCAGAAGAGGGCTCCGATAAAGAAAATTGCTCCACAGAGGGCTACCCGATCAACTCCTAGACCTAATGAAACTGAACAGGAAGAACCTGTAATCCAGACAAGACCAGAAACTGTTGTATTCAATGTGAACACTGGTCCTGGATCTGGCCTAAATACCGGCGGGGAAAATGATATGACCGCATTTATTACAAAAAAACTAATGGCTGCTATGCCCACTCTAGTCGCTCAGATCGCGACAAGCATGAATGCTAATAATAATCATCATGCTTACAATAGTAACAATGTCGACCCTACTGCTGAACAAGTTATGCCTCGAGTTCATCTTCGAGGGAGTGACTTCAAGACCTTCACTCATTGCAAACCAAAAGAATTCCACGGTACCGAGGGTCCTGTCGGTCTAATCAACTGGCTAGAAAGCATAGAGGCGGTGCTTCACATCAGTCGTTGTGCCAAAGAGCACAAAGTGGAATATGCCTCCACTCTATTTCAAAAGCACGCTCTGTCATGGTGGAACGAGCAGATTAGGACTCGTGGCCGAGACCAACCTACCTTGGTTTGATTACAAAAGGATGTTGATGGAAAAGTACTGTCCTCGGGAGGAAGTACAGAAAATGGAAGGTGAATTCTGGAATCACAATATGGTCGGGCTAGACAATGAGAAATACACGACTCGTTTTCATGAACTAGCTAGACTAGTTCCTCGTATGGTGGATACGGAGGAGAAATTGATTGAAAGATACTGTTATGGATTGTCACCTGATGTCCGAAGGTTGGTAGCCGCTTTTAATCCTTTGACTCTTCTAGCGGCAATTAGTGCAACCAACCGGATGGTGATAGATTTGAAAGGAACCACTGGTTCTTCTGTTGGAACTGAAGTGATCAAGAGAAGGAATGATCATGCCTCTGGTAGTGGATTTGGCAATGGTGGAAATGGCAAGAGGTTTAAAACTGCTAGAAACTTTGGAGTAGTCAATCAGGATATCAAGAGGTACCCTGGTGCAGACACAAAATGTAACAAGTGTTGCCTCCGTCACATGGGAAATTGTCCTACTTGCCACCGTTGTAAAAAGACGGGACATCTGGCAAAGTACTGTAGAGAGAATATACCTACTCAATGCTACGAGTGTGGGAGTGAAACCCATATGTGACCCGCGTGTCCACGACTTAATCAAGCCCAGAACAACAATGCTATAGTTCCAATGAGGAACAATGCGGGGAACAATCAAGCTGGGAATCAGGGAAGAAATCAAGGAGGTCAAGGTAGAGGCCGAGTGTTTGCCTTGGATGTTGCTGATGCACGACGTGATCCCAACGTTGTGATAGGTACATTCATACTCAATAATCACTATGTATTTGTGTTGTTCGACTCTGGTGCTGATAAAAGTTTCATATCCTTAGAATTTAAGTCTCGATTTGATATAGTAGCTATCCCCATGAAAGATACTTATATTGTAGAATATGCAAACGGTCAAAAGTATGTTGCTATAGATCATTTGGTAGATTGCAGTTTGATATTTTCCAATAAGACTTTTAAAATTGACCTAATTCCCATAGAACTAAGTAGTTTTGACGTGATTGTCGGTATGGACTGGTTGTCTAGAGTTCGCGCCGATATTGGTTGTTATGAGAAAGTAGTGAGAATACCCCTACCGAAGGGCGAAACCTTAATAGTGCAAGGAGACAAGTCAGAGAAGAAGTTGATTTTAGTGTCGGCGATAAAAGCTAATAAATATTTACAGAAAGAACACCCTGCTTTCTTAGCGCTAGTAGTAGAGAGAAAACCAAAGGGGAAAGACATTCAAGATATTACAGTAGTTAGAGATTTTCCGGAGGTGTTTCCTGAAGATTTTACGGGACTCCCACCTCATAGACCAGTCGAGTTTGGAATAGACTTGGTCCCTGGAGCTGCACCCGTGGCCAAGGCACCCTATCGCCTTGCGCCATCAGAAATGCAAGAGTTGTCCGAACAACTTCAAGAGTTGCTGGCAAAAGGACTAATCCGTCCAAGTTCATCACCGTGGGGAGCTCTAATCCTATTTGTTAAAAAGAAAGACGGTTCTATGCTGTTAGAAATCCAAAAATAGTGATAAATTGTAATTTAGATCAGAGGATTTTCTTGTTATTAAGTCATAGGTAAATGATCACTAAGGTTGAGGGGCTAATTGTGATAATTAGCATAATTGTATAGTTAGCCTATAAATACCCCTCTCATACCTTAGGGATCATAACTTGGAGAACAACCTAGATTAACTTTTCATAACCCTGCATAACTTTAATACCAACTTTCACACATTTACACATTTTCTCTCTCAAAACACACACAAACACCAAGAACACACACTCACGAAAACCACCATTGATGACTTGAATTCGGTGTTAGAAATCGTGTTATAACAAGTGGTATCAGAGCAAAACATCGATCAGATGACGATCCATAACTGAATTCAATCACAAATTCATCAAAAATCAAAATTATTAACAAATTTTTGTTCGTTTTTTTTCTTCACTGTTTCATCAAAATTCACACTTCAAATCACATAAAATCACTGTTATTTGTTCACCAATAGATTCGTGGTTGTTGAAAACATAATCCTGTCAAGTTTCAAGTTCTAATTCAATCTAATTCTCGAGATTGAATTTTGCATTTTTGGCGCTAATTTGAGGGATTTGAATCTGTTGTGTTTTGTGTTGAATTTTGTTCATAAATTTGTTGCGGACATGAATACAATCAGTTTGCGAGTGATTTCGTGATCTAACTCCCAGTAATTCAAAAGATATTGAAGCTTTTAAAGTCGTTAATGGAGTTTTTATGGAAAACTGATGTGATGAAGAAGATGACTCTAAGACGATCTTCACTAGGACGATCTTCCCAAGATCGTGTTAGTCTTTGAAAGTTCATTTCATACTTAGTACTTTGTGGCTTGTAGGACGATCTCCTCAAGATCGTCTTCACAAGTGTGTGTTGTGAAGTGTTTGATTGTGGCTAACTAATCCGAAAGGATTGGTTTGGTCAATTCAAATACTTGGAAAGTTTTATACTTGAAAGTTTTTGAGAATGAAAACCAAGACGATCTTCACCAAGATCGTCCCAGCATTCTGAAATTAAGACGATCTTCTCCAAGATCGTCCCATTTCTTCTGAACTTAAGACGATCTTCAATCAAGATCGTCCCAGTTCTTTGAATCGTTTCATTCCAAAATCATTTAGTTCAAGATCATTTCATTTCAAGACCGTTTCATTTCAAGATCGTTTCATTTTCATACTTAACCAAATTTCACCAAAAATCCCAGGACGATCTCAATTAGGACGATCTCACCTAGGACGATCTTACTTAGGACGATCTCACCCAGGACGATCTCACCCAGGACGATCTTCTCAAGATCGTTTCATTTCCTGTTTCTTCAACTCTTAATTCATTTCAATTTTTTCAACTCAAATCAATTTCAAATGGCTTCTCGTGAAGCATTGGCATTGGGTTCAGATACAAGACCTCCAGTTCTCTAACGTGGTTCCTATGGACTATGGAAGAAAAGATTTATGGACTATGTGGAAAGTCAAACAAATGGTCATATGATGAAAGATTCCATCCTTAATGGACTTGCCGTTCATCGTCATCCCACTACTGATGCAATTATTCTAACTCATGATCTTTTGAATGCTGAACAAAAAGATCGAACAGCTGCAGATAACAGAGCTAGGTCATGTTTATACAAAGCTCTACCGGATGAAATCTATGGCTCTGTTGATTCTTATGATACAACCAAGGAGATATGGGATGAAGTGGCTAGACAGATGGAAGGAGCTGATGTAACTTCGACGATAAGATTGACCAATGTTTTGACTGAGTTTGACAACTTCACCAAATTGCCTAATGAATCTCTTGAAGCTGTCTACTACAGATTCTGCAATGTCATAAATGAACTAAGGAAGAACAATGTCAAGAAAACAGAGATTGAGTTAAACATCAAATTCATCAAAGCTCTTGGTCCAGAATGGGAAGATTTTGGAACACAGATCAAGCAACATCAAAATCTGACCAAGTTCACCATTCATACTCTTTATGAATCTTTCAAACTCAATGAAAACCAAGTCCTAAACAAAGCTTCGTCAAGCAAAATGCCAGAAGTTGTATCTACTGATCCTTTGACATTGATTGTTGAGAAGAAAATTTTTGAGGCTCTTAAGAGGCAAATGGTAGTTGTTTCTTCATCTGATGAGGAGGGAGATGATCTGATGGCTACAAGAGATGGTGTTTCAGATGAACTATATCAAGCTCTTGCCGCGGTAACAAAGCATTTCAAGAGAAAATATTACAAAGCGAAGCCAACAAACAACAATCTCCGTACTTCTTCTACAAGTGCATTTCCCAAGAAGGAACACTATCATCCTAAGAGTAATGAGCAAGGAGAAGCTTATGGATTCAAACATGGAGAAAAGAAGGAAGCTTATGAGAAACAAGTTGTTGAGAAGGGTATGGCATCAGACAAAAAGTGCTACAATTGTGGTATTCCTGGACATTTTGCTGTTGATTGCAAACAACCTCGAAAGCGGAATTATGAGTATTACAAGCAGAAGATGTTGTTAGCCAAACAAGTTGAAGCAGGACATGCATTGCTCGCTGAAGATGACAAATGGCTATTACTCACAGATGATGAAGATCAAGATCTCTCTGCTAATGTTTGCTTTATGGCAAGGTTGGCCAAGGACAAAGTTTTTGAAGCAGAAAGTACGGATGATGAATACCCAGATGATGAGATAAACCTCGACTCTACTTTTTCTTTGATTAAGGATAAAGAGTCATGTAGATTAGCTTTGTCAAATTTGACAACTCATATCAATTCTTTAGCCAACAAAAACAAAAAGTTGAAAAATAGTATTTCATTTTCTAAAAGTGAATTTTCAAAACTTCTTGAAGAACACTCAAAATTACTTTTTGAACATGATGCTATTAAACAAGATTTTCAAGCATACAAAGAAAAGATGTTGGTTAAAGAATGTGAGTTGAATGTCTCTCCTAATTCTAAGTTATTACAAAAATGTCACAATCTTGAAAAGACCATTCATGATCTTGAAAAGGCCAATCAAGATCTTGAAATTCAAAAGACCAATGAATGGCTTCGGGCAAATGCAAGACAAATGGATGTTGATATTCTTAATAAAAAGCTCCAAGAAGCTAAACCAAACAATGTTGAATTCGAAAGGAAGATTTCTGATTTAAATCATAATTGTTTTCTAAAAAGCATTGAGATTGAGAATCTTGAAAAACAAGTTGAGGAATTTAAAAAGAATATACTTTTCTATCAAGAAAAGTTATATAAAGTTGAACAAAATCCTCTCTTGGATTTCACTGTCTATTTCAACAAGTCAAAAATTGACAAAACAGATCTTCTTCTCGGGTTGGGATTTGAGAATATCACACCATTACAGAAAGCCAAAGAGGAAATTGAACCCTTGTATGATGAAAAATTCCTACGACTTGGTATGATACAACAATTTATTCGTCCATTGGATGACGAATTTGAGACTGATGAAGTTGAGAGAATACCAAAACATGAACTTTTGGTTAATTATGATGCAATAAATGATTCATACAAAACTAAAGAATCTTCAATTTTCAAATTGGAAGAAATTGAATCAAATTTTCAAAACCAAGAATCTGTCGGTACTCCACCTAAACCAACTAAAATGTATTTTCCAACCACAGTTTTGGAAAAACAAATAGAAGGTTTACAACAAAAGGTGAAATCTCAACAAAAAGTTATTAATCACCTCAAGTCTCAAAGTCCGAATTCAGAGGATAAATGTATTGTTGTTGATACTAAGAAAGTTTGTGAGAATGTTTCTACTCAAACTGACCAAAGTGCTTTAGTAGACAATTCTACCCAAACTACTTGTGATTCATCTACCAATACCTCTACTCAGACCTTGACTGATTCTCTTGAATGTACTTGTCAGAATACTGCTACATTTATAGCTGATGATTATGTGCAATCTGATTTATCTAATGAAGAACTTGCACATAGTTTAGTTTTGATATGGTACTTCTATAGGTTTTTCACATGCAACAATGTTGATGAGTTAGTTGTTCACCCTAAGCCTAGTGCTAGTATAGGTGTTGATACGTCTACTGAATTTTCGTGTGAGACCAAAGATGTGTCAGTCCAAGTTGATCTAAATTCCGAGACTACCCATGATGTAAAGTTGGACACCAAGATTTCTGATTTTTCAAAACTTTCAAATGAATTTGAAACTAATCAATCTCCATTGAAATTTTCTTTTTCTAAAGATTTCACAAAGGATGATTTTGATAAATTCATGGAGGGAGAATATGTTTTTAATTCAGAAACTGAGAAAAAGATTGAATCTACCAAAATCAAAGTTGAAACAAAAATGGAATCTCAAAAACCATTGTCCAAAGCTCCAACTTCATATTACTCAAAGAAACGAGTTAAGACCAAACTCGTCAAGACTGAACCAAAGAACATTAAGTTAGAAACCTTTGTTGCTACCCCAGTGAAACATGTCAAAGAGGAACAAGCTGAGACCCCACTCAGGACAAAGTACACCAAAGTGAAACTTCCGAAAGACTATCCTAATGCTTCTCAATCTAGCTCTCAATCTAGGTCTATACCTAAGGTGTCCAAGTCTAGCTCAGTTTCGCTAACTAAGGATGCATCAAATGGTACAACTAGATATAGGGATAGATATGGATGGTTTTCTCATGATAAACCAAAGAAGCAAGAAGTTTCCTCACCTCCAAAAGATTCCAAAAAGATGAAAGTGTTTAAAACTCCTAGTTCTAATTTTCTTAGTTTCAATTCAACAGGTGGAAAGAGCATAACTAGTGGTGCTAAATGGGTTGCTAATACATTAGTACCTAAGATCACTAGTAATCAAAAGGATGTTGAGAAAAAGAAGAAAAGAAGGAGGAGAAAGTCTGTGAATAGGAGGAAGGGTGTTTCTGTTAATCAAAACAATTTTTCTTTGTTAAATAATGTTGAATATGCCAAGGCAAGACCTTGTGAGCTTGTAAACAATCTTAATTCTCGTACATGTGTGGGAGATGTTGATGTTTGTAGACATGTTACTTTTAATTCTCATGTGAATGTTCGTACTTTTTATTCAAATGTGTTTGTTGATAATGTGCTTGTCAATGCTTATGTTGATTCGAAAACATGTTTGAATGCGCATCCTAAGTTATATACCCTGCCTGTGTTAACTAACCATAAAGGACCCGTCTTCAAGTGGGTACCTAAAAATGGTTAAATTTCTTTGATTGCAGGAAATAACCATCTGTGTTTGGATACTTGATTCCGGGTGTTCGAAGCACATGACTGGAAATAAATCTTTGCTCAAGAATTTTGTTGAACGATTCATGGGAACTGTTCGCTTTGGAAATAACAATTTCGCTCCTATCTTAGGTTATGGAGACATTGAACGAAATGGAATTATCATCAAGAAAGTTCACTATGTTGAAGGATTAAGTCACAACTTGTTCAGTGTTGGACAATTCTGTGATAACAATCTTCAAGTTCTGTTTCGAAAATCTCTTTGCAAAGTCCAAACTCTAGATGGAGTTGATATTCTTTGTGGTAATCGTGATGATAATCTTTTTACCGTCAATCTCGATGATAACCAACCAACCGATAATATTTGTCTCATTTCAAAGGCTACTTCAAAGAATTCTTGGTTATGGCATAGAAGGCTTTCTCATCTGAATTTCCAAACCATCAATACTTTGGTCAACAAGCATCTTGTTGAAGGCTTACCTGACTATAAGTATGAAAGTGAGCATGTTTGTCCTTCTTGTGCTATTGGGAAGATTAAGAGAGCTTCTCATAAACCAAAGAAATCTCCAAATTCTTTAGCACCTCTTCATTTGCTTCACATGGATCTTTGTGGGCCGATGAAAGTACAAAGCCGAAATGGGAAGAAATACATCTTGGTTATTTTTGATGATTATTCAAGATATACTTGGGTCAAGTTCCTTGCATCCAAAGATGAAACAACTCAGATGTTGATAGATTTCATCACTACTACTCAAGTAAATCTTCAACTTCCAGTTCGTTACATCCGTTCGGATAACGGAACTGAATTCAAGAATGCTGTTTTTGATGAATTCTGCAAATCCAAAGGTATTACTCATCAATTCTCAGCAGTTCGCACCCCACAACAAAATGGTGTTGTTGAAAAGAGAAATCGATCGCTAGTGGAAGCAGCAAGGACAATGCTTGCTTATTCCAAATTGCCATCTAATATGTGGGCTGAAGCTGTTGACACTGCTTGTCACACTCAGAATCGGTCCATTATCAATCAGCGTTTCAAAAAGACTCCTTATGAGGTTGTTAACAAACGCAAACCCAACATCAACTACTTTCATATATTTGGGTGTGTTTGTTACACTTTGAATGATCGGGAGAATCTTGGAAAGTTCGAGAAGAAAGGTGATGAAGGATATTTTGTTGGTTATTCCAAAACATCAATTGCCTACCGAATCTATAATTGTCGAACAAACACAATTCAAGAAACAATGAATGTTTGGTTTGATGAGATGTCAGGCATGATTTTTGAGCAAGAAAGTTTGCTACCAACAAGTAAAGATCCAAGTGCTTCAAGTACTTCTACAAGGAATTCTACCTTAGCTTCTAAATTCAAGAAGTTTCCAACTCCAACAAGTGATGAATTAGATATTCTTTTTGAAGAATTCTATAATTCAAAACCGATTCATGATCAAAAACCTCAGGTCATCGTTGAACCAATTCAAAACAATGAACCTCTTCATAACAACGATCCAGTTCCTGACATCATTCATGAATCTTCATCAAGTTCTTCAGAGCAAGAATCCTCTTCTAATAATTCTTCTTCACCATCCTCTCCTGATAATGCTCCTCAAGTGAATGTTCAAGAACAACCTTCTCAATTTACTCAGACAACAAATCCTTTGAACACTCCAAATGTGTATGTACCACTTGACTTTGATCATCCAGCTTATGAGGAAAGAGTTATACCAAGTTATGATTCTATCTCTCAACAAAACTCAAGTTTCATTGATGATGATGTTGATCTTCAACAACAAGATCCTCTTCCTCATGCTCACAAGTGGACACGTATGCAGAAATATCATCCTACTGATCAAATAATTGGAGATCCACAAGCAAGAGTAACTACTCGTACTTCAGTAAATGAGTGTCTTGTTGCACTTTCTCTTAGCAATATCGAACCCAAAACAGTATTTGAAGCTCTTCGTGATCCAGAGTGGGTTAAGGCAATGCAAGATGAACTCGCACAATTTGAAAGACTGAAGGTATGGAGATTAGTTCCAAATCCTAGAAAAGATGATCCAATCGGTACAAAGTGGATATTCAAGAACAAAAAGGATGAGAATGGAGTGGTAGTAAGAAATAAAGCTCGTCTTGTTGCAAAGGGTTATTGCCAACAACCTGGTGTTGATTTCGACGAAACTTTTGCTCCAGTTGCAAGAATGGAGGCCATTCGAATATTCTTAGCTTATGCCGCATTCCGAAACTTTACTGTGTTTCAAATGGATGTGAAGACTGCTTTCTTGAATGGTGATCTCAAAGAAGAAGTTTACGTTGATCAACCAGAAGGTTTTGTTGATCCTTAAAGGCCAAACCATGTCTACAGGTTAGACAAGGCTCTCTACGGTCTTAAGCAAGCACCCCGAGCATGGTATGATTCTCTAACTACTTTCTTACTAAGAGGTGGATTTACCAAAGGCACAATTGACCCTACCTTGTTCATTCGCAAACAAGGTAAGCATGTTCTACTTGTTCAAATATATGTTGATGACATTATCTTTGGGTCGACCAGTCAAACATTTTGCCGAAACTTTTCATCTCTAATGGTTAATCATTTTGAAATGAGCATGATTGGGGAAATGAATTACTTTTTGGGTCTTCAAATCAAACAATTACCAACTGGTATTTTTATATCACAAGGTAAATACATAAATGACATGTTGAAGAAGTTTGATATGACTTCATGTTCTTCAATTTCTACCCCAATGGTTGGTCGAACAAACATAAATGCTGATACAAATGGGAAACCATTTGACCAAAAGAGATATCGAAGTATGATTGGCTCGTTGTTGTACCTAACAGCATCTCGCCCAGATATAATGTTTGCAACATGTATGTGTGCTAGATATCAAGCTGCTCCAACTAATTTACATTATCAAGCTGTGAAACGAATCTTTCGTTATCTGAAGGGTACACCCGATTTAGGTCTCTGGTATCCAAGGGATACTGGATTCAATCTAACTGCATATTCAGATGCAGATCATGCTGGTTGTAAACTTGATCGCAAGAGCACTTCCGGTACTTTACAATTTTTAGGCGATAAAATTGTGAGTTGGTATTCCAAGAAACAGAATAATGTATCACTATCAACGGCTGAAGCTGAATATGTGGCTGCGGCTAGTTTTTGTGCTCAAGTTTTATGGATGAAGACACAACTAACTGATTATGGTCTGAAATATGATCATATCCCTATCTATTGTGATTCTCAGAGTGCCATTGCCATTGCAGTCAACTCAGTAAACCACTCTCGGTCTAAGCATATTGATGTTAGATATCATTTTCTCAAAGATTGCTAGGACCAGTTCAACTGGAACTGGCCAGTCACCAGTTCACACTGACCAGTTCACCAGTTGCATCTGGTGACCAGTAAACTGGTGACCAAGAAGATTTGTCGAGAAATATATTGAAGTCCAGTTGCACCGTACAGTCAACGCAACTGAAGACTTCCTCCAGTTGAGAACTGACCAAGTTGAAGAAACATTCCAGTTGAAGTCGAAGACAACAAATGGAAGAAAGAGAATGACAATGGCAGCGAAGCCCAGTTGACATTCTAGTCAGTTACAAACTGGAGACCTTCAGTGGAAAGCCCTTACAAAGCTTTACACTGATTACGAGGAATTGACTTGTATACTTTATGTACCTTTACCCGGATAATAAGCCTTATCTTATTATTTAAGTATTAAAAGGTACATAAAGGTGGTTGTGTAAAGTCACTGTAACATGCGACTTTACAACACTTTTTAAGGAATTAAATGCTATTCCTTAAATGCTTCCAACCACTTTTGTATGGCTAAAGTTAACATCCCAATGTTAACTTTGCCTATAAATACAAGTCATTGCACAACCAAGAATTAAGTATTCGTTCTCTCAAAGTTATTTCACACACAAACGAATAACTTCATACTTTGCAAACCTGCAATATTCTTGGTGAACTTGTGCAATATTCTCTCAATCGCTAAAAGGAACATTTCACTACTTTAAGTGTTTCGATTGTAAAAGAGAAATTCCGAGTATAGATCAATTGTATTTCATAGGTTGTTAGGATATTTACATTCGTGTATTATCTTGGTTCCGCATCAACCTTGTAATTTGTTTAATATCAATAAATAAATTACACTTTGAAAACTACATATTGTCTCATCAAGATTGTTTACAAGTTATTGTATTATTGCATTGTTCTTTACTTATTGTCTTTTATATAAGTAATCTATCTAGAACTTGGTATATACTTATCTAACTGGTCGTCTCCAGTTTAGTAAGTATATTGCAAAGTAACTCCACCATCGACATAGAGGTGTCTTCAGTAGTACCATCTAACAAGTTGGGACTTACAAGTGGTATCAGAGCAGAAGGCTAATAAACTTGCCTAGATCTGCAAAGATGAACACTACTGAAGGTGGAGATGGTTCTGGTTCAGGTGAAAACCCGTCGAACACTAATGCACCACCTTTTCAAAATGTTAACACCAACCCTCCTCCTCCTTCTACCCCAAACCACGTCCATGTACATTACTCTAACACTCCTGTTCCAAAATTTGATGGAAACAGTGAGACTTTTGGTACATGGAAAGCTAGAATGCTGTTGCATTTTGGTGGTATTGAGAGGTATATGTTGAAAATCCTTAAGGATGGACCATATATACCTATGTCTATTGGGGTGAGTCCTCTTCTTGATCCAACTGGAAGAAGAGGCTCAAGGGAAAAGCCAGAAGACCATTGGTCTGATGAGGATCGCAGACTGGTGGACTTGGACACCAGACTGAAAAACATGATCCTTGGGGCTGTCCCTGAAGACCTAATTCCAACACTTGTGTTGTTTCCCAGTGCCAAGTCTATGTGGGATGAATTAGTGATTCAATTTGAAGGAGGTGATGACACTATTGTCACCAGAAAAGTTGCTTTGAACAAGAAGTATGAATCCTTCTTTGCATTGCCCAATGAAAGTTTAACTGGTACTTATACCAGATTTTCTAGCCTCATCAATCAATTGAGAGGTCTGGGTGTAGAGAAGGATAAGGATATTCTTCTTGAGAAGTTTTGTGATATTCTTCCATCTAAATGGGAAAACATGGTTCTTGTCTTGAGACAAGGTAAAACCTTGCACTCTCACACTCTTGCATCGCTCTATGGAGCCTTCAGATTCACTGAAGATAATAATGCTGCAAGACTTGTGGCTGAGCAAGATGCCATGAACCATGCTCAGAGTCCCAAGGTTGCTAATGTAACTGAGCGACCTTGTGCTGCTTTAATGTCTGCTGAGAGTGTCCAGGCACACTCGATGAAGGAGATGTTGAACAGTTTCTTAAACTCTGGGCTGACCACTGAAAACAGTGAAGGTTATGATGAAACTGACGATGATGATCTGGTCGCCATGATTGCTAAAACCTTTAATAGGTTTAAGCATAAATCTAAAAGATTTAATGGCCCCAACAATGCTTCCAGCTCCAGCTCTCTGGATAAGACCAATCTTACATGCTATAAGTGTGGCAAGAAAGGTCATTTTATGAAGGAATGCAGATCTAGTCAGTTGAATAACCAAACTGGCCCCTCTGTCCCTAATTACAATCGGCCTGATGATAGCTACAAAGCTAAATACAAGCAGCTTAAGGCCCAGATTGCCCTCCTGTCCATGCAAAAGGAAAAGGATCAGTGCTTAATGGCACAAACTGAGGGAAAATGGGAGTACTCTGATGATTCATCTGGTGATGAAGAAGAGGAAAGGGACATGTGTTTCATGGCCTTGGAAGATCAACAACAACAGCAGCATGTGGTGAAAGATGATGTCGTCTCTGGAAGATGGGTGGACATCATACTGAAAAAGGTATGTGATTATGATCACCAGGTTGACCCTGAATTAAAACTGGACCTGGCTGAATCATTAAGTGGTGATTTGGCATTTGTAGAAACTGTTAGAGCAGATAGTGAAAGATATTTAGACACTATCTTAATTGAACTAAACAATGTCAAACCACAACTGAATGATTTGCAAAGTGTCCAGTTGGCTCTCAAGGAGTCAGTTTTAAAAATTGAGGCATTAGAACTTGATAATCAAAAACTATCTCATGATTTTGAAAAAGCTCAAATGATTATCAAGTCCTGGGTAAAAGCATCTGGCAAAAACTATGATGCATTTTCAAGAACTATCGATGCCCAGAAAAATGCATGGAAATCTGAAGATCTGGAGATGGCAGCTCTTATACCAGATCTTCATGCATTGCCTCCAGCTCTCCAGGTTGAAACACCTTATGATCAACCTGAAGCTGTTGAAACTGAAACCAATGAGACCACCCCCATTGAGGTTAAAGCTGGAGCCAAACAGGCTAAAGCTCCAGTCAAAAAGGCCACTGTTAACAAGCCTTTACCTCATAAGTCTAAGGAGCCCAAGACCCGAAAGACTAAATCCCCAGTTGAACCTATGTCCAAGGTTCAACTGCCTGAACAAAACAATGTTTTGGTTAATCTGGAAAGGCAACTCCAACTTTTGTCTCGGCAGGTTCAGAGTTGCACTGCCCGAATTAACAATCTGGAAGGAGGTTCACCACCTCCAGTTTTAAAACAAAACATTAAATCACTCCCTTCTATACCTAAACAAAAGAATGTTCCATCTGGAACAAAATCTGGTAAACTTAAGGTGAGTAAGTATCAAATACCAATCGTTTTTACTTCTGCACCTGGAGCTGGTGATAATGCTCCAGATGTAGCCTCCAGTTCAACACCTCAACAATCAACTGTGGCTTCTGTAGAGAAGTCCAGTGGACCCATCAAGAAAAGATGGGTTCACAAAAATAACTAATGATTTTTGTGTGTGTAGGGCGATCGAAAGAAGAATATCTGGTATCTGGACAGCGCTGCTGGCCGCTTCTATCAGTGTACGATTCTTTCTTTCCACAACTCCATTTTGCTCTGGAGAGTGAACTGATGAGAAGTTTTGAGAGATGCCAGTGTCAGTGCAAAATGTTTCAAGTACCTTATTTTGGAATTCAGTACCATTATCACTTCGCAACTGACAAACTGTACACTCGAAAAGTTTGTCAGTTGCGAAGTGATAATGGTACTGAATTCCAAAATAAGGTACTTGAAACATTTTGCACTGACACTGGCATCTCTCAAAACTTCTCATCAGTTCACTCTCCAGAGCAAAATGGAGTTGTGGAAAGAAAGAATCGTACACTGATAGAAGCGGCCAGAAGCATGCTATCTGAATCTGGTCTTCCCACCAGTTTTTGGGCTGAGGCAGTTGCAACTGCCTCAGCCCAAAAACTGGTGGGAAGACCAGATTCAGACAGCATGCTTCTGGCCGCTTCTATCAGTGTACGATTCTTTCTTTCCACAACTCCATTTTGCTCTGGAGAGTGAACTGATGAGAAGTTTTGAGAGATGCCAGTGTCAGTGCAAAATGTTTCAAGTACCTTATTTTGGAATTCAGTACCATTATCACTTCGCAACTGACAAACTGTACACTCGAAAAGTTTGTCAGTTGCGAAGTGATAATGGTACTGAATTCCAAAATAAGGTACTTGAAACATTTTGCACTGACACTGGCATCTCTCAAAACTTCTCATCAGTTCACTCTCCAGAGCAAAATGGAGTTGTGGAAAGAAAGAATCGTACACTGATAGAAGCGGCCAGAAGCATGCTATCTGAATCTGGTCTTCCCACCAGTTTTTGGGCTGAGGCAGTTGCAACTGCCTCAGCCCAAAACTGGTGGGAAGACCAGATTCAGACAGCATGCTTCTGGCCGCTTCTATCAGTGTACGATTCTTTCTTTCCACAACTCCATTTTGCTCTGGAGAGTGAACTGATGAGAAGTTTTGAGAGATGCCAGTGTCAGTGCAAAATGTTTCAAGTACCTTATTTTGGAATTCAGTACCATTATCACTTCGCAACTGACAAACTGCACTCGAAAAGTTTGTCAGTTGCGAAGTGATAATGGTACTGAATTCCAAAATAAGGTACTTGAAACATTTTGCACTGACACTGGCATCTCTCAAAACTTCTCATCAGTTCACTCTCCAGAGCAAAATGGAGTTGTGGAAAGAAAGAATCGTACACTGATAGAAGCGGCCAGAAGCATGCTATCTGAATCTGGTCTTCCCACCAGTTTTTGGGCTGAGGCAGTTGCAACTGCTTGTCACACCCAAAACCGGTCAGTCTACATCAAGAGACATAAGAAGACTGCCTACGAAGTACTCAGGAATCGAAAACCAAATATTGGATACTTTCATGTATTTGGTTGTCCAGTTTATATACTGAACGATTCCAGTCAGCTTGGAAAGTTTGATGCAAAAGCTGATGAAGGGGTATTTTTAGGCTATTCAGATATTCGAAAGGCCTTTAGAGTTTATAATTATAGACTCCAAAAGGTGCATGAGACAATTCATGTCACATTCGATGAATCAACTGAAGCAATCAACAAGAGACCAAGCCTTGATATTTCTCCAGTCATTCCAATCAACTTTGGTGAAACTGACCAAGTTCATCGGTCAGTTGTTTCACCAGAAAATGCTTCCAGTTACAACAAACTGGAACCAGTCAAGAAGAAGAAAAGCACCAGTGACACATCATTTTATCCCTCCATCAATTTTAACTTACCACAAGAATTGGTGATTGGATCAGATGTACGTGCCACTCCAATATCAGCACCAGTTCAAGCCCCTACTTCTCCAGTTACTCATGAAATACCTTCAACTGAGGAATTTCATGATGCCAATCGAGACCTCATTGACTCTGATGAGGATGTAGAAGCTGTTTGGACTGATCCTTCTCCAGATGCTGCTGCAACTGAAGAAGATCTTCAGGTATCTTGCACTGATATTGTAGTTCACCAGCCTAGTCAATACACTAGATGGACTAAAGCCCACCCAATTGAACAAATTGTGGGTAATCCAACTAGTGGGGTTCAGACTAGAAGAGCCACCAGTGAGCAATGCTTAAACGTCACCTTCTTATCTTTAATTGAACCAAAGAAGATTGACGAGGCTATGGCAGACCCAAGCTGGGTGGAAGCTATGCAAGAAGAGCTCCTCCAGTTTGAAAGGAACAATGTTTGGGAGCTTGTTCCTTGTCCACCAGGGTTAAAGAAAGAACCTATTGGTACCAGATGGGTCTACCGAAACAAAATGGATGAAGATGGCCATGTTGTAAGAAACAAGGCCAGATTAGTTGCCCAGGGTTATTGTCAAGCAGAGGGCGTTGACTTTGATGAGACTTTTGCTCCAGTTGCAAGACTTGAAGCCATTAGAATATTCTTGGCTTATGCAGCCCATCTGCAGTTCAAGGTCTTCCAGATGGATGTCAAAAGTGCGTTCCTTAATGGAACATTGGAAGAAGAAGTTTATGTTAAGCAGACTCCAGGTTTCATCGATGAGAAGCATCCTCATTGGGTTTATAGACTGAACAAAGCATTGTATGGTCTAAGACAAGCCCCAAGAGCCTGGTATGATACTTTAACTAAACATCTTCTCAAAAATGGATTTCAAAGAGGTGCAATAGATAATACCTTGTTTATCTTGAAAGAAAGAGGTAATATCTTATTGGTACAAATTTATGTTGATGACATTATTTTTGGTTCAACTGATGATGCAATGTGTATAAAGTTTTCTAAAATCATGTCATCTGAGTATGAGATGAGTTTAATGGGTGAATTAACATTTTTCTTAGGTCTCCAGATTAAGCAAACTGGAAATGGAATTTTTATAAACCAAGGAAAATATGTCAGAGATTTGTTAAGAAAATACAAATATGATTCAATCCCATCGAAAAACACACCTATTGCAGCACCATTGAATTTGGACTCTGACCCAACTGGCAAACCAGTTAACATAACTGACTATAGAGGTATGGTTGGTTCACTGATGTACTTAACTGCCAGTCGACCAGATATAATGTTTGCAACATGTTTATGTGCCAGGTTTCAGGCTAACCCTAAAGAATCACATTTGCACGCTGTAAAGCGTATCTTTAGATACCTGAAAGGGTGTCCTAATCTTGGTCTTTGGTACCCCAAAGGCTCAGGATTAGATCTAATGGGTTATTCAGATTCTGATCATGCAGGTTGTAAGATTGATAGAAAATCCACAACTGGTGGTTGTCATTTCCTTGGAGGAAAACTGGTGAGTTGGACCAGCAAGAAGCAGACTTCAGTCTCTATGTCCACTGCAGAGGCAGAGTACATTTCTGCGGCCAGTTGTTGTGCCCAGATTCTCTGGATCAAAAACCAGTTACTAGATTATGGTCAGAAGTACACCAAGACCCCAATCTTTTGTGACAACACCAGTGCAATTGCTATCTCTCACAATCCAGTGATGCACTCAAAAACAAAGCATATTGACATCAGGTATCATTTTATTCGTGATCATGTTATGAAAGGTGATATTGAAATTCATTTCATCCCCACTGACAAACAGTTAGCTGATGTTTTTACTAAACCTCTCGATGAGAAAACTTTTAAACATCTCATCAGCGAACTGGGAATGCTAAACCTTAACTGGAGCTTTCTTTGTTATTGAACGCGTCAGTGACACTGATGAAGTTCTCCAGTTGAGGAGGTCCAGATTATCTTTGCTCGCCAGGCTATCGAACGCCTTTGTGATACTATCTTGGCACTAATTGATATCTGGATCATCATTTTAGGGGGAAAGACTCAAAACAATTTTCTGACTAAAATTCGTTTTTGTTTGAAAATGCAACTGGAGAACTCTTCAGTTGGAACTGGAACTGGATTGATCCTCCAGTTACCAGGTTCGGTCTTTGTCAAATTTTCATAACGTTACAAATACTTGGTCAATTTATGTGACACGTCATGATACTCGAGTGTTTTAAACCACTTGATATAAGTGATCTGACGTGTTTGGAACCATTTTAAGTACTTGACAACTGTTTGTGTTGGGAAAACAAAAAGTGTGTGGGGTTATGGGTAAAGTAAGCCGTCGTAGCATTTAATGCTGACATGGTAACATTTAATGCTTACATGGAAAATTATATTTTATTTTCAAAATATCTTCGAAAATATTTGGTTTAATAAAATATGATTTGTGGGTTTACATTGGGATCTTGAATCCCCTTATAAATACCCTTATTTACTTCATAACACATTTACTTTCTTTTTCATTCTCTTCATTTACTCTCTTCATTTACTTCCAATCATAAATTTCAATTTCATTCTTCTCTTTGCTTCTCATATCAAAACCCTAAAAATTCCTCAATTTCAATTTCATTCAATGGCACCTAGATCATCCCGTTCGAGAGATGTAAATCTCTTGACTGTTCCATATGATCCCTCGCCAGATGCCAAACAGGCACCTGGTGCTCCTTATTGTGCTGCGCTTAAATTAAACCCCAATAATCCAATGGCCAGCCTTCGAGGAAATCAAGGGTCCGATACCCTTATTGGTAGAATTCGAAAGTTTTTAAAGAATTCTCCAATAGGACCCTCGTTCTCTCTAAACCCACGCAAGTTGTTTCACAACTACTTGTGTGAGTTTTGGTACACTGTTGTTCTTTCTTCTGATTGTTCCTCCATCAATTTCACTTTAAAGGATGGAACAATCCAGTGTATCTTGACCTCTGACGTGTTAAGGGATGCCTTACGCCTTAACTACTGGAGAGAGAATGAATCTCCAGCCGTCTTGCCCCCTAACATTAATTTTCGCCAAGTACTCCTGGAAATGGGACACAAAGAGTGCTTGGAGAATGGGGTGCTCAAGACAAAAGGTGCGATGACCATGAAGGGTCTTACTCCTTCATGGAGGTATTTTTTCATCCACCTGGTGGAAAGTATGGGTGGGAGTTCTGGTGGACTTGACCAGATCAACTCCACACAAGCAGAAATGGCTTACTGCTTGTGGAATGGTTTGAGGGTGGACTTTGCAGAAATCTTGTACAGAAGCCTGGTACAAAAACTGAAGGGCTCCAGGGGTGTATGTATCCCCTTTTCAAGGTTCCTCTCACTCTGTTTCAAGCAAATTCTGGGCAGGGAAGCATACAATGATACAAACTCTCCATTCAATGCCCCAGATATGCTTAGGAATCTGGACTCACTAGCATCTGAAGCTGGTGAGGTTGAAATTCCTGAACGAATGCAGCTGGCATTCGCTTCAACTGATGCACCTCTTGAAGGTGAGTCAGAAAGGCAACTGGGCGGGCCTCAAAATAATGAGGGACCCTCCGGTGTGTCTAATGTTGTGGTAGAGGATAGAGCTACCATAACTGAAGCAACCCCCATCACATCTATCCCTGGTGACGATACTTCGGTATCTGATCCATCAACAGATGTACCCATCCAGGAAACTGGGGAAGGTCATCTGGAGTCTGCCCAGGTAACTGGTCAGCCCTCTGTCACATTCATGGATCTGGACATGGGTGTTAACGACGAGGAAATCCTTATTGAATCTTCGGATTCAGAAGGTACTGAAACAGACTTGGAGATTCTTGGTGCTTCTGTACAAGCACAAGACCCTTCATCTCCAGTCTGCCCTCCAGACGCATCAATTTCACTTTCCCCATCTGAGCATAATGTGCCTACAAATATTTCCTTACCAATATATACCGCTCCTTTACCAACTGGGCAATTCTCCTTTGCTCGAGAAATGCCCCCACCACCGTCGCCGTTGTTCACACCTGAGCTTTCTCAGCATGAACAACACATTGAATTTCCTATCCTTTCTTCTTCTACCACTCCTCCTATATATTCAACTGCTGGCCTGACAACTGGGGAGACTTCCATTAGTTTGCCTCCTCCAGTTGCTCCAGTAGTAACTGCTCGTGGTCCAGTGACACCTTCTTCTATGTCACTGGACACTCAAGTTGTCTCTATACAATCCGATCTCCAAAACCTTCTAACCAGGGTGGAGGAGATTCAGAAGACACTTGAGAAGAACACCAAGTCCTTCTCCAGATACCACAAAGACTCATTGACAAATATCAAGGTGGTTGATCTGGGGATAAACAAGTTCTCATTAAATGAGGACTTGGTGTTTAATAAATTGAATGAGTTGGTCACTGGCAGTAACAATCTGGCAGGTACATTGAAGGAAGCCTTTGACCTAACTCACTCCAAGGTCACCAGTTCTATCTCAAGTCTACTTACCAACACTGTCAGAACTTCTGAAGTAGATTTGAAGGAAATTGAAAGGCAGGTCAAGGAACTAATTGAGACGACCTGGCCTAGATTTAACTGGCCTTGGTGAGCAGATGGTATCTTCAGTTGGTCAGAAGATGGAGGATATGTTGGGTGCTAGAGAAGAGCGTTTGGTTGAAAGGGTGATGTCTGAGATCACCAAGCTGGCCACTCCTCAGGTTGATCTGGCCCCACTTACCAGTGAGATCAACCAGTTGAGGGGCAGCATTGAAGGTTTGAGCACCCAAGTATCTCTTCACACTGAAACATTGAATAAACTGGCCAATGAAGTGGAGGATTTGAAGAAGAGGGATGATGCTTTGAAGGAAAAGGTGGGTGCTGGTATTGATGAAGAATCAAAGGTTTTCAATGAATTAAAAACTGGTCAAGACAAAGTTGTTGCAAATGTCTTGGCCCAGTCTAAAGAAACCAGCCACCTTTGGAGGTCCTTCCGAATGATGTGTGGGATATTTAAAGAGTGCAAGGACATGCAGTCGTGGCAGCCTCTTGACCGGTTGCCATCACATCCTTCTGAATGGGAAGCTATTAGGGCAGGTCTCGATGCTGCCAAGGGGGAAAGAAGTACAGTCCTTGCACCACCAGTTGTACCAAGAAGGGAATTGAGCTTAGCTACCAGTACTGATGCTGGTGAGCAAACTGGTGATGCTAGTGTAAGGGGGAATGTGTTGGATAAAGGAAAGGGCAAGGTAACTGATGAAGCCCAGCCGGCCACTGAAATGGAAATGCTTGAGACTGGTAATGTTGATGTACTGCCTCCAGTTTCAGACAGTGATAGTAGAAGACTGGCCAGACTTGGTGATAGTGTTAAAGAACGAAAGAAAATGAAACAAAGGAACCAAGCTGAAGCCAGGGCACATCTCACACAATTGAACTTGCTAGATATGAGTGATGCCAATCTTCTAGGTATCACTAAGGAGGAGTATCTCAGTGTTAAGAATAATCCTAGGATAGTTGACCAGTTAAATGAAATGCTAGATGTTGAACTGGAAAGACACTATCATGAGGATGAGGCTGAATTTGATGCCAGGAGCTTGAACATTTCTTTGGAGAGGGCTAAGGAGTTAAGGGCCAGTGGGATTCTGAAGAGAATTGCCAATGTAAAGAAGGTTGTGAAGGAAGTGATGAATCCACCAAGAAGGGTTCCACAACCTAGAAGACCACTGACCAAAGCTGCCAGGGATGCTGATCTTAGTACATTCGTTGAACCAACTGGCGAGGTAACAAATGAAGACATTAAGTCCGCCGTACTGGCTGCTGGTGCTGGGAGTATTAAAATCACTAATGAAACTGAAGCAAGAAACTACTACTCCCAGATCATGTCAACCAGAAGACATGGTGGTACTATCACAAATGTCAATATTACAATTAAGCCAGGCACCAAGGTCTTTCGAGTTGAAGTAAAGTATGCTGGTGGGCCACTAGTGAGAACTGATGATCCTGGTGTGTTGCAGTTTGGGTTCAGTGAATGGGTCGAGATGGTAAAGGTGCTGGATGCGAAGGCACAAAAGAATAGGTTTGAGAAGGCATGGGTAAATTTCCTAAAGGGCAAGATTCAACATAAAGAGAATCTGGAGCAAAGGCTGAATATTGACCCTGAAGACACTCAACCTATTTCTCTTGTGACCAAAAGAAGAAGAACTGGCGAAGGGCCATCTGTTTAAGTTCTTTCTTCATTTTATCTTCTTGTAATTTGTTGTACATTCTGTTGTAACTTGTGTAAATTTTGCTCCTTGTATAAATGAAGTTACCAGTTTGTAAGCACAAGGTAGATAAAAGATTAAAATCTAACAAACACAAAAGAAAAACCTAAGGCATTTATTGATCTATAAAAATGCCCTAGATATCTTAGATAGATTTAAATCAAATAAGTCTCTATAGTTCACACTTGTATAGATACAAAAACTAGAAAAGACTTAGACTATATTTCTAGACAAATAGGGGGAATTTGCTAGGACCAGTTCAACTGGAACTGGCCAGTCACCAGTTCACACTGACCAGTTCACCAGTTGCATCTGGTGACCAGTAAACTGGTGACCAAGAAGATTTGTCGAGAAATATATTGAAGTCCAGTTGCACCGTACAGTCAACGCAACTGAAGACTTCCTCCAGTTGAGAACTGACCAAGTTGAAGAAACATTCCAGTTGAAGTCGAAGACAACAAATGGAAGAAAGAGAATGACAATGGCAGCGAAGCCCAGTTGACATTCTAGTCAGTTACAAACTGGAGACCTTCAGTGGAAAGCCCTTACAAAGCTTTACACTGATTACGAGGAATTGACTTGTATACTTTATGTACCTTTACCCGGATAATAAGCCTTATCTTATTATTTAAGTATTAAAAGGTACATAAAGGTGGTTGTGTAAAGTCACTGTAACATGCGACTTTACAACACTTTTTAAGGAATTAAATGCTACTCCTTAAATGCTTCCAACCACTTTTGTACGGCTAAAGTTAACATCCCAATGTTAACTTTGCCTATAAATACAAGTCATTGCACAACCAAGAAATTAAGTATTCGTTCTCTCAAAGTTATTTCACACACAAACGAATAACTTCATACTTTGCAAACCTGAAATATTCTTGGTGAACTTGTGCAATATTCTCTCAATCGCTAAAAGGAACATTTCACTACTTTAAGTGTTTCGATTGTAAAAGAGAAATTCCGAGTATAGATCAATTGTATTTCATAGGTTGTTAGGATATTTACATTCGTGTATTATCTTGGTTCCGCATCAACCTTGTAATTTGTTTAATATCAATAAATAAATTACACTTTGAAAACTACATATTGTCTCATCAAGATTGTTTACAAGTTATTGTATTATTGCATTGTTCTTTACTTATTGTCTTTTATATAAGTAATCTATCTAGAACTTGGTATATACTTATCTAACTGGTCGTCTCCAGTTTAGTAAGTATATTGCAAAGTAACTCCACCATCGACATAGAGGTGTCTTCAGTAGTACCATCTAACAAGTTGGGACTTACAAAGATCATATTGAGAAAGGTGACATCGAGCTCTACTTTGTGGGTACTGACTTTCAACTTGCAGATTTGTTCACAAAACCATTGGATGAAAAGAGGTTTAACTTTCTTATCTCCAAGCTTGGTATGTTAAATCTTAAACCTTAAATCTTTTTCGATTTGAAGGAATTCTTGACACATTCCAGAAAAACAAAATACAAAATTTGAAAAGAGAAAATCAAAAACAAAAAGATATTTATTTCAGTGGCTTGCATATACTATGTACGCAACCCGTTCTTAAAAGATATATTTATTTTTTTGAATGTTTATACATTCTAAGCTCTTGTTATTATACATATAGATTGATATAAGATAACAAGGAATCGAACGCCTTTGTGTACTTCCAAGTGTTCTTATATGAATATGTATGTGTAATAGCAATCAAGTTTTTCAAATAAAATTTTCAAACTTTCAATTGTTGATATGAGAAATGAAGGATCGAACGCCTTTGTGTACTCCTTTGTTCTCTCATTTTGAACAATTGATTGGATTTTCATTTTACTTAAATGTTTTAATTTCCTCCAACATGTTGCTGTAAGATGCGACAGATTAAACGCCTTTGTGTACTCCCTAGCTATCTTACTATCAACATTGTTGTTGAAGCAAAACTTTGTGTTTCTTCAAATAAAAATCTTGTTCACAATAGACTCTCAAATTTTTCGAAAATATCACAACAAAGATTTTACTCATTTTGATATCACAAAACAATTTTTGCTCCACCTTTCTATGGAAAACATTTTGATCTATTCTTGCATAGCTTAAGGAGGAGTTTGTGATTTCAAACCACTTTCAAAACTTCAAATGTGTTTCAAATTATTTTTTTCTCATTCACACATTTGATGTTTTTCCAATGTTTTTCAATCAAAAGAAGTTCGGTGATTAGTTTGCACATGAGCGATAAGTTTTTCTCAAAATTTACTCCATGAACTTCATCACGACCGATGAGTTCTAACCCCAGAGTATTCACTTCTTTCATTAGATAGTGAGGGTATTTTGAGTGATGTTGTTTTCGTGCAAATAGGATGGAGGGAGTAAAGTCAAAAAGTGAGAGGTTAAGGTGATATGTTGTGAGAAAAGGGTTAAAAGAAATGATACCCTTCCCTAAATTCTCAAAAACCCGGGTAAAACACGTTTCTATTGGATGTCATTTGTTGATATCTCGATATTGAAGAAGTCTTCATGGACCCAGTGAAGCGATGCACATCTTTACCTAACCACTCAAGTGTTTCTTAACAAATACTTGTTTCAATTCTCACGGAGATTTTCACATTTCTATTGACTCTTCATTTGGAAGATGTTGATATTGAAAAAGGGCGACATTCTGCTCCAGTCCCCGACTTCATTTGATCACATTGTGTCTAGAGCTATATTGATTGGTCATTAGTTTGATCATCCTTCGCTTCATTAGGACACATTCGAGTCATATCTTTGTGATATTATTGCTTATCTTTGTGATATAGCCGGAACATTCGTAGTGATATCTCAATTGATATTCCACGATGATCGAATGGAAATCCTACCAATGCTAACATCTTTTCCAACGTTGAAAGTAGGTCTCGTAATTACATTTATGTGATTATTGAGTTAACAAGAAGTCTAAGTGACCTTGGTTTTCCCTAAAAAGTCTTTAAGGATAATAGATTGTGGTTATAATGCTTCGGCTGTCCTAACCATGATTTATATTCTTTGAAGCAATCTAGTGGTTGCAAAGCCGCAGATCGAACTATGTTAGAGACTTGTTTTGTGCATATCTCAATGATACATAGGAAATCCGAAAAATGTTATACATTTCAATCGGTCATTTCATTAATCCTTTCGATTTTTGAACATGTTAACAGATCATTCTTATCCGGTTTCATTTCTCATCACACAAACACAGAAAACACCAACACCATGATATAACGTTTGTACCAACAACTTCGATCTTACATTTTAGTCACCCTTAGGATTTCTTGGGTTGGGCTAATGGTTTGGGTTGATGTTTTGATGGTTGACGTTTCTTCATGTGATCATGTTATTCCTTTTGGTAAGTAAACAATCAAATGTGTACATAATGACATTGGTTCCCAATTTTGTCATTATGAGGGGGAGAAAATATTATGATTGATTTACTGATTGATAAGGAAACAAGGAGAAAAGTTTGTGTTTGGTTGTTTCAATAGGTTTTAGAGGCTTATCAAAGTTTGTGTATAGGAGGAGAAAATTCTTCATGATGTGTCAATTGTCTCTTGTGTTCAGATTTTCACTAGATTTTAGTTGATTGAGATTTTGGTTTTAAAAAGGGGGAATCTGAATTGACTTCAAAGATAAGAATGAAACCGAAGATGAAAGGATTTTCACTCAAGATCAAAACGAAGATGAAAGATTATTTTCACTCAAGATGCTTCAAAAGTCCAAAAACGCTCCAAAAATGTTTATACTCATGGATTGAGGGGGAGCATGATTACTTCATAAGAATTTCATCCAAACTTCATTCAAATGCTTACTCTCCAAAGTGTTCAAGTTGATGTGAAAAAGATCAAAGCTTCAAAAAGGTTGAAAGTTTGGTTAGAAGATTCAAGTCAAAGAAGTAAAGCTTCAAAAGAGTCTTCATCAAACACACTTCATTCAAGATCTTCATTTCATACAACAACATTTTACCAAGAAACTCCAATGCATATATCAAGGGGGAGAGTACATTTTCGTGAAACTTCATTTCAAAAAGATGAAATTCACTCAAGAATCAAAACTGAAGAATCAAAAAGTTGAATTTCACTCAAGAATCGAAGATTGAAAAATCAAAACCAAGATTCATACCTTCCGCATTTCAAAAGGCAACTCTGATTCATGATTCAACAATTCTCGAAGATTCAAGACACACACGCATTCATTATTCTCTGTTCTTAAAGAACATTGAGAATCATCACATGATTTAATTTCAATAAGTCCAAGACCAAGACTGAATCAAGTTCTCCAAAGACAAAAGAGAAAACTTTGAAGACTTGTTTCAACACATCAATTGTCTTCACCACCGGGCTCATCAAATTCATTCCTACAAGACAAGATAACACGTACTTCATTCATTACAATATATCACTAAGGGGGAGAATGTTAGAAATCCAAAAATAGTGATAAATTGTAATTTAGATCAGAGGATTTTCTTGTTATTAAGTCATAGGTAAATGATCACTAAAGTTGAGGGGCTAATTGTGATAATTAGCATAATTGTATAGTTTGCCTATAAATACCCCTCTCATACCTTAGGGATCATAACTTGGAGAACAACCTAGATTAACTTTTCATAACCCTGCATAACTTTAATACCAACTTTCACACATTTAAACACTTTCTCTCTTAAAACACACACAAACACCAAGAACACACACTCACCAAAACCACCATTGATGACTTGAATTCGGTGTTAGAAATCGTGTTATAACATATGCGCATGTGTATTGACTACAGAGAATTGAACAAGTTGACTGTCAAGAATCGATACCCTTTACCTCGTATTGACGACTTGTTCGACCAACTGGAAGGTGCATCACACTTTCCCAATATCTATCTCAGATCTGGGTATCATCAACTTAGAGTCAGAGAGACGGATGTTCCTAAAATAGCCTTCAGAACTCGTTATGGACATTATGAGTTTTTGCTTATGCTGTTCGGTTTAACCAATGCACCTGCTGTGTTTATGGACTTAATGAATCGAGTATGTCGACCTTATCTTGACAAATTCGTAATTGTATTCATTGATGACATACTGATTTACTCGAGCAACGAAAATGAACATGAAGGTCATCTGAGGACCATTCAGCAATTGCTCAAGGATCAAGAATTGTACGCAAAATTCTTAAAATGTGAATTCTGGACTAGGAAAGTACACTTCTTGGGTCATGTAGTAAATATAGATGGGATCTACGTAGATCCATCTAAGGTCAAAGCAATAAAGAAGTGGGAAGCCCCTAAGAGTCCGACAGAAATCCGCCAATTCCTCGGACTGGCTGGATATTATAGGAGATTCATTGAAAATTTCTCTAAGGTTGCTCAACCTTTGACTTTGTTAACTCAGAAGACTAAGGAATTTATTTGGCAGGATGCCCAAGAAAAGGCATTCCAGACGTTAAAAGACAGACTATGTAATGCTCCTATTCTAGCATTAACAAATGGCATCGAAAATTGTAGGAATCCGTCTGCCCAAGACACATATTAAATTGACGTGGCTAGTACGTGATGATCCAAGTCGGGTCATACCCAATAACAAGCTAGACAAACACCTATAATATTTATTTATATGATATGATCTTTAAATAAATATCAATACTTGAAATATTTAGAAAGTGAGTTTCTAAATAATTGCACTTGAGAAATATAAATAAATTATATGGATGATTTATTTTGAGAGAAATGTGAATATGTTTATTTGGCAAAATAAACACTTATGTGTGTTGTGTATAATATGTAATATGTTACATAAGATATGTAACAAGTTATGTTGCATTTTATCTATAAAATGTACAAGTTATGGTTTTATAAAATTTGCAACAAAATGTTTGGAACAACCTCATGTGAGGCCCCCCCCCCCCCATGTGCCTTTTAGTGTATTTTGATATACTTACAACACATGGACTTGTTTTAGAGCATACACATAACACACATAGTTTGTATCAATTTCTCTCATGCATTTGTAAGACAAAAACTCTCTTTTCTCTCAAGTAGCTTTTCCTTCTTTTCTCTCTCAATTTTTCGGCCACAAAAGGGAAGAAAAGGAAGATCTTTCAACCTTAAATCCTAGCATATTTGGGGTGTATGTTGGTAACTTGGGGTATACTATCTTGAGGTTCTTTTACATTGAAGACTTGCCTCTTGAAGAACATCATCTTCTTCATCACTACTACCTTATAAGCTTGGAAGAAAGGTAGTCTTCTAAAACACCCTATGGTTGTTATTTTGTATGTATGTCATTCATATACATGGATCCTTATTGTTTGGGTTTTCTTTTATATGTTAAACTTTGGTTTTTAACTACATACCACATCTTGAAAGGTTCAATTTTTCCGCTGCGTTTTAATATTATAAGGATAATATTGCTTTGATAAAACCCAACAAATCCCAACAATGGCATCTAGAGCCGGTTATATGGATACATACATCAAAAGTTAATATTTTGTTTGGACAAAATCCAATGTTTTGGCAATTTTTTTTTGTTTTGGCCAAATTAATACACAAAAAGAGGGTTCTTTTTCTTGTGTATTTTAGTGTCACAACTTAGCCAAAAGACCTTGTGATTGTTTGTGATGTGTGGATATATATTTGTATTTTATTTAATTATTAAATGGTTGTAATAGTTAAATAGGATATTCTTCATTCATTTGGTATGTAATAAGTAGATTAGTTGCATTTTTTCTTTGAAAATGTAATCTCCATGAAAGCATCAAAGAAGTTTGGGGCTGAAGTTGGAGGCCAAAAGAAAGGATGAAGAAAGGTGTTCAAAACACATCACAAAAGGTTACTTGAAGCATTTGGATGCAAGATCAAGTGGGAGTTCACCGACACAAATTTTGTGTCACTTTGTCCCTTAGGTTGAGACCTTTTGACACACTTGTTTCGGCTAACAAGTGTGGTCAAATTAGTTGGCTAATGTTGTGCACTTATTATGTTTGTGTGGTTGTTTGTTATTTTGTCATGTGGATGCTAAAAACTTACAACTTAATGACATACATAAAAATTAAAAATTTGGTTCTAAAATTGACATTAACTTGGCAAATTAAAATGGGTTTTATTAAAAAGTTAATGGTTATAATTATAAAAATGGATTTTATAAAGAACCTTGAAATATGGATTTCAAAATTCATTATGGTCCATAGTTTTTGACTAGAATATAAAAACTCAAACGACCCTTTTAAAAACAAGTTAAAACGCCATCTTTTATACAACACTTAATTATTTGGGAACTCTTTGTAGGATAAAGGTCACCTAACTACCTTGAGGGAACTTATAAGTTAAGGTAAATTTAATATACTTATGGGATAAAGGTCACCTAACCACTTGTATATATAAATTTACATGTGTGTGTAAGTAGGACAACTTGATTTGGAAGCCATGTGATTAGGGTCACCGAAGCATGGTAACCAAAGGCGTTGATGGGATTAAACATGCGACTTAATATAAGATATTAAATCAGTCCCATACCACTAGAAATTGTAAAGTGTTGCAATTGTCAAACGTTGACTACCTTGTTAATTTAGATCATGGGATAAAGATCACCTAACCATCATTTAAATGTAACGTTGGATTCTAGATTTTAATTATTAATTGTCCATGAGACATAAAAGGGTATTAACAATTAAAATTTATATTTGATATAGAAAATACTAATAAAGGACTTTGTTAATTTTGTAGATGGCCGCTAACAATGCAATTAACCCCAACCAAAACGTCCATAATTTTTCACTAAGATCCATTCTTGAAAGGGATCGTCTCAACCAAAACAACTTTGTGGATTGGTTTCGTAACTTGAGAATTGTTCTCAAGCATGAAAAGAAATCCTATGTGTTAGACGATCCTATTCCCGATGAGCCCGAAGAGGGAGATGTTGAAGCCTTTAATGATTGGGTTAAATATACTGAGGACTCCGTGCAAGTTAGTTGCCTCATGTTAGCGAGTATGACTCCTGAACTCCAAAAGGAGTTCGAGCACCATGGGGCATACGACATGATTACCCAACTTAAGGAAATGTTCCAACAAAAGGCAAGGGTAGAGCGCTTCGAAACGGTTCGAGCGCTTCATGCATGTCGCATGGATGATTCACAATCCGTCTCAACTTATGTTCTTAAAATGAAAAGTTACATTGATCGCCTCGAAAGGCTAAATTGTCCCGTCTCAACAGAGTTGGCTACGGATTTGATCCTCAACTCCTTATCCAAAAGTTTTGAAACTTTTGTATTAAATTATAACATGAACGGATGGGACAAAACCATTTCCGAGCTCCATGGGATGCTCAAAACGGCCGAGGCTAGCATGGGAAGAAAAGTTCAACCCGTTCTCATGATTAATGAAGGCAGAAAGAAAAGGCTCAATCCCGGACCAAAGGCAAATGTTGCCAAAGGAAAAGGATTCAACAAAAACTACAAAGGAAAGGGAAAGGCAAAAATGGAAAACCAAAAATCGAAGAAGCAAAAGGTTGCTATTAATGACCCATGCTTTGAGTGTGGGGAGATAGGACATTGGAAGAGAAATTGTCCAACCTATCTCAAAGAGTTGAAAGCTAAGAGGGATGCAGGGCATACCTCAGGTATAATATTTATGATATATATTGAGCTTAATAATGTTTTTTCTTTCACATGGGTATTGGATACCGGATGTGGAACTCATATTTGTAATATGTTACAGGGGTTCAAAAGAAGGAGGTACATCAAGAAGGGAGACATTAGTCTCTTTATGGGCAATGGTGCAAGAGTACAAGTTGAAGCCCAAGGAGACTATCTTTTGAAACTTCCAAGTGGTTTGGAAATTATATTAAAAGATGTTTTGTATGCCCCTGGTTTAACTAGGAGCATTATTTCAGTTTCCTGTTTAAGACATGTTGGATATGATTTTAAGTTTGTTAACAATGATATCCATATTTCTATGAATGATGTATTTTATTTTAAAGTCATGCCTTTAAATGGTATTTATGAATTGGTTCATGAAAACACAACATAATGGTGTGTCTGAAAGGAGGAATCGAACCCTATTAGATATGGTCCGTTCCATGATGAGCAAAAGCTCACTACCTCTATCATTTTGGGGTTATGCCATAATCTCTGCTGCCCGAATTTTAAATATGGCTCCCACCAAGAAAGTGGAGAAAACACCTTTTGAAATATGGCATGGAAGAGTTCCATCTTTGTCATACTTAAAAGGTATGGGGTTGTGAGGCTTATGTAAGACATGATGCCTCAAGCAAATTAGAGCCCCGATCCACTAAATGTATTTTTGTAGGATATCCTAAAGATGATTTAGGATATTATTTCTACAATCCTAATGAGCAAAATGTATTTGTTGCTCGAAAGGCTGAGTTCTTGGAAACTAAATTCCTTATGGAAGGAGCTAGTTCTAGAACAGTGGAACTTGAAGAAGATCAAGAACCACAAACAGATACACGCTTGGTTGACACTAGTATTCAACAAAAGGATGTTGAAGATGATCAAAGAGTTGATCAAGACACACAAAATGTTCGTAGATCTGGTAGAGCTACTTATCCACCTGAGAGATATGGATTTCTCATGGATGAATGCTATATGGTGGTTTCTGATGAACCAACCAACTACCATGATGCAATATCCAAATCAGATTCGGAAAAATGGTTAGAAGCCATGAACGCTGAGATGCAATCCATGTATGACAACCATGTTTGGGAATTGGTTGTTGCACCTCCTAATTCCAAAGTAGTTGGAAGTAAGTGGGTGTTCAAATTGAAACACGATATGCATGGAAACTTGAGTACTTATAAAGCTAGACTTGTAGCAAAAGGTTTCACTCAAACTCGAGGGGTCGATTATGATGAAACTTTTTCGCCTGTGGCAATGCTAAAGTCTATTAGGATATTATTTGCCATAGCCGCACATTATGACTATGAGATATGGCAAATGGATGTCAAAACCGCTTTTCTAAATGGATATCTTGAGGAAGATGTCTATATGGATCAGCCTGAAGGTTTTGTCGATCCTAAACATCCTAATAAAGTATGCAAGTTAAAGAAATCAATCTATGGATTGAAACAAGCATCAAGAAGTTGGAATCGTCATTTTGATGAAGAAGTCAAGAAATTTGGCTTCATCAAAAACGCTGATGAAGCTTGTGTGTACAAGAAGGCTAGTGGGAGCATCATTACTTTTCTAGTATTATATGTCAATGACATTCTACTATCTGGAAATGATATTCCAACCTTGGAAGGTGTAAAAGCCTGGCTTGGAAGTTGCTTTTCCATTAAGGATCTTGGTGAAGCCGCTTTTATTTTGGGAATAAGGATCTATAGGGATAGATCAAGGCACTTAATAGGTTTGAATCAAAGTGCATACATAGACAAAATCTTGAAAAGGTTCAAGATGGAAAACTCCAAGAAAGGTTTGGTGCCTATTCAGAGAGGAACTATATTGAGCACTTCTCAATCTCCTAGCTCAAAAGCTGAGCAAGAGAGAATGAGTGGAATCCCATATGCATCTGCTATAGGATCCATCATGTATGCTATGATATGCACGAGACCGGACGTGTCATGCGCTTTAAGCATGACAAGTAGATACAAGCAAAATCCAGGAGATAGTCATTGGATGGCTGTCAAATATATATTGAAATATCTTAGAAACACTAAAGATATGTTTTTAATATATGGATCTGGTGAGGAGGAGCTCGTTGTAAAAGGTTACACGGATGCGAGTTTCCAAACCGATCGAGATGATTCTCGATCACAATCGGGGTATATCTTCATTCTAAACGGAGGAGTTGTTTCTTGGAAAAGCTCAAAGCAAGATGTGGTTGCATTGTCCACTACAGAATCGGAATACATCGCCGCTTCTTTGGCAGCACAAGAAGCTGCATGGTTGAAGAAATTCATTACCGATCTAGGGGTTGTTCCTTCCATTCAAGAACCCCTAGAAATTCTTTGTGATAACGAGGGCGCGATTGCTCAAATCAAGGAACCTCGTGCGCATCAGAAGACTAGACACATTGAGCGGAGATTCAACTACATAAGGGATGAAGTTGAAAAAGGAAAGATATGTATTTGCAAAGTTCACACTGATCAAAATGTTGCGGATCCACTCACGAAGCTCCTTGAAAGGCCCAAGCATGAGAGTCATACTTGTGCCATGGGACTTCGATATTCTAGTGATTGGATTTGATCTATTTTATGTATTTGGATATCGGAACACTTGTATTTATTAACACTTTATATGAATATTGATATTCTACTTTAAATTGTGTTATGTTCCAATTTTGCATGTTTAAATCCATGAATAAGTTAATTATTCTAAATATCCGTAGTCGATCATATTTGTGGGAACAAATATGAATGTAAGATTATTATGAACTTGGATTGGTAGATATTCAAAAGGGTTTTGAATACAGAGCAAAATGTTGCTACCAAGGTTCATAGATATTTGTGGGATACAAATATTGGACTGACCTGCTCTCAAGCATTACTACATGGAATCTTTGTGATTGATCATAAGTAATCTTGAGTTAAAAGGCGAATATCATTGTATCCTCAGACCTGAGATACATATTGGGTCTTGAAATTCACTGAATATTATACTTTGACTTAGTTCTTCGCTGCTCTGAAACATGGCAGTACATAAGACTAAGCTCAGGTATGATATAAGGTGATTGTGAAAGACATATGTAGTCGAGATGGAATTTGTCCCTCTTATTCGTTGAGAGTAAGATGTCTAAGGCCTGTTATAAAGTTAAATCAATAGAGAATGATCACTCTGTGTCTCTAGGATTTAACATGACATCTGTGACAAAAGGATAAATGATCGATTTACCTAAATCATTTCAAGAAAGGGACTTGAAGGGGATGATGTTATTGAATGGCACTTCGTCATACGTATTAGGGGTAGCAAACCGTTGTTAGGCGGTATTTGCTGCTTGCGTCAATCTTCTATGAATCTTGTGCAAGTGGGAGATTGTAGGAATCCGTCTGCCCAAGACACATATTAAATTGACGTGGCTAGTACGTGATGATCCAAGTCGGGTCATACCCAATAACAAGCTAGACAAACACCTATAATATTTATTTATATGATATGATCTTTAAATAAATATCAATACTTGAAATATTTAGAAAGTGAGTTTCTAAATAATTGCACTTGAGAAATATAAATAAATTATATGGATGATTTATTTTGAGAGAAATGTGAATATGTTTATTTGGCAAAATAAACACTTATGTGTGTTGTGTATAATATGTAATATGTTACATAAGATATGTAACAAGTTATGTTGCATTTTATCTATAAAATGTACAAGTTATGGTTTTATAAAATTTGCAACAAAATGTTTGGAACAACCTCATGTGAGGCCCCCCCCCCAATGTGCCTTTTAGTGTATTTTGATATACTTACAACACATGGACTTGTTTTAGAGCATACACATAACACACATAGTTTGTATCAATTTCTCTCATGCATTTGTAAGACAAAAACTCTCTTTTCTCTCAAGTAGCTTTTCCTTCTTTTCTCTCTCAATTTTTCGGCCACAAAAGGGAAGAAAAGGAAGATCTTTCAAGCTTAAATCCTAGCATATTTGGGGTGTATGTTGGTAACTTGGGGTATACTATCTTGAGGTTCTTTTACATTGAAGACTTGCCTCTTGAAGAACATCATCTTCTTCATCACTACTACCTTATAAGCTTGGAAGAAAGGTAGTCTTCTAAAACACCCTATGGTTGTTATTTTGTATGTATGTCATTCATATACATGGATCCTTATTGTTTGGGTTTTCTTTTATATGTTAAACTTTGGTTTTTAACTACATACCACATCTTGAAAGGTTCAATTTTTCCGCTGCATTTTAATATTATAAGGATAATATTGCTTTGATAAAACCCAACAAATCCCAACAAAAATTTCGTGGTATACTGTGACGCATCACATCAGGGTATGGGGTGTGTACTTATGCAGGAGGGTAAGGTCATTTCTTACGCTTCTAGACAGCTCAAAACCCACGAAAAGAACTATACAACCCAGGATCTCGAACTCGGAGTGGTTGTCTTTACCTTAAAGATTTGGAGGCATTACCTGTATGGTACCAAGTGTACGGTGTTTATGGATCATAAAAGTCTTCAGCATATCTTCGATCAGAAAATGCTAAATATGAGACAACTACGATGGGTAGAATTACTCAGTGACTACGACTGTGAACTCAAATATCATCTCGGTAAAGCAAATGTTGTTGCAGACGCGCTGAATAGAAAGGATAGAATTTCACTATCTGTCATAAAAAGAGCAAGCTCTTATCTTGGCTCATCATTAAGGGATAGAGTCTTGGAGGATCAAAACGAGGCCCTACAGCCAGGGCGTATCGAGAATGAAGCATTGTGGAATGTTAAACGTTAATTTGAATTGGATGGCGATGGGATCCGACATGTCAAGGGCAGCGTGTGGATTCCCAAGTACAATGGACTTAGAGAACTCTTAATGAATGAGAGTCATCGATCTAGGTATTAAATCCATCCTGGCGCTGACAAAATGTACCATGGGCTAAAGGAGTTTTATTGGTGGCCTGGTATGAAAAGAGATATCGCCACATATGTTTCAAAATGTCTAAATTGTTCGATGGTTAAGGCGGAGCACCAAAAGCCTTCTGGGCTGCTCCAACAACCTCAAATTCCTGATTGGAAATGGGAACTATAGACTTTATTACTAAATTGCCTCGAACCCTGAGAGGATACGATACTATTTGGTTCATTGTTGACCGATTAACGAAGTCTGCTCATTTCATTCCAATACGGGAGAATTGGAAAATAAAGAAATTATCTCAAGTATATATTGAGAAGATTGTGTCTCTTCATGGCGTTCCTTTGTCTATTATCTCTGACCGTGATGGTCGTTTCACTTCAAAAGCATGTAGATATTTTCAAGACGCCCTAGGCACTCAATTCAACTTGAGTACGGCTTACCATCCACAAACTGACGGACAAAGTGAGTGTACCATCCAAACGTTAGAAGACATGCTTCGGACATGTGTCATTGATTTTAAGGGTAGTTGGGATACCTTTTTGCCGTTAGCTAAATTTTCGTATAATAACAGCTATCACACTAGCATTAAATGTGCGCCTTTTGAGGCTTTGTATGGACTAAAATGTAGATCGCTTGTTTGTTGGCTTGATGCTGGTGAGCGTCGTTTGTACAAATATGAACTAGTTCAGAAGACTACTGACCAAATTGTTGAAATTAGAACACGGCTGAAGGCGGGTCAAGATCGCCAAAAGAGCTATGCAGACCGTAGGAGGAAACCACTTTAGTTTCAAGTGGGAGACAAAGTCATGTTGAAAGTATCACCTTGGAAAGGTACTGCACATTTTGGCGTGTGAGGAAAACTTAGTCCTCGTTATATCGGACCATTTGAAATTGTTCAAAGGATTGGTTCCATGGCTTATAAGCTCAATTTACTCAAGAGCTAGAACACGTTCATCACACGTGTCAGGAATCGAATCTTAAGAAATGACTGACTGGTGAAACATTGGTAGTACCTGTCGAAGAGTTGCAAGTGAATGACTCTCTTCAATTCGTTGAGGAACCTGTTGAAATATTAGATCAACACCTCAAGCAAACTAGACGAAGTCGTGTCTTGTTGGTTAAAGTTCGTTGGAACTCAAAACACGGACCCGAAATTACTTGGGAACGTGAGGACTATATGAAGAATAAGTATCCTTATCTTTTTACTAAGCAAGACTTGATTTCGGGACGAAATCCTTAGAAGTCGGGGATGCTGTGAGAACTCGTAATTTATTAACGACGGGTTAATCTTAATCTCAGTCATTATTATAATTTCGTCTAATTTAGACAATTATAGACGTGGAAATTATTAGACAATTGAACTTTTGGTTTAGTTCAGTTAGACGTATTCTGATGACATAGACTATTAGCTATTTAGACGAATGCCCAGTCTTAAAATAACTTTAAATGAATATTTAAATGTTATGTCTTATACTCAATAAATAGACGGTCTAGACTTACTATTTTTAAAGTTTACTTTGGCAAAATTTTATTGGCTTGTCTTAACTTAAATGAGACGATGGAAAATACCTTTACTTTAAATTATCACCTTCTAGTCATACGGTATTTAATCGTAAGCATTTTACCAAATTAAGGGTACAAAATATCCTCAATTAGGCCACATGGGCCGATTTACTTAGTATGTGGAGGGAAATAAACCAACAAACACCCCCTGCCTCTTTTCTTTGCTTCTGTCGACACCACACACACAAAACACACACACAAGATACAAGCACTCTCAAATCTCTTCCCTCCATCTAAAAATTTATTTGGCAAAGGAAAGATTAAAGGAAAAGATTCTTAAAGCTATAATATTTATCATCATCATCATCATCATCATCATCATCTTCTTCATCAATTTCTTTCAAGAACTTCAAATTTGGGTAAGTAAGCTTTCTATTAAACTTTTGATTTGAATACATTCAATAAAAGGGTTTGGTTCAGTTTTGTTAATGGAATTAGTAGGCTTAGAAAATGATATGAGTTTTGGGTTTATTGATTTAATGAATTTTAATTAGAATTAGGTTTGGAAATCAAAAGATTTGGAATTTGTGAAATGGTTGGCAAAATGAGTTTTTACCAGGTTCTTTGAATAGGTTTATACTTGTTGACATGAATGGATTTGAGTAGAAAACGATTTGGTTTGGTGAAAATGGTCAAAAACTGCACTTTCACTCGTGCAGGTCTGCTTTCACGCCACGATCCTTTAGGATTCGCGCCGCGAAGTGTTTCAGCAGAGCCATCGCGCCGCGACCCTTCAGGTTTCACGTCGCAATGTAGTATAAATTTCGAATCACGCCGCGAAGCTTCAATCTCGCGCCGCGAATTTGAGGTATGTTTGATATTTTCAAAAGACGATAACTTGAACGTTTGAACTTGGTTTATATCGAATGGTACTTTAGACTACCTTATAATGACAATGTCATTGATATTACCCACTAAAGCCAAATAAAACAAAAGTTTAAATCACATTCTCGGTTGTGGCATTCTAGGGTCTATAGCTAAGTAGTTCTACATAGGATACTTGTCGTAGTGAGATTTGATCCTCACCATTGGTACTTATATCCTAGGTTTCGGATAGACGTGGAGAATAGATTCCTCATCTTCTCAGTGTACTCGCATCTTTTAGCACGTTGAACGCTAGGGTGAGTTTATGGCGCACCTTTTCTTTTACTTTGGGTCTGAAAGCATGTACTGTTGTATACACGATTACTTTATAAATGATTTGTTTTTGTGTATGCCATGAGATTTGGCTACTTAAATCATTTGACTTAAATTTGCCATGTTGACGGTTGTCGAAAATGTGTATACGTGTTTATGTAATGTTTGAATGAAATGAATTGAATTGCCATATTGTTGGCTGAATAAAAATTGTTCTTTGTGTTTGACGGACTAAAATGTTGCCCCTATGTAGTTATCACCATTATGAGACCCTATTGGTTGTATTGTCGGATCTAGATATCCTGACTGTCTTGGTTATGGTCCGCACCCACTGTAGAAGGAAATCCTGTGCGAGGCATATTGGCTGATACTGTCGGATGTTGTTCCCGGCTGTTATATGCTACCGTCGGACTTTGATCTTGACGGTCTAGTCAAAAATATTGGTTATGGTCCACACCCCAAATTAGAGGGAAATCTTGTGCGAGGCATAGTGGCTGATACTGTCGGACTTGGCTCCCGGCTGTCATATGCTATTGTCGGACTTAGTCCCCGGCTGACTTGTTATAAATTATTGTCGGACTTAGACCCCGGCTGTCTTATTATAAAATATTGTCAGATTTTGATATACTGACTGTCTTGTCTTATATAACTACATGTCATTGTGTGCTCTCAATGACGATTAAACATTGGTCAAATACACTGTAAACTCACCAACTATTTTGATAGTTGATCCTCTCAAATTTCATGCTTTTCAGGGAACCAATAGTAAGTATTGGAAGCGTATTTGGCATATTAGAGCCATCTTTTGACTTTGGACGTACAATTAGCGTCAGACATCTGAGGAATATCATTTTATTAGTTGTAATTGTACTAGACTGTCCAAATGTTGTATTTGTATTTAGTGGGCCCAGTTCCAATTAAGGATAGTTTGTATCCGTGTATTGGGGTCCACATCTGAACGATTGTACTTGTATTAAACTTGTATTTGGCATTAATGGATGTAATTTCTATTAACCTTCTGATTAGTACGCAATTCTTTGTTAACCCTGTATTTCCGCTACAACGGGGTGTGACATTGTAAACGATATGGTAATATATATATATAAATGAACATATCACTTCCTCAATTTGAACTGAGGGATGCTCCTCTGTCACAACATTTCCAGAAGTATTCTCAAATGAAGGATCTGAACCCACTAGTTCATCAGATCTTCTAGAGATAACTTCTTGTTCAAAATCCTGTTGTTCTCTTTGATCCTCAGAGGCTGCATTAGATATAGGTCCTCCGTAAGATGGTGATGCAAAAACATCATCATCACGGACCACCACAATATCATCTGAACTATGCAACTCAATCATAGAAGGACTAAAAGAACCGAAAATGTCTTCATAATTGAACATTTTCTCTGGACCTGAATGAATGTTGGGTGAGCAACTGGTAATCTCAACATTGTATGCAATGTCAACCTTACCTGTTACTTTATTATAAACACGACGATTTGGTGTTCTTGGAACATATCCAAGAAAGTATCCTTCATACACTTTTTCATCAAACTTCGCTAAGTTTGGTTGAACCTTTAGGAAGGTACATAGCACACCAAATGGTTGCAAATGACAAATTTGGTTTTCTGTTGTGTAACAGCTCATAACACGTTTTGTTAAACCGCTTCACCATGAGAACCCTGTTGAGTACATAGCATGCAGTTTTTATAGCTTCACCCTAGAATATGGTGGGGAGTTTAGAGTCAGCCAACATTGTTCGTGCAGCTTTAATCAATGTTCTATTCTTCCTTTCAGCGGCACCATTTTATTGAGGCTGATACGGAGCACTGAATTGTTGCGCAATGCCCTTGCTGAGGAAATAAAAATCCATCATCCTATTCTTAAACTCTGTTCCATTGTCACTACAAATTTTCTTAATTTTCGTGTTATAGACATTTTCCACTTTGGCAAAGAAGTGCACAAGTAGTTGATATGTCTTATCCTT
>CM067167.1:288829423-288910024 GCA_034093135.1 Erigeron breviscapus
AACATTTGCAACAGCTTTGGGCAAGTGCTTTGGCAACTTCTCATCCAGTAGCTTCTCTACTTGGGGTAACACCCCATCATAAATGCTACGAAGGACAGTCCCAGAAACTTCTTCACATAATTCTTTTAACATGTTGTTTCTGAACTTCTTGTACATCTTCACCCAGAAAATTCAAGTTCACATCAAAGCCTTCAGACATTGGAGATTCAACAACATCCCATTCTTGAGCAATCCCAACTGTCTGTTCACCAGACTGTTTACCAGTCTCTACATATACCTGTTCACCAACCTCAACATTCAAGTCCAGTGGAGCCTCTTGCTCACCAGAAGCATGTTCATCAGTCTGAACATCTTCAACAACTTCTTGACCTTGACCTTCTGGAGCAACTTGTCTTATGGGCTGTACAGCCTCTATTATCTGTACATCATCACCAGATGGTCCTTCAACATCTTGAACTCTATCTGACCCATTTCAACTTCTTCCCTTTGGAAGGAAAGCATGGACTGAGGAATATCTACCTCATCCACTGGAGACCTGAGGTTGACCAGGTCCCTCATATACTCACTCACAGAAAAGTGAGTAGTATCCATATCATACTGGTCGCCAAGTGCATTCTTAAACATCAGTGAAAGGAATCGAATATAAGGCACAAATGGTTTTCTTCCTTTCACTCTTAGGCGCTCGACCAGGTCATCAAAAAGGATTTGGGCAAAATCCACTCTAATCCCAAACCACAAGCAATAGGCAATCTGGAGGTGTGTTTGATTAATCTGGTCTAATCCTCCAGAGCTGCCTCCTAGACACTCAACAATATGTGTAAAGAAATATCTCCATGAGTCTGACAGCTTGCTCATGTAGATAGTCCCCTTTCTGGATAGCTGCCCATGCTCATCCAATATATCTGTATGCCCCATTAGCCTGCATACTTCCCTTGTATTTATACCAGTGGGAAGTTCGATAGGCAACTCATTCTGTTCATAATAGTTTAACTGGAGAACAGACCTGAGAAGACTAGCCGTGAAACCAAGGGATCTGGTACCTCCCTTGAGAGTATAGTTGATCGATGAAGTTTCATCGTCATAGGTTGCAGTGTACCAGAATTCACACAAATATTCATGGTACATCCTTCCTGGATTCAATGTTAATGCACCATATAATGGGCAAGAGAGAAAGAAAGAGTTTAATCTCCCAATGATCGATTGGGCATCATGAACACTGGACAGAGAGAGTCTTGCCATCCAGTTATTCATATTTATTCTTATGGCACTTGCCTCAAGATTAATATGAGGTGCCCTTACAACATTTTCCGAAGGAGCAAATTCATTGGCAAGCAAATTTCTAAGAGATCTTGACTGTCTAGGTGCCATTTATGAGAATAGATGAAAATGAAATTGAATATTTAAGGTTATGATGAAGATTTGATGAAAGAATTGAATGTAAATGGAGTAAATAAGAGAGATAAATATGATTGGAAATTGAATGAAGGAAGAAATAAGGCACAAATGGTTTTCTTCCTTTCACTCTTAGGCGCTCGACCAGGTCATCAAAAAGGATTTGGGCAAAATCCACTCTAATCCCAAACCACAAGCAATAGGCAATCTGGAGGTGTGTTTGATTAATCTGGTCTAATCCTCCAGAGCTGCCTCCTAGACACTCAACAATATGTGTAAAGAAATATCTCCATGAGTCTGACAGCTTGCTCATGTAGATAGTCCCCTTTCTAGATAGCTGCCCATGCTCATCCAATATATCTGTATGCCCCATTAGCCTGCATACTTCCCTTGTATTTATACCAGTGGGAAGTTCGATAGGCAACTCATTCTGTTCATAATAGTTTAACTGGAGAACAGACCTGAGAAGACTAGCCGTGAAACCAAGGGATCTGGTACCTCCCTTGAGAGTATAGTTGATCGATGAAGTTTCATCGTCATAGGTTGCAGTGTACCAGAATTCACACAAATATTCATGGTACATCCTTCCTGGATTCAATGTTAATGCACCATATAATGGGCAAGAGAGAAAGAAAGAGTTTAATCTCCCAATGATCGATTGGGCATCATGAACACTGGACAGAGAGAGTCTTGCCATCCAGTTATTCATATTTATTCTTATGGCACTTGCCTCAAGATTAATATGAGGTGCCCTTACAACATTTTCCGAAGGAGCAAATTCATTGGCAAGCAAATTTCTAAGAGATCTTGACTGTCTAGGTGCCATTTATGAGAATAGATGAAAATGAAATTGAATATTTAAGGTTATGATGAAGATTTGATGAAAGAATTGAATGTAAATGGAGTAAATAAGAGAGATAAATATGATTGGAAAATGAATGAAGAAAGAAATAAATGAAGGAATTTGAAAGATTTGGGAGTTATGTTCGAAGTAAATGCTATTGAAATTGAAAGTGGGTATATATAGGAGAGACAATGTGGAACTCAAACGTCTTATTTGAAATTATCAAACAAAGTTTTTGATCGGGTTTGAGATCCGCATTAATTACATCACATCACACATAAATGCATGACGGTTTACAGCCCACAAACAGTAACAACTTGTACTTTTTGTTTTCCCAAAGTAAAAAGACCATCATTGCGTTGAAAAAGTTTACATGCCACGTAGGATAAAAAATATCTTCAAAAAGGTTTGCTTACGTGGCACACACAAAGACCAAGTATTTAGAAAATATTATGACATATTTCAGTGCATCTGGAGGTTGACTGGACACTCCAGTATCACTGGTGGATTAGTCCAGTGAACATGTACTGATGGTACACTGGAGGGACACTCCAGTAAAGTACCAGTGAAAACCATTTTGAAAGACTGGTAACCTCAAACGTGCACGTCAACTAATACAGACAAATGAGAGGGACACATTTACAAGTAGACATAAGTCAACTCAAACACGCACTTCAACCTATCCAGTTACCAGTGAGAGGGACACATTTACAAAGCACTAGTAATATTTTCTGAAGAATTTGTCCAGTGAGAAAATAAATTCCCCCTGAACTTAAAACACTTTAATAGAAAAATATTTTTCAAGTCTTCCCTGGAATGTTGTTCCAGAAATCTAATAATGCAAAGATAGTACACAAAGGCGTTCAATATCTGAGCAGTCACCAGATTTAAGGATTTAACATTCCCAACTCACCAACAAGATATTCAAAAGTTTTGACATCCAGTGGTTTGGTAAAAATGTCAGCGAGTTGTTTGTCAGTGGGAATAAAATGGAGTTCAATGTTGTTTTTCATAATATGATTACGAATGAAATGATACCTTAGATCAATGTGCTTCGTTCTGGAGTGCATGACTGGATTGTTTGAGATAGCGATGGCACTGGTATTATCACAAAAGATTGGAGTCTTTGAATATTTAATATCATAATCAAGCAACTGGTTCTTCATCCAGAGTATCTGAGCACATCAACTGGCTGCAGACACGTATTCAGCTTCAGCAGTGGACAATGAAACTGAAGTTTGCTTCTTACTGGTCCAGCTGACCAGTTTGCCACCTAGGAAATGACATCCACCAGTTGTGGATTTCCTATCTATCTTACAACCTGCATGATCTGAATCTGAATAACCCATTAGATCCATGCCTGAGCCTTTGGGGTACCAAAGACCTAGACTGGGGACACCTTTAAGGTACTTCAGTATGCGCTTTACAGCAAGCATATGAGATTCCTTTGGATTAGACTGATATCTGGCACATAAACATGTTGAAAACATAATATCTGGTCTACTGGCAGTTAAATACATCAGTGAACCAACCATGCCTCTATAGACAGTGGTGTTCACTGGTTTACCATCTGGATCAGAGTCCAGTGTTAGTGGTGCAGAATGTTAGTGGTGAAAAAATTGGAGTTGGTTTAGATGGTGAGGAATTCATATCAAATTTCTTTAAAAGATCTCTAACATATTTCTCCTGATTAATAAAAATGCCATCATTGTTTTGTTTAATCTGGAGTCCAAGAAAATATGTTAATTCACCCATCAAACTCATTTCATATTCAGTGGACATGATTTTTGAAAATTTCTTGCACATGTTTTCATCAGTAGACCCAAAAATAATATCATCAACATAAATTTGTACCATTAACAGATTACCTTTCTCATGAAGAATGAATAAGGTATTGTCAATTGCACCTCGTTTAAAACCATTTTTCAACAAATGTTTAGTCATAGTATCATACCAGGCACGTGGGGCTTGTCTGAGGCCATATAGCGCTTTGTCCAGATGATATACCCAATGTGGATGCTTTTCATCAACGAAACCTGGAGGTTGTCTGACATAAACTTCTTCTTCAAGCTTTCCATTCAAGAAAGCACTCTTTACATCCATCTGGTAGACCTTGAACTGATGATAAGCAGCGAATGCTAAAAATATTCTGATCGCTTCAAGTCTAGCCATTGGAGCAAATGATTCATCAAAGTCGACATCTGACTGGCAGTAGCCTTGTGCTACCAGTCTGGCCTTGTTTCTGATTACGTGGCCATCTTCATCTACTTTGTTTCTGAAGACCCATCTTGTTCCAATTGGTTCTTTCTTTCCAACTGGGAAAGGAACCAGATACCAGACCTTGTTCCTTTCAAACTGGTGAAGCTCTTCTTGCATAGCAGTCACCCAGCTTGGATCTTCCATAGCCTCGTCAATCTTCTTTGGTTCCATTAAAGATAGAAAACTAACGTATAAGCATTGATTACTGGAGGCTCTTCTGGTCTGAACTCCATGACTGGAGTCACCTATGATCTGATCAATAGGATGAGCTTTTGTCCATCTGGAGTACTGACCAGGATTGTTACTGACAACAATATCAGTGCAAGAATTCAGTTGAGTCTCCTCTGGAGTTGCTTCTGGAGGAGGATCTTGCCAGATTACTTCAGTATCTTCATCTGAGTCATTTAAATCACGATTTGCATCATGAAATTCTTCATTTGAAGGCATTTCCTGGAGTATTGGTTCAGTCTGGAATTCTTCATAAGAAGACATTTCTGGTACATTCTCAACTGACACTGATACTGGGGGAGTAGTACGAACATCTGAACCAATATTCATTTCAGTGGGTAGTTTGAAAATAATAGAGGGATAGAATGGAGTACTACTGGAGAGTTTCTTTTTCTGAACAGGTTCCAGATCAGGATGACTGGAAACTGTGTCTTTTGAATCTTTATTTTTGTCGTTTATAGGATCAGATTCACAAAAGACAATTGGAGTTACTGGGGGAGTGTCAAGGGCTGGCTTCTTGTTGATTGCAACATTTGATTCATCAAATGTGACATGAATTGACTCATGGATCTTCTCCAGTCTCTTGTTGTAGACTCTGAAGGCCTTGCGAATGGCTGAATAGCCTAAAAAATACCCTTCATCAACTTTGTCATCAAATTTGCCTAGCTGACTGGAGTCGTTCAGGATGTAAACTGGACATCCAAAAACGTGAAAATAACCAATATTTGGTTTTCTATTTCTTAAGACTTCATAGGCTGTCTTTTTGTGTCTTTTGATGTACACTGATCGATTCTGGGTGTGGCAAGCAGTTGCAATTGCTTCCACCCAGAAACTGGTAGACAGACCAGATTCAGCAAGCATACTCCTGGAAGCTTCTATCAGCGTTCGATTCTTCCTTTCCACCACTCCATTTTGTTCTGGAGAGCGGGCTAATGAGAAATTCTGGGAGATGCCAGTGTCAGTACAGAATGACTCCAGAGTTGCATTCTGGAATTCTGTTCCATTGTCACTTCTTAACTGACACACTTTTCAACTGTACTTGAGCTCAATTTGCTTGAGAAGACTGATGATTTCAGCAGCAGCTTCACTTTTAGACCTCAGAAAGATCACCCAACAAAATCTGGTGAATTCATCTACGATCACCAGGGTGTATCTTTTACCAGCACGAGTCTGAACGTTCACTGGACCAAAGAGGTCCATATGAAGCATATGAAGGGGTTCAGATATGCTGAAATTCTGTCTGGTCTTGAAACTGGTACATTTTTGCTTACCCATCTCACATCCTGGACATGGACTTTCCTTTTTGAAGGAAACTGAAGGTATCCCATCTGCAAGTTGTTTTGTGGACAACTTATTGATATTTTTGAAATTTAAATCGGATAACCTTTTGTGCCATAACCAGTTTGTGTCTTCATCAGCTTGAGTATAGAAACACTGCTCTGAAGGAGAGCTTTCCATATCCATCACGTACACATTCCCTTTTCTGGGAGCAATCAACACTACCTTCCAGTCCTTGTTGAATACGATGCCCTGAGCAACATTGAATAAGACTTGATAGCCATCGTCACACAGTTGGCTTACACTGATCAAGTTATATTTCAAACCATTCACAAATGCAACACGTGTAAACTTGACTTATCCATTGTTCAGAACACCATATCCCTCAGTCTTTCCACAACCATCATTTCCAAAAGTAATGGAGGGTCCATCAGAAATGGTGAACTCCTCCAGTAGGGTCTTACATCCGGTCATCGTCCTGCCAGCTGCACTGTCAAGATACCAGATATATTTCTTTCGATCGCCCTACACATACACCAGATATTGATCAGTTAGATTTGGGAACCCATCGATTGATGGGTTCACTGGACCCTCTCTTATAGGTCCCTGGGGCAATCTGGTTCAGTTCACTTTCTTCAACAGTGGTCTTAGTTGAAAAGACCACTGGGGTTGATGGTTTTGAAACCTTTTTCATTTTCTCAACTGGAGAAATAAATTTGTCTTTCTTAGCAAAAGGTTTTGTATTTTGTCTAGGGCCAGATGAAGTACCCTCAATAAAGTTTAATCTTGCATTAAAACTTTGTGATTGACGAGTCAGAATTTGAATCTGGCTCTCTAACCTGGATAAAACATTTTCTTCAGATGACACCTTAGCCTTTCCAGTCCTAGGCTTAGGTAGGGGATTGGTCTGAGGCAAAGGTTTATTCCGATAAACCTCTTTAACTGGAGCAGTCATCTGGAGCTCTCCAGTCTTAACCTCTGGGATTGAACTGGGTAAAAATTGGTCTTGGGAGTTACAGGCTCATCATAAATAGTGGTGGGCCTGAACCCCTCTGGTAATCGATCGATTACTGGTATTAATGATGCTACATGAGTATTTTCATCTAAATATGCACGTTTTTGAGCAGGAAATTGTTTTACTCCAGCATCATATGGCTTTTTGGTTTCTAGCCATGATTTTATTACCAGTTTTTCTTTCTCTAAAATGATCTCAAGATCTTGTTTTTCTTGAATCAATTGTTCAGTTACCAGAACCTCGGCTTGAAATGCCAGTTCAATGTCTTGAAGTTCTTTTAATTTTGATTTTAAAGCAGTTATTTCAGAAGAATCTGTTTCTAGACCATTTACACAATCAGATCTAACAGTTTCTACAAAAATCAAATCAGAATTAAGAGCTTCAGCAATGTCCAATTTTAGTTCTTGGTCAGTTGCACAATCATAATCACTAACCTTCTTAATAACAATGTCTACCCTTCGTCCAGACGTGACATCTTCCTTCACCAGGTGCTCATCGTCTTCCAGAGCCATGTAACAGCAATCTCTTTCTTCTTCTTCATCAGCAGATGATTCATCAGAAGGAACCCACTTCTCTTCAGTTGTTGCAATCATGTACTTATTATTGGTTTAAATTTGTTGTGCCATGAGAGCAATTTGGGCCTTAAGCTTTTTATATTTCATTTTATAGCTATCATCAGGCTTATTATTTGAAGAGAATGGACCAGGCTAGGATACAAGCTGGTTGGACCTGCACTCTTTCATGAAATGACCCTTTTTGCCACATTTAAAGCATGTCAAATTGGTCTTGTCAGTGGAAGAACTGGATGCAAATTGTCCAGATGGCATATTTGCTCTTGCTTTGAAACGGTTAAACGTTTTAGCAATCATTGCAATAAGGTCATCATCTTCAGTTTCATCACAACAGTCTGAAGAGATTTGACTGGACTCTCCAGAATCCATAAGTTCAGACACCATCTTCTTCATAGAAAATACATTCTCAGAAGATATCAGTGCTGTACCTTGTGGTTCAGAATGACTAACCACATTAGGACTACTGGAGGCATGGTTAAAAGCATCTTGTTCTGCCACCACTCTCTGGGCTTGATTTTCTTCAGTGTACCTGAAAGCTCCATAAAGAGTTGAGAGAGTGTGTGTGTGCAGAGTTTTTCCTTGTCGTAATACCAGGATCATGTGAGACCATTTGGTGGGTAGAATGTCACAAAATTTCTCCAGAAGTATATCCTTGTCCTTCTCAACCCCAAGACCTCTCAATTGGTTTATGATACTCATAAATCTGGTGTAAGTACCAGTGAGAGACTCGTTAGGTTGAGCAAAAAATGACTCAAACCTCTTGTTTAAGGAGACCTTTCTGGTGACAATGGTGTCATCTCCTCCTTCATGTTGGTTTAAAAGTTCATCCCACATGGTTTTAGCACTAGGAAAAAGAACTAGTGTGGGAATTAGGGTTTCTGGAACGGCCCCGAGGATCATGTTTTTGAGAAGGGTGTCTAGATTCACCAATCTCCTCTCCTCTTCTGACCAATGTTCCTCCCTCTTTTCCCTTCCTTTTCTAGATCCAGAAGGATCAAGAAGGGGATTGAGAGGTGATGTTGGTACATAAGGACCTTCGTTTAAAATTTTCATCATGTTCCTCTCAATACCAGTGACATGCAAAACCATCCTAGCCTTCCATGTACCAAATTCATCACTGTTCCCACTGAATTTAGGAACAGGATTATTTGAGTAGTGCACATGCACGTGTGGAGAAGCAGGAGTAGGAGGAGGAGGTGGATTAGTGTTATTGACAATTGGTGGTTCATTTTGATCATCAATGTTTGCATTAGGATCGGGACCAAGACTAAAACCTTGTGTATTTTCTTGGTTAGCCATCAAGCAACAGATCTAGGCAATGTTTAGCCTTCTGCTCTGATACCAAATGTGAGTCCCTTTTAAATTACGAGATGGTTAAACCAGGAAAGTGTAAATACAACAAGTCTAATAAGCACTAGAATGGACTAGTATTACTTTAATATAATTGCAAGTATATAAATAAATTAATACAAGACTTAAAGCAATAAACAAATAAAGTGGAACATTATGTATTGTTTCATGGGTATTTTATTTATAATGTTTAAATAAAACACAAGGTTGTTGCGGAATCAAGATAATACAATTAAGTATGTATCCTAACAACCTATGAGTTACAAATGATCTATATTTGTCAAATAACTCTTTAGGATCGAGATACTTAAAGTTGTGAAGTATCCCAGTTTAAGATCGAGAGTATTTGGACAAATTCACTTCAATGCAAAATGAATGCTTAAAAGTATTTATGTCAAGGAAATGACTTTGTATTTATAGGCAACAAAATTCACCAGTGAATTTTGTGCCGTACAAATATGATTGCATACATTTAATGATCCAACAAGATCATTAAATGTATTGGATAAGGAATAAGGATAAAGTCACATCAAGTGCAAGTGTATCCTTTTATCCAACCACCTTTACACACGTATACTTTGGTAAAGAACAAGTGGATTGTTCTTTGGAAAGTGTGTAAAGGGAAAAGTCAATCCTTGATATCAGTGTTCAGACATGTAGGATCTAGAACACTGACAATCCTCTAGTGTACAGATCTGTTAAGACTTTCCAGTGGACTCCGCCATTTGTTAAGTCTTCTTTCTTCAGACTTCAGTCTTTGACTTCAGTCAGAATGTCTTCAGTAGAGTTGATCTGGACTGGGGTGAAGTCCAGTGAGCTCATCTGGAGAATACTCCAGATTTCCTATACAAGTATTTGCTCACTGGTCTTCAATTATTTCTGGACAAATCTTCAGAGGGACTCCAGATTCCAAGTCTGGAGTAGGTCCAGTAGAACACGTTTCTGGTCAGATCTTTAGTGAGGCTCCAGTAGTCGTGTCTGGAGCGAGTCCAGTAAATCTGGACTAAATCTGGACCTAACACCATGGTTTATATATCACCTTTTGTAAGATATATATATATATTATATATATCTATGCGTGAACATAAACACTCGTATTTGGTTAATATAGTGAGGCGGCTTTCCGGACAAACAATACCCACTTGGTAACTTAAGTCCTAAACCAACCAACCACGAGTGTGTGTTTTGCGGTTCGTGCGTGAGACGAGTGACACCACAAGATCTACTAGATTTGTGTGTTCTTAGCTCTAGTAGTTTCTGTCTCAAGATTTTGCTCATTTCTCTCACTACCCTCTTGCCTTTACCGCGCAAACCACACACCCATAGATATAGGCAAGGGCAGGAACACGCAAAACCCTATGGGTTTACATGTTTCCATGTCAGCCCAAGGCCCATTAGGGTTTGGCCATATGCGTGTTTCCCATAACACGCATATTGGTTTGAGTGTTCTTCTGAACAAGCAAACTTTTGCTTATTCCCAATAACTCTCAAATGACACTTAGGAATATTTAAGTTAATGTTCCTACTACTGTTAAACGCAGAACCAACATTAACTCAGCCAATGTACCTACTGTTGTAAACGCAGAACCAACATTAACTCAGCCAATGTTCCTACTGTTGTAAACGCAGAACCAACATTAACTCAGCCAATGTTCCTACTGTTGTAAACGCAGAACCAACATTGACTAGATTACCTTTAGAAGTATTTAAGTTAATGTTCTTACTGCTGTACACGCAGAACCAACATTAACTTAATTACCCTTTACATGTATTGTTTACATTTATGTCAAGTACCTGCAAAACACAAATAATAAACTGACATATACACATATATATAAAGACCCCAATATGTAACATTTGTAAAATTTTACCCGTTTGACTTTTATTAAACGTGATTTAATGTGATTTAACGTGATTATTTGATTTTCGAACCGTTGACCTAAACGTGTTGAATGACTAATTGTTCTAGTAGTTAAATAATTAATTCATTTAAATATGAATTAAAGACGTGCTTTTATGCTAAACGAGACTATGTGAACGTATTGATCGGGTTAGAACGAGAAACGATTTATATGATAACTAGAAATGTATTCGGGTGATCCATGGGTCGACCCATGACCCATGAACCACCCATGACCCAACTCCATCCCAAACCACCCAATCCCACCCTTTCTTTCCCTTATCCAATCATTTCCTTCCATCCGTTTCTCTCTCACCACATTCATTGCAAGAACATCTTCTCTCTCTCACTAAGTTCTTGCACCAATCAAGTGTTGTTCAAGCTAGTTTTGCAATAAATTCATCATCTTCATCATCAAGTAATCACCATATCAAAAAGTCCAATCTTCAGGTGCAAGAAATCTTGGTTTTTAGCTCAAATTCGGATTTAAAGCTTGTTGGGAGACATGGTAAGTTAAACATGTCTCAAATTCATTATTTCATATTTATAACAATGTTTTATACTAAATTTAAACTCATTTAGGTCAAAAATCAAGTTAATTCGGATTTAAGATGAAATTAGGGTTCTTAATGGGTTAAATGGGTCAAGAACCGGGTTTTGTACCCAATTATTGAAATGGGTCAAATTTGTGAAGTGGGAAATGTTTGTAATCGTGTTTTGAGTCTTGTGTAAACGTATATTGGTCAATTACGAATTTAAAGCCATCAAAAACTGAAAATTAGGGTTTTATTTAATGAAATTAGGTCAAAAAAATGAATTAAATCATAAAATGGACAATTTGTAATCAATTGGAAAAAGGGTTGTTTTGTGTACATTCATCTCAATAAAACTGAGCCAAAAACATGTTGAATCATCATCAAATCGATTTCCTAGCTCGAATTAGGGTTTTAAATTTGTAAGTCAAAGTTGACTTTAAAAGTCAACTGCCATGTTCGTCCTCTTCTGTCTAGATTTCGCCCAGCTCCCTCCCCACCGTCTGCCATGGTCACTCTGGCGTCTTAGACGCTGATCAGCCCTCCCTAGCGTCTCTTACGGTTAATGAATCTTTTGAAACGGTGCCCTCCATATTCAAATTGAGCTTTACGCTAGCGAGAAGCCATGAGTCATATTTTTACGCTAGGTGACACGGTGAAACCCTCATTTCCAGACCACCGTCTGAGATGGTGGTGCAGACCATCTGGTACGCTGGTTCAAGTTGTCCCATCGTCTGGGATGCCACCCCTGGCCGTCTCTTACAGTGGCTCCTATATGTCACTTCCCTGATTTTTGCTAGTTTGATTTTCCTTCTTCTTGCTTCGAGCCCAGTCTCTTGTGGGACCCTTCTGGTCTGGATTGGGTCGTGTTCAGGCAGGAGAAAGTGAGAAAAACCCTAGCTGGTTATTGTGGGGAAGAAAGCAGTGTAGAGATATATATAAGAGCATATATAATTACGGTCCCTTTTCTTTTTTTTATTATTATAAACTTAGCTTTCAAGTTTGGGCCAGCTCACTTCTTGTTTTGGTCTGGGCTCCCTTTTTGGGCCGTTTCTCAGCTCACTTGACACCGAGTTGAGTCGTTTAGTAGGTCCAATGTCGAGTATTTAAGCAAAGCTTGTATATATATGTTGATGCACGTTGATGTGACAACAGCAACTTAGATTTGATTATGTCTTATTCGTATATGTAATTGATAGATTATGAACATAATGTTTTGGTAATGATCGATTACATGTTTAGGTGTTATATATGTTTATATATGATGTTTGTTATGTATGTTATACAAGTACAAACATAATATACGTTAGGATTCCTTGTACGTGAAATACTAGGAATATAACTATAAAGCTGATTTACAACTAACGAAGATAATCTTCGTTAGGCACTAACGAAGATAATCTTCGTTAGGCACTAACGAAGATTATCTTCGTTAAGATGGGCTGGGCCGCTAAGTTCGTAAGAACAAAGCCCAGCAAGTCTAATATTATCAGAAACATATAAAAACGAACTAAAACCCTAAAATGATATACGACGTTCAGTTTAACACACCTAAGGCAACTAAGTTCGTTGGTGATATATACCAAACGAATATAGAGCAATATAAGGCTGATTATACTCTTGTAATTAGCAATATAATAGATAACTAATCAAACAGTTATCTCGTGAGGATTCCGCACTCACGACATAACCATAGACGATCTCGAGAGCGATCCATAGCTATCGAGGGACTCACAAGTGGTATCAGAGCCAATCGATTTCTTATCGAAGGTTCGAGATCGTTTGTTTGATCGTTTTCTCTCAAAAACTGTTCGAAAAACCTTTCCAGTCGTTATCTTCGTTCTCTCTACGAAGATAGCAAACGAACTTAATCTAAATTCGTTTGCAGTCCTTGTTACGAAGATAGAAAACGAAGTTCCCTACCTTCGTTTTGAATCTTCTTACGAATTTAACTTACGAAATTAAGTTACCTTCGTTCAGCTTTCACCTTACGAATTTAACTTACGAAATTAAGTTACCTTCGTTCAGCTTTCACCTTACGAATTTAACTTACGAAATTAAGTTATCTTCGTTCAGCTTTCACCTTACGAATTTAACTTACGAAATTAAGTTATCTTCGTTCAGCTTTCACCTTACGAATTTAGCTTACGAACTTAAGTTATCTTCGTTCAGTTCACACCTTACGAACTTAGAGTCATCTTCGTTCTAACCTTCACTTGCGAATTTAGCTATCTTCGTTCAGTTCTCTTCTTACGAATTTAGTCTTATTTTCGTTCTCTTTCTTATTTTCGTTCCGATGGCTTCTTCTTCGACAGTCAACAGTGCCGTTGCACAATACCTAAATTCTCTGGTTTATCATGATCATCTAGTCGGAAGGACCAATTCTCCACCGAAGTTAGTTTCATTAGCTGACTTCTGGGCGTGGAGAGGTCGATTCGAAGATTTTATACAAAGAGAAGATTTAAATATGTGGCTTATGATTACTGAAGGATATGAGTGGCCTACTCTTACTGTCAATGGTGTTACTTCGACTTACAGAATGGCAGAATTAAAGGGTGACGAAAAGGCCCTCTATGCAGTCGAAGTAAAGGCTCTTTCGACTCTTCGTATGTGCATTCCACAAGATTTGGTGCATCTGTTTCCCAAACAAGAATACAAAACTTCTAAGCAGTTGTTTGACGCTATTGAAGCTCATTGTGAAGGAGATCCACTACTGAAGAAAAACAGAATTAAAATGCTTAAGAAACAATTTGACTGTTTCAACGCTACCAAGAACGAACAAGTTGAAGATCTTATTCTAAGATATCAACATCTTCTTGCCGAGTTAGCGTACTTTGATCTTAAGTATACTCCTACTGAGATTGTGGATAAATTCTTGGATGGACTACCGAAGGCCTACAAGGAGTTTTGTCATGGATTACAAGAAAGAAGTGATTATGCAACCTTGAGGATTGATGGTGTAATTTCCACTCTTAGAAACCGAGTAATGAAGGACAAAGCAAAGGATATTCAAGACAACTTCACTCAAGATCCGTCTTTGTATCATGCTACAATGAAGAATCCAACCGCTGATGCAAACGCATTCTTCTCTGGAGTTGGTAGTTCTGGCGTAACAGAGAATACTGATGGAGATGATCTTGTTGGTTTCATGGCTTCTGATGTTGGGAACAAGGGCAAAAAGACTGCTGAAGCTTTAAAGACTGGAAATTTAAAGATCGGTAACATTACATCTTCTTCAGCTGGTTACAAGTCTATGCCAATGGATATGAAATCAGCTGAGGGGAGGATGAATGTCTTTGCTGCTATGTGTGCTGCACATGAAGCATTTGTTGAAGGTAGGATCACAGATCCATCTCTCATCGAGGAAGATTATGACCAGATTGATCCTGACGATGTTGAAGAAATAGATCTAAAATGGCAACTGGCCATGATTACAAGGAGAGCTGAAAAGTTTATGCGAAGAACGGGAAGACAGCTTACTGGAGGTACTACGGGTTTTGACAAGTCAAAAGTGAAGTGTTACAATTGTGATGGATTTGGACATTTCGCCAGAGAATGTCAACGACCCAAGAGAAATGTTAATGCTACTCCTACACGTCAGGATAATCGTCCGTTCAACAATAATGCGAATAGAGCTCTTCTGTTGACTAATGATCCTACTGTGAATGACAAAGCTATTGTGGCCGTTCAACCTGATGGTTCATATGTCTGGAATCTTCCACAAGATGAGACTAACAATGCTTATTTGGCTGAAATCATTGATGATGTGGCTCAGATAGTTGATACTCCGGAAGATTTCTTGGACACTACACATTATCACAGTGATGAGCAATTATATGAGAAGTTTCAAAGTTTGTCATTGGAATCTTCTAAGGCTGCTAAATATGATACTGAGTCTGAGTCTGAGGATGAGTTAGAGGTGAAAGATTCAGAACAAGTGAACGTTGCTGAGATTCAAGAAAATTCTACTGCTGAAAAGGTCGAGAAGACGAATGAAGAGCAGATGAAAGATTTTGAGATTCCTGAAGGGATGACTGTAGATGACTTTGTTGCCTACATGGCCGATTGTAAAGAAGCTGACCAACAGGTATCTTATTCCTTACATACTATTGTTCATGTTTGTAAAATTGTGAATAAAATGTATGATGAAATTGAATTGAAGAATAATCAAATTAGGAATTTAGAATCTATTGTTAATGCTGTACAATCAGAGAGAGATGGGCTAATTAAAAAGGATTTAACAATCAATGATAAAGAAAGATTTTTCAAGGAAAAGATTAAGTCCTTAGAGTCTGATCTAAGTGCAATGAAGGACAAAGTCAAACAGTCGGTAGCTGTAGAAAGAGTAGGCGGTGAAGCTTACTCGTTGTTAGCAAAGAAGTGTGCAACTATCGAAAAAGAACTAGCTGATGCTAAGATAGAGATTTTGGATTTAAATGCTAAATTAGATTCTGCTAGGCATTCTGAACTGTTAATGCATATGAACAAATTTGAGGATTCTTCCACTAAGAGTCTAGACCCAGTTAAGATCTCTTATAACGATGTTCCTCCACCTTTCAACAACAATTATACCTCCGTTGAACCTAACATTCCTGAAGTTCTACTTCAATCTAGTACTGAAGCTAGTAAACCAAAAGACTCAATTCCTGAAGCCAAGTTGCCTAAGGAAACAAAAGAGTCTGTAGGAGGTTCTTCTCAACCTAAAAAGGAACAGAAAGTGAAAGGTATTGTTCAAAATAAGTCTAATTCTTTTGGTCAGAAAGATAGTGTTACACACTTTACTCTTCACAAGAGTCATAGGGTATATACTGAGTTAGAATTCCCTTTAGAATCTATTGACCCTAAAAGGATTGATAAAGTCTGGGATGTGACTGTTGAGGACATGAAGAAATTAAGTCACTCACGTCTCACTCCATTGCCTAGGCAGACTAAAACTAGAAAATCTAAGGATAGATCAGCTGTTGATGAAGTAGCTACTAGGACTTTGAAGCAAATCCTTATGCCTGCACTTAAGAATTCTCCAAGTATAGGTAAGGATGAAATAGTTGATGCTAGAAAGTCTAGGAATTCACCAACTAAACGTGACTTTGATGATAGTAGAAAAACGAGTAAGGCAGTGGACACTAGGACTAAAATTGAATCTGTAGGTACCGATAAAAAGGTAGATACAAAGAATAAGGTCAAGGTCCTTTCTTGTTTTGCGTGTCATGAAAAAGGTCATGTTTACAGTGTATGTCCCAACAGACCTCGGAGATCAGGTTCTCCGTCGAAGGGTTCTACCTCGGAAGATAAAAAGGGGTTGGGTAATGATAAAAAGGTTGATGAGTCACAAGTTGCATCTTCTTCAAAAATGTTTACCATACCTCAACGACGTGAATCTCCATTGAAAGTTTCATCTGGAAATGTTCATAGATTCATGAACCATGGTCGTAACTCATATTATGACAAAATTCACTCAAGTGTTGATATACATGGGTCATATGTTAGTTTTGCTGGATCCAAGGGCGGTAACATTACCGGTCAAGGAGATGTCGTCAATGGACAACTTACTCTAGAACGAGTAAACTTTGTGGAACAACTTACTCATAATCTTATGAGTGTCTCACAGATCTGTGACAAGGGCAACAATGTTCATTTCACAGAAAAGGAGGCATTCATCTTGAAGCCGGGTTTTGTTATTCCTGAAGAATGGATTATGCTCAGAGCTCCTAGGAAGAGAGACATCTATGGTTTAGTTTTAGGTGTTGATAATCCAAAGGAGTCCCTTTGTTTGTTGAGCAAGGCCAATGAGTCGGAATCTCTCTTATGGCATCGAAGAATGGGACATATCAACTTTCGGAAGATGAATGAACTTGTCAGTCTTGAATTAGTTGAAGGTGTTCCGGTAAAGAAGTTTGGGATGGAAGATAAATGTGTACCGTGTTTGAAAGGGAAGCAACATAAGAATCCCCATAAATCAAAGGTGCAAAATTCTATATCCAAACCATTCGAGTTACTTCATATGGATCTCTTTGGTCCTGTGAACATAAGAAGCATTGGAGGGATGTCTTACTGTTTGGTGATCACTGATGATTACTCAAGATTCTCATGGGTATTCTTTTTGAAGACCAAGGATGAGACTGCTACTCGATTTATGGATTTCATTAAACAAGTCGAGAATGTCCATGAGATTAAAGTGAAGAGAATCAGGAGTGACAATGGCACTGAGTTCAAGAATAATACTATTACTGCATTTTGCTTGACCAAAGGAATTCAACATCAATTCAGTGCACCTTATGAGCCACAACAGAATGGAGTAGCTGAAAGGAAGAACAGGACATTGATAGAAACAGCCAGGACGATGCTTGCTGATTCAGGGCTTCCTATTACTTTCTGGGGAGAGGCGGTGAATACAGCTTGCCACATTTTGAATCGGGTTTTAACAGTTAAAACGGTTTAAGAAGACTTGTTATGAGCTGTTGCACAACAAAAAACCCAATTTGCAGAATGTTGAGCCGTTTGGTGTTCCGTGTACTTTTCTGAAAGTTCTTCCTCAAGGGAAATTTGATCCTAAATCTGAGGAGGGTTTCTTTTTAGGTTATGTGCCAAGTACACCGATTCGGCGTGTGTATAATCAGAAAACTGGCAAAGTCGATTTTGGTACAAATGTCGTAATTGTCAGTCATAAACCTGCTGTGCACATTGGTCCTGCTAATGACTTCGATTATGATGGTGTTTTCACTTCTTTTCGTGGTCCTGTTTCTTTTACAGGTGTTCCGATTGTGGAAGATGTAGTTACTCTACATGATCCACTTGATGGTGGGCCGGTTCCTATTTCCACTCCTGTTTCCTCACCATTCATTGAGCCTGCTTCTAAATCTGGTGAATCAAGTGGGACCAAAGAAGCAGATTCTACTTTAGAGATTGCTCCTAAAGTTCCTAATGATCCGCTGCATATACCTCTACCTGATGATCCTTTCTATGATACTGATGATGAGGAAGGTGAAAATCAGGATGAACCTAAATCTCCAGAGAAACAGGTGCAGACAAACTTGGGAAGTGATCTTACGGTCGATAAGGTTCCTCAGACAAGAGTCAACAAGGATCATCCAGTAGATCAAATTATTGGTGATGCTTCTGCCTCTACTCGCACGAGGAATCAGCATAAGAAGATGTCAAGTATGTTTGCTGAGGTTAAGGATACTGGGGCAATTACTTGGTACTTGTACTATTGCTTCATCTCTCAGGTTGAGCCTAAGAATGTTGGTATGGCTCTTAAAGAACCGTCATGGGTTGAGGCGATGCAAGAAGAATTGGCTCAGTTTCGGAAGCTTGATGTATGGAAGTTAGTTGACTTACCTGAAGGTGAATCTCCTTTAACAACGCGTTGGGTTTTTCGTTGTAAAAGGGATGACAAAGGTATAGTCACTCGCAATAAGGCTCGATTGGTGGTTAGAGGATTTGAGCAACAAGAAGGCTTTGATTACGATGAGACTTTTGCACCAGTAGCTAGACTTGAAGCTATTCGATTATTTCTGGCATATGCTAGTTATAAAGGAATAAAGGTGTATCAACTTGACGTAAAGAGTGCCTTTTTGTATGGAGAAATTAAAGAAGAAGTTTATGTAGAACAACCTGCCGGGTTTGAGGATCCAGACTTTCCTAACAAAGTATATCGTCTCGATAAGGCTTTATATGGTCTACATCAGGCTCCTCGATCTTGGTATGAAAAACTGTCTTCTCATCTAATTGAAAACGGATTTATAAGAGGTTCTATCGACAGCACGTTGTTTGTCAAATGGAAAGGGAAGGACTACTTGCTTGTACAGGTTTACGTCGATGATATCATTTTTGGTTCTTCTGATGAGAATATGTGCAAGGAGTTTGAGTAGAGCAATATAAGGCTGATTATACTCTTGTAATTAGCAATATAATAGATAACTAATCAAACAGTTATCTCGTGAGGATTCCGCACTCACGACATAACCATAGACGATCTCGAGAGCGATCCATAGCTATCGAGGGACTCACAAGTGGTATCAAAGCAATTGATAGATTATGTCGTTGATGTGACAACAGCAACTTAGATTTGATTATGTCTTATTCGTATATGTAATTGATAGATTATGAACATAATGTTTTGGTAATGATCGATTACATGTTTAGGTGTTATATATGTTTATATATGATGTTTGTTATGTATGTTATACAAGTACAAACATAATATACGTTAGGATTCCTTGTACGTGAAATACTAGGAATATAACTATAAAGCTGATTTACAACTAATGAAGATAATCTTCGTTAGGCACTAACGAAGATTATCTTCGTTAAGATGGGCTGGGCCGCTAAGTTCGTAAGAACAAAGCCCAGCAAGTCTAATATTATCAGAAACATATAAAAACGAACTAAAACCCTAAAATGATATACGACGTTCAGTTTAACACACCTAAGGCAACTAAGTTCGTTGGTGATATATACCAAACGAATATAGAGCAATATAAGGCTGATTATACTCTTGTAATTAGCAATATAATAGATAACTAATCAAACAGTTATCTCGTGAGGATTCCGCACTCACGACATAACCATAAACGATCTCGAGAGCGATCCATAGCTATCGAGGGACTCACAATATATACTTACAAATGTATGTAAATTAAAGGTGTATCATCACATATAAATTTATATTAATAAACATTTAAATATTATGTTAGGTGGTGAACACAAGACGATTACCGGACATTAGTAGCTCGTTAAATACTTATAACTCGACCCGTATTGTGTTGGACATGAAGCCTAAGAGACGTCTAAAGTCTTAAGTCGTTTTAAAATGTCAAGTAAAGACTTGTAATATAAAACGTGTATACTTATTGATAGGTGGACGCGTGTAACGATCATTGGACGATAATAACTGATTATAAACTTCTCTTTCGCCGATCAAGGTGAGTTTTGTAGCCCCTACGTTTATTTTATTTGGGGTGGAAAGTGTACTCGTTTGTTAAACGCTTGTCGATTGATACGATTGATTATGATATGAAACGAGATGTTAGTTACCTATTTGCTTGCTTGTGATACGTGTTATTGAACGTTTATATGTGATGAATAACGTTATGTGGTAGTGTATTGAAACGTTTATTATGTATATGTATGCTCACGTTATGGGTATCTCTATATCCACGTTATGGGTATCTCTATATCCACGTTATGGGTATCTCTATATCCACGTTATGGGTATCTCTATATCCACGTTATGGGTTGTTGAGCCCACGTTATTGAACGTTATTAATCCTCGTATATCGTTAACGGTTGTTATCCCGGCACTTGATTTTATTACTTAAACCTACGAACTCACCAACTCTATGTTGACACGTTTTAGTACACTTTTCAGGTGAACAAGTTAATCAGAGACGTGTTGGATGATTTGATTGCTTGATTGTTTGCATGCTAGGATGGACTTGGACTATTTCTTGGATCTGTGATTCATTGTTCCCGTTAATGGGTTATGCTTAGGATCATTTACCATCTTTTGAACTATTATTTTGTAAACGCTTGATGGGTGTGCTCCTTATGCATTATTCTTGATCCGGTACTTGTATTTGAACGAATTGTATGGATTGTCCAATCCTATTAATGCATTTAGACTTGTCTCTACTTAATTTCCATGTCGTGTTGTGCTTAGTATGTAACCCTCATGATTCCACCTTGTTGGGGTGTTACATAATGGTATCAGAGCCGTGGTTGTAGAGAATTAGGTGGATTGACCTAGCCTATAGCCATTGCACCCATATTTCATATTAGCATGCAAGATAGGAAATTTTGTGTGCAACGTGAATTCTATGATGCATGAAACTTGTTTAAATGGAGTTCGTAGGTTTTCCATGACTTGTGACTTGGTTGTTATGTGATGACTTGGTTGGCGTATGTGTTAGTGTCGGGATATACCGTGACTTGCCGAATGAACGTTGACGTATATTCTTACAGTTTTATTGTTTAACCCTAGCAAAGTGAAATGAGGACATTAATGGAGTATGACACTCGGTAACCCTATAGGCGCCTGAATAACAAATTTATGGTTATCCTATGTCATATAAAGTTAATGACCTCGTGGATTGCACATTGTGGATGAAGTATAGTAGGTAACCCGGTATGCTTTATGAGTGTTGGTTAGGTGGAGGGTTAGCCGCTGGTACACCCTGTATACATACCCGACCAATACTTAGAGGGCATAACGGAACCGAGTCTTGACATCCATTCAATATATTAACGGTGTGGAGGGTTAGCCGCTGGTAAACCCTGTATACAAACACTTCTAACGTGTTGAATGTTGAAGTTAAGATTCGGACTATGCTTTACCCGCCTTGGTATGACCTGACCCCTTTTATATTTGTGTTAATTGGCTTGTGATTGTGATGTTGATTATGAATTGCATGAAACGATGATGCCTTAGATTATTGCCATGATAATATCCCCGTAGAATTATATATTCTTGTAACGGTTTAGAAGGGATTAGGTATATATTGTTTATTATTTGTCGGCCGATTTCGATTATTCGTGTGTGAAATGTGAGAATTAACTTACTAATCTAACACGTGTGTTCAGGAAAGAATGGTTAGACCGAAAAGAGTTGTTCGTCGCCCTCGTGCTCAAGAAGAAGAAGAGGTTGTAGGTGGACGTGGAGGTAGAGGTGGACGAGGTGGTAGAGGAAACTATGGTGGTCGTGGTGGCCGAGGTGGCCGGGGTGGTGCAAACCCTCGGGTATCAACCGAGGTTATCACTCAAGCCTTGAATGATCTCATGCTGGATCTAGTGGCACGAATCTCGGCGGCCATGGAAGCTAGAGATGAACAAGAAGGGCCGGTAAATTGACAAACAAAGAAGCAACCACCCGCACCGCTAGTGTGACATTGGAGCTTATTAGGGGTGGTAAATTAAGCAAGAGTGATAACAAAAGGAAGGATGTGGCCGAGTCAAGCGGCACCAAGAAAGATGATAGGCGTGATAATAAGCGCCATGGTCGTGGTGGGAAGGTTTTTGCGGCGGTTGTACCGGCGGCGGGTCCTCCAATGGGTGGTTATGCCGGGGCTAATCCTTTATGCCCTAGGTGTAATCGTCACCATCGGCCCGCCATGAGATGTGATGTTTGTTTCCAATGCAACTAACCGGGTCACACTTCAAAGTTTTGTCCAACTAACCGCCGAAATGCTCCATTGAACGTTGCTCCTCTTAATGCAAGACGTCCCCCGATAGCTCCGGTTACTTGTTATGAATGTGGTAGCCAAGATCACTATCGTAACCGGTGCCCTAATCTTATTGGCCAACAAGTTCAAGTGACCGTGCATCCTAATCAACTTCAAATTGTCGGACCCAATCAAAACCGGGGAAATCAGGGCCAACAACATCAAGCTCCACAACAACAACTTGCTCCCCGAGAACGAGCTTTTGCCGTGAATGCGGCCAAGGCTCGTGTTGATCCAAACGTCATGGCAGGTACTTTTCTTCTCAACAATCAATATGCCACCGTATTATTTGACTCGGGTGTCGATTTTAGTCTTGTCTCCAATGATTTCATACCGTTGATTGATGCTAGCCTTAGTCCGTTATCTTATTATTTTGAACTTGAAATGGTAAATGGCGGGTTAACCAAAATTGACCAAGTCGTTTGTGATTGCACTTTAGAGTGATGTGACCACCCGTTTCTCATTGACCTCGTTCCTTTCAATATCGGTAGTTTTGATGTAATTGTGGGCATGGATTGGATGTCGGCGATGAATGCGGTTATAGATTGTGGTAGTCAAGTAGTGAGAATTCCATTAGAAGACGGGGAAGAGTTAGTGGTTCAAGGCGGGACAACCGAACCGTGGGAAGGAAAGATCTATAATGTTAACGTCACAAAAGTCGAATTAAAAGCCGTACCCGTGGTTAATAGGTTCATGGATGTATTCCCGGATGACCTACCGGGTTTGCCTCCATCCCGTGAACTCGATTTCCGTATTGATCTTATTCCAAATGCTTCTCCCGTGGCCAAAGCACCCTACCGCTTAGCCATAACCGAAATGCAAGAGTTGGCCGCCCAACTCAAAGAACTCCAAGAAAAGGGTTTTATCCGCCCTAGTCATTCACCGTGGGGTGCACTGGTCTTATTTGTCAAAAAGAAAAACGGTTCCTTCCCTATGTGCATCGATTATCGTGAACTAAACAAACTCATGGTGAAAAATCGTTATCCTCTTCCAAGGATTGATGATTTATTTGACCAACTCCAAGGTGCTCGTTTCTTTTTTAAAATTGATTTGCGGTCGGGGTACCACCAACTACGTGTTCATGAAGATGATATTCCCAAGACGGCCTTTCGTACATGTTATGGGCATTTTGAATTCACGGTTATGCCTTTCGGGTTGACTAATGCACCGGCGGTGTTCATGGACTTGATGAACCGGGTGTGTTCGCCCTACTTGGATGAGTTTGTCATTGTCTTCATTGATGACATCCTTATCTATTCCAAGACTAAGGAAGATCACGCCGAACATTTGAAGAAAGTTTTAGAGCTACTTCGGAAAGAGAAATTGTACTCCAAGTTCTCCAAATGTGAATTTTAGCTTGAAGAGGTCCACTTTGTTGGTCACGTGGTGAGCAAGGAAGGAATTCATGTCGATCCAAGTAAAATTGAAGCGGTAAAGAATTGGAGACGACCCGAGACGCCAACCGAGATTCGCCAATTTCTTGGTTTGGCGGGTTATTATCGGCGATTCATTGAAAAATTTTCTAAGATTGCCCAACCTTTGACCTTGTTGACTCAATGGGAAAGAAGGTTTGATTGTGGCGAAAAGCAAGAACAAGCATTCCAATTGTTGAAAGATAAGTTGTGTGATGCACCCATTTTAAGCTTGCCCGATGGAGCCGATGATTTTGTTGTGGTATCATCCGGGTAAAGCTAATGTTGTAGCCGATGCTTTGAGCCGAAAAGAACAAATAAAGCCGAGACGGATTAGAGCCATGAGCCTTACCGTGCAAAGGAGTGTTCGTGACTCCATCATTGAAGCACAAAGGTTGGCAACTAGGCCGGAAAACTTCATCAATGAAGCTTTACATGGCTTAGAAGAGCAATTTGATAGGAAAGACGATGATGGTTTATATTTCGTTGAACGATTGTGGATTCCCGTTTTAGGCGGGTGGCGGTTGAAATTAATGAATGAGGCTCACAAGTCGGCATACTCGGTTCACCCGGGGTCCGACAAAATGTACTTTGACTTGAGAGATTGATAAGTCATAAATAGATATATATTAAATGGTATAAGAATGTTTAAATAGATTTGTTTTCTTTAAGAATAAACCTACTTTAATGTATTTTGTTATCCGGTATCATCCGGGTAAAGCTAATGTTGTAGCCGATGCTTTGAGCCGAAAAGAACAAATAAAGCCGAGACGGATTAGAGCCATGAGCCTTACCGTGCAAAGGAGTGTTCGTGACTCCATCATTGAAGCACAAAGGTTGGCAACTAGGCCGGAAAACTTCATCAATGAAGCTTTACATGGCTTAGAAGAGCAATTTGATAGGAAAGACGATGATGGTTTATATTTCGTTGAACGATTGTGGATTCCCGTTTTAGGCGGGTGGCGGTTGAAATTAATGAATGAGGCTCACAAGTCGGCATACTCGGTTCACCCGGGGTCCGACAAAATGTACTTTGACTTGAGAGATTGATAAGTCATAAATAGATATATATTAAATGGTATAAGAATGTTTAAATAGATTTGTTTTCTTTAAGAATAAACCTACTTTAATGTATTTTGTATGTATTTTAGGTTGAAGCATAAACGGACGAAAGATGGTTTAAATCAATTCATTTAGTTGATTTGAAGGAAAACACCAAACCAAGATGAGAGATGGATCAAAATTTATGGAAGATGGAATTGCAATATTACAAATCAAGTTGATCATCAATGTACAAGTTAATGAAGATGCCATACAAGTCTGCTGAGAACAAACAATATAAGTTACATTTGTTACAAGGATGAAATTAATTTTATCTACTTGAGAGTTCACGTGGGCTATTCATACAAAGAAAAGAATAGATCTGCAAGAGAGGTGGTGGGCTTGTGGCCGAAGGAAGAAAGAAGCCCAAAGGCTTCGGCCTTTTTTTTGTTAGTGTAAAGTCGGCTAGAAGAAAAAAAAAATCATGACATTAATTGGACCGACATATTATTGGGAGGGATATATCTTGGTCGACATATTCTTTGGTGGTGGGAGTTTTTTAATTCGGCTGGACTTCAACAAAAAAGGAGTTTTTTGGGGGATTCTATTCGGAAAAAAAGCAGCCTATCATTAATATCATTCGGCAGCATCTAATTGGGAGGATTCTTTGGGGCAGCAATTAATTACGAAAAGGAGAAAAGTCGAGAAGAGATTGAAGTCGACGGACATAAAGATTACGAGCAGCAGCTTATTAGACATCATGCAACAACAATTTTCTTCATCAATTATTGACGATCTAAAGATGGAGATGTCCGGCTAAATCTAGGTTATTTCTCCCGATGAACAATTGTTGATTATTTACTTGATGAACTTTACTTTCAGTCGTTTAAACATTGATCTTGGATTATGATTTGTGTGACTGATTGAATATTTATTCGTTATTATTTGATTTGGATTTTTCCAAGACAATTTGTTGCGAGTTAACGGTTTGTGCCGAGTCCATTAGCATTAGGGATTAAGACAGGTCGTTTAATTAACATAGATTGTGCCCAAAATTGTTCTTGTCAACTAATAAAATTATGTCTATGTAATTCAAAATAAATATTCGGTAAAGTTTATCAAGTGATTTAATGCGACTATTGGGATTCGGGAGGGATGTTTTTTTCCAATTACTGTTTACAGCTTATAATTTACTTCTTGCTTATTTAGTTTAATTTACATATTTGTTCTAGTTTATTAAAATTACTTTTCTTATAATTCTCAAACCAACCGAAATTGTTACAACTTGGCTATAACCACCAACACTCCTCGTGGATATGATACCCGCTTACCCTATCTAGCATAAGGTATAGTAGGTTTATTTTTGATCGGTACTTCGACGTCGATCAAATTTTGGCGCCGCTGCCGGGGAGTGAGTGCGCTTGTAGTTCAAGTTTTATTTTTCTTTATTTAGCTTTTCTAGTTAGTTATTTTTCTTTATTTTTAAAATTCGAAAAAAAAACAAAAAAATTATAAAACCAAAAATACAAAAAGATTTTTTATTTTTATTTTAGTTTATTTTCTACATTTATTATTTCTTGTTCTATTTTACGAGTTTGTTTTTATTTTTGTTGGTGTCAGTTACTTTTAGTGCATGCATACAAGAAAATCTGGCAGAGCTTCACCATTGTTACACGATCCAGAGATTGAGAAGACAGCTAGAGCAAACAGAAAGGCGGCAAAAGCATCAAGTAGTGAAATTGTTGAAAATTCACTAGTTGCAAAGGAGTCACCGTTTGATTTAAAGGATTTAGAAGATTCATCGTCTGACGAAGACATGGGAGATCAAGAAGAACGTGGAGTAGACTCATACTATCGTCCAGGAGTATACACGGATGCATCTCCAATTGCTTATCCAGTTGCTAATGCTAACAATGCTACTCGGAGGTTTGAAGCTCGACCTCAATTGATTAGCATTCTACCTACCTTTCGAGGGATTGCATCTGAAGAACCATATGAGCATCTTACAGAGTTTGTGGAGATTTGTGCTACTAATCAAGTTAATGGCTTCACCGAGGATGAGGTAAGGTTACGCCTTTTTCCTTATTCACTTAAAGATAAAGCAAAAAGGTGGTTTTTGTCATTAAGGGCAGGGAGCATTACTACTTGGGCGGAAATGAAAAAGCAATTTCTTGGGGAGTTTTACCCAATAAGTAAAAGTTCTGATGTTCGAAACCAGATAAAATCTTTTAGACAACTGCCAAATGAACTTTTTCATGAAGTATTTGAACGTTTTAAAGAGTTGTTAAGGTCATGTCCTCATCATGAAGTGCCAATGTGGGAGCTTGTCAAAGTCTTTTATGATGGTCTTGATTCAGCAAACAGACAACTCCTACTCGCTGCCAGTGGTGGCGTATTTTTAACTCGCACTAGTGAGGAGGAATGGACATTTTTCGAGAAACTAAGTAAGGGCTCCAAAACCCAAGCTTCAGTTGATCGACGATCACCTAGCACTGTCCCAGTTCATGCTGTCTCTAATTCAGGAAATTTTGATAATAGTATTCGAGCTGATATAAATTCAATTAATAAGAGACTTGATCTTTTACTCCAAAATTTCGGGAGTGGTAGTGCTAATGTTTTGCAGGTACAAGATGTGTGTGCAACATGTGGAGATCCGGATCACTTTGCAAACTCATGTCCCATATCGATGCCAACCATTATGGAAGAGCAGGTGAATGAAGTGCAGGGTAGGAGATATGATCCATATTCCAACACTTATAATCCAGGATGGAGGGATCATCCAAATTTCAGATGGAATGGTGATAATGCAATGAACCCTCATAATCTTAACCAAACAAATCAACAATTCAACCAACCACCAAGATCCTTCCAACAAAGGCCTCAACAGAACTTTCAGAATCAAGGTAACTTTCAGAGGCCACCTCGGAACTATGGACAACAACAATACCCAAACTAACAACGTCAATATCAAAACCAGGGACAAGGATTATTTCAGGGACAGGATCAGAATTATAATGCTCAACAGTCATCTAGCATGAGTCAAAGCTAGATATGATTTTGGAAGAGTTGAGATAGTCAAATAAGGAACATACTAAGCGGTTAAGGAGGGAAGATGAGGCGTTTCCAAGCTACATAGATGAGTATGAATCGACAAAGAATGTGACAGTTGGATGACATATTCATGGATTCAGGTGAGTCTTCTGACTTAGATTATGATTTCCCATTTAATATTGAAAAATATGTGCAGATACAGGAGGTCGAACATGGGGAAATTGAAATTAAGAAAGGAAGCATGGAACCTGATCTAGCAGTCGAGTGTGTTACACTTGATCCTACTGATGCGCTGCACTGGATGAGTTTCCAAGAAGATGAGCTACTGATTTCCAATGGTACATCGCAATCTGATCAAGGAGATTTCAATGAGCCAAACATTGCTCAAAGCATCGAACCTGTTCTTGATGGTGCGTCACACTGTATCTATCAGGCTGACATTGCTTTAGTGAAGTCAGTAAAAACTTCTGAGTTAAATGCCGATCAAGCTCTAATCACTATCCCACAGCACACAGAGGAAGAAAAGATTCAAGAAAAGATTGTTAAGTACCCGAACATGATCAATTTTATAAAAACTAATGTGCCTTCGTTTATGTTGTTTTCAGGTATGCCAAAATTTGACAAATCTTTCAAGAACTTGATGTTGATGGAGAAGAAGAAAGAGTCCAGACAAGGAGATCACGACTTTTACAAAGGCTGAATATGCGGATACAAGGCAAGGACATTTTCTAACCAAGCCGTGTTATCGAGGGAGCTCTCTAATTCCTTGTACTTTAGTTAATTTTAAATGTGATGAATTAGTCAATCCACGGGCTAGTAGCACTTTTAAGGTATATTTCTTATTCCTAAAACTAGCACTGGATCCCCTAGCTCATGATCCTTTCAAACTCACGAACATAACCTTTAAATCTTGTTTTTTAAAAATTTCGCGTCACAACGGAATTTTTAAAATTTTGTATGTTCGGATGAAAGGATGGATTTTCCCCATGAGTTTTAAAGAAAAGATAAATGATTTTTGTTTGAAGAAAGGAAATTTTGAAAAGGTGAAACTGACTGACTGGGTAATGATAAAAATTAAATTCACCTATTTTTCACCTTATTGGTGTAGACCGCCCGATCCTTTAATTGTAGGGGCTTTCAAAACCCTACTATGATATATCTCTTGGGTGTGAGTCAGGCTGATGACGTTAAACTAAGCGCTGAATGGGAGGCAACCCATTAATTTAGTTAATTTTTGAGTCTTTTTATTTTTATTTTTTTTAGTTATGTCACCAATAAAACAATTGTTCATTTGGGTGCCCAACTTTGACAGGGTCAAAGTTGGGGAGGGGTTTGTATTAACTTGTTTATTTGTGTCAACCCCGAGAAAGAGAAAGAAGTGGATTTTTTGGATTAATGGACTTATCTCTAGTTTTGAGCATTGAGGGCAATGCTCGGCTCAAAGTTGGGGAGGGGAGTCAAACTTATTGCTTTGTTTATAGTTCACTTGTTTGTTAGTTCAAGTATGTTAGAGCAGGTTCAAGAAGAGAAGAAGGATGGTGCAATAGAAAGAAACATAATAAAGGTTGATACGCATTTTGAAGATTTTCAAGTCAACCAAGCATCAGAACGCATCATCTAAACCCGGGAAGTTTCGTTTTTCTTATACTTTTTATTTATTCTCCATATTTTCCCATAGTTTTTATTTAATTCATTATATGACTTATATGGAGGGAAAGTAAATAGGAAAAACCGAGTAATTTAATTTTGAACTTTTGCAATGTTTGTCCTCATAGTTTGATTACTTTATGCAACATAGGTTTAATAATATTTAGTAAGTAATTGAGCTAATTCCTTTTGGTACAAACGATACCTCACACAATCGATTAATACGTCCACATAGTCTCGTTTAGCATAAATACACGTTCTCTAATTCGTAATCAAATAAATGAATTAGTCAAGTCAACTAGAATAATAAATCATTTAACACCTTTAGGTCAACGGTTCAAGAATCAAATAACTACGTTTAAGTCACGTTTATTAAAAGTCAAACGAGTCAAGTTTTGCAAATGTTACAACAAGTGGTTACTGACTCAGATATTATTTATATAAAAAAAATCCTTAAAAGCCTAAATATTTGATTTGTCGCCGGAATCTGCTACTGTTTCCGGATTTGTCATCGGGACCCTTTTTAACGAACAAACAAACAGCCAAAAGGAAAAACAATGGTGGATATATAGATTATAGGTACAAGAAAGAAGCCTTATAAATTTATATATATCTATATAAAAAAATGATGAGTAGAATATAGATTATAGCTTCCAATTGTTTGACAAAAATATCATGTATTCCGTCCTGAACGAAAACACGAGTGCCCGCTACGCACATTTCACCCTGTTTATATATATGCAACGTTAGAAATGATTATATACGGATGTGTGGTTCTTACAAATATACTAACTATTATAAATGTAAATTGGAATGGCCGAAGAAATCAATATAAACCGCACTTTATTAAATAGATTTTCAAGAACAGCAAGCTCTACAGCTTTAATTGTTATCCGCATCGTCAAAAATAATGAAAGGTGATTTTCCTTCCAATTCGAGTGCTACGGGCTTCAGATTGCTTGTTGTTGCAGCTTGCATTACCGTACGACCAATTTTTGTGAATCCGGTAAAAGTAACCTGGATTTTAAATAAAAGTACACGATACAAGACATAACCCAAAAATTGAAGGTTCTTAAATTACATAGCCACCCGAGCAGGTCATTACATTAGATAACCATTTTGTCATAGGTGGTTACATTCATATGTCATTAAATAAAAGTACGCGTGACATTATACGTTGTATAACCGGTTACTTTTTGTAAGTTACCCGGTATCATACACGACATAGCCCGAAAAATTAAGATTTTTACATTATATAGTCACCCGAATAGATCACTACATCAAATAACTACATTCAAATGCCATATCAGCTTGATTGAATGACGGTGTAACTAGAAAATATGGTATGAGCTAACTAAGCCAGGTAAAATCGAAGACACTGGATATGTTATTAATTCAATCTTGTTAATTCATTACATTACATTATTCACACTAATAGCTTCTCCGCTGTTTTGTTAGCTAGTTTCTTACTAACAATTTTTAATTTAATTAAACCTTAATGCCGTTCAAAAAAAAATAGCTTCTCCGCTGAATATAGAATAACTCATCATTTTGATATACCAATACTATACTACAAATAATTTGATTCATATATATATTTTTGATAAACCACAATAATAAGCATAGCTAATAAAAATTAAATACACGCGTGACAGACCATGTATCATTCTACAATTGTACAAAAGATAAATACTTTTAAAAGAAACTTGGGCTCCAAGTTAAATACGCATACCAATTACTAAACCGACGCGTTCAGGAATGAATAAAAAGTCTTAACGCGTTTCCACACAATTTCCATGAAACTTCTGCGTTACTCTCAAATCTCAATCAATCAGATTGATTCAATCTAGTCAGCAAGTAATAACTCACTCCACAGATAATACTTTTACCAATGTTTTAAAAACCGGTATTTTAGTCATACCGATGTAGAAAATTTTTCCGGTATTACCGGTATTATCGGTATTACCGAAAATACCGACCGGTACGACTTTTTAATTTATTATATTTTTATTATAAAAATCCTACAAATCTTTTATGCAAATCATACAATTAATATAAAATAAGTATTTCATAACAAGATATAAGTTTTAAAGTTCACAAATAACAAAAAATAACATTAAAGTATGATAAAGAATTTTTAAAAAATTCAAATTTTTTTTTTTGAAAATACCGGAATGTTAATACTGGAAAATAACGGGAATACCGGAAATACCGGCCATTATTGAATAGTGAAAATACCGAAAAAATACCGGACTTAAAATACCGGAGTACCCTCCGATACCGGTAATACCGGCCGGTATTTACCGGTATTTAAAACATTGACTTTTACTACCCGTTATAATTAATCGTATTCCTAATTGCAATAAATTTTATTACCAAAACTCATGCAAAACGCCGAAGCAAGAAACTTACATAAATTTTACAATAAAAAAGTCGAACTCATTGATCATAACGACCAAGAGAAATTATGCTTATTACTACGACTAGAGACCCACATATACAACAAGGAAACAATAGAGTGAAAGACAACGACACTACTTTCCATACAGAGTTTAAGTAACTAGTGGGTCGTACCTCAGATAAGTGGGTTGCACTAAAACTTTTATAACCAAGACTTTCAGCTAGTGAGTCTCACCAGTTTTGTGGTGGGTAGCACTGAAACAATTCTGGCCTCAAATCTTCCGTTAGCGTACCTCACCTGATTCTTGATGTTGAAAAGAAAAAAAATATTATTATATTGGGTTGTGATCATATGATAACTAAAATTTTCATAAAAACTAGAAAACTGATCAAAACACACTGTGATCTGAATTTAACACAATGTGTTTTTAATTTTTTTTTAAAAACACATTGTGTTAAGTTCATATCACAGTGTTTGAACAATTTTCTGATTTTCACGCGTTATCAAAAACACACTGTGATTTAAAACTTAACACAATGTGTTTTTAGATTACATAATAAAAACACATTGTGTTTTAGAAAACACAATTAAAACACATTGTGTTAAATTCAGATCACAGTGTGTTTTGACCAGTTTTCTAGTTTTCACAGAAATTTTAGTTTTTAAATAAACATTTCACTATACTTTTAATATGAATTTATGTATCATTATATTAGTCCCCCATATACATGTCAGTCAGGACGTCAAGTTAAACTAATTATGTCAAACTTTTGAAGGAGTTCATGTATAATGGTATTCTCAATTTAGACACTAATTAATGAAAACTTAAGTTAATGTAACTTAATCTAGTTAATGTATAACTCAACTAATTAATGCGCTTATCATATTGATAAATGAATAAATGATAACTCACACAATATTAGGCATTTGAAACAGACTCAATAGTCAATACGAGTGTCAACTATTGTTGTTTGCTTGCTTCTATTAGTAGATAATAACTGATTATGATCACTTGTAACTTTAATTGTATTTAGTAAGAGTTCGAACATTAATGAGATGATAATAACTGACGAAGCAAATGAAACAGTAACATTTTAAGGAGAAGAGGTATAATAAGTTATTATATAAGCAAGTTTTCTCAAAATTTAAATCCATCAAAAACTGTTTTTGGGTTTCCTCCATTAATCAATCAGACGAAAATCAATCAAAATCAACAACTTAAAACTGATGGCGGGATTGACTGCATGGAAATTTAATAGTGGTAAGAATGTCTCTGTATTCAAAAGGACTGATGAGAGGAAGATGACGATTCAAAATCTGAGAAGGGCGTCCCGTCTTGATGAAGATTTGTTAAGGGATGTGTTCATGCAAGGTGTGCCAATCACAAATGAATATATTCGCTGCAGGAGGTAAATAAGGGTGTTGCGTAATGGGTTTGAGGAGCCAGAAGCTATAGAAGTTGCAAGTGATATTGTAACTGGGTGAAGATTGTTGGAAAGGTCTCGGCATATTCATGTTTTTTGGGACAATCATTTGTCATATATCTATGCCGCAGAAGATTTTTTGACTTTGAACGATGTTGGATGGCTTGAACAACGTGCATGAATGAGACCCAATAACATCAACCCAGCATCTTTGCTAACGCAATTCGTGTTGGATGTTAGGTGTAACACCCCGATTAAGGCGGAACACGAGATGTCACAGAACGACATGGTACAAAAGATTTAAATATAAAACATCACCACAAAGTTTCAAATGTCATTCAAATTTAAAAAGGTAACAAGTTCAAGTTGACGTTTAATAAACATTACATAACCAAATTCATTATCAAAAGATCAAATGTTCGCATTACTAGTCCAACATGCAACAATTAAACACATCATCCATGAGGCGGTCCATAATGCTAACTTACTGCCCTAGACCTGAAAAGCATGAAGAAAAAGTGTCAACTACGAGAGTTGAGTGAGTTCATAGGTTTATGCTAACAGCACATATATATTTAATCCAATTCAAGAAATAATATGTCATAAAATTTCCAAGGATTTCATCATACTATCCATACCCAAACCGTATGTTCAATCAATAATAACCAACCATAAATAATATCAATAACACTTGGTCAATGGTAAGACTACCATGACATGATTTGATGAGATAGATCTTGAGCCACTACTAAGACCGGTTATGTCCCAATAATCAAATATATATAGTCCCAAATGATAAGACAATGATAAGCACATGCTGTCAATCACGTGCATAAAGATAACCAAGGGTCGTGCCATGGAGACGACCATAAATATATAGTAGTTAGAGCACCGCGAGGCCGGACTGGCAATGAAGGTGGCCACAAAGGCAGACCAAACATCCCACCGTTACCTATAATAGTGGATGAGGGGACAAATCGTAGTTGCGCAACCCTCTAACTACAGGCCTCAATGAGTTAATAGTAGTGTACAGGGGACCACCGTTTGACAGTACTCAAGCTCATCTTATAACATATAATACGTTGAACATACAATATAATTCCCATATCATTCTCATTATTTCAAAGAATCATTTCATAAGAGAAAGTCATTTTAATTAATCATGCTTTTCACCCCGCAAGTAAAACATATAAAAGAGTTTGAAAGGGGGCTATGACTCACTTGATTTGAGAGTGTTAGGGGCTGATCAAATGCGAGATATTCGTCTAGTCTTGTTGCTCCCCAAGCAAGCCTAAACCATGGTATTTATATATACACAACGTAAGAGTGTGTAGCATGAACTAGTGTGCTAGATCATGAGATGTTTGCTAGTAGACTTGCCCATCTTTGGTTGTTACTTAATTGTGGAATTTAAGTACATTATGATGTTAGGTCGAAAATCGACCAAGTATAATTTGTTCAGAAATAGCTTGAAGTTTAGTGAAGACGTTTGTACAGAATTCTGAGATGTCTCAGAATTCCTTCACTGAAGCTTCACTTCAGTTCAGATCGAAACAAATCTGAAGTATTCATTCTGAAGTCAAAGACTGAAGTATGAAGAAGAGAATCATCTCAGAAGCGAGCAAAGAGTGATTCTACCAGATCGAAGACTGAAGCATCTCAGTGTAAAGCATTTACAACACTTTACACTGATAACGAGGAAGACTCTTACTTTACATACCTTTACCCAGTTAATAGATTTATCTATTAAACAAAAGGTACAAGGTAAAAGTATAGGTTTGGAACATAGTACTATAAGTCACATCAACTGACTTATATACTATTCCAAGTACGAGCATGTAAGGAATTATCTTTAATTCCTTAAATGTTCACAACCACTTTTATACGATCTTATCCATGTCATCATGAACTAAGTCTATAAATACAAAGTCTTCTCACAACTTGCAAAGGGCTTAGAAACTTTAGCATTGCAACTTGTGAGATATACTCTAAGAAAACTTACGAGTATTTCCAAGTTTATCAGATCACTTGTTTTTCAGGATTGTTTAGATATTTACACTTGGGTGTTTATCTTTGTTCCGCAACAATCCTTGTATTTGTTTATACATCAATAAATCAAATACATTTGAAAAGAAACAACGTGTCTCAATGCTACATACTTGATTATACTTATATATATCTTTATATAGTTTCTGCCATTTAGTTCTTGCTTTCTTATTATAAGTCAATTGTTTCTTGTTATCCATATCTGGATCGTAAACTGAACTTGTCCATCAAGATTAGTTGTACTTGCCAGTCGGGTTTAATTAACCATCTATATTTGGGACTCATAATTGGTATCAAAGCAGCAAGGTTGAATTATATCAATTCTTTAAACCTTGATCTGCATAGATGGCTGACTTTGAACAAGAACGACCTGACCCTAATAACACTACTCCACCCCCTATCATCAACAACAATATACCATCACATAATGTACACGTACAATTTCCAAACAATCCTGTTCCCAAGTTTGATGGGAACAGTGAAAACTTTCAAACATGGAAAGCATGCATGTTAAAGTATATTGCTGGTGTTGAAAGACATTTACCAGATATCTTAAAAGAAGGACCCTTTGTCCCCATGAATGCTTCTACTGTTGTCAGAAATACCGATGGGACTCCTAGGCAGTCACCTAAGGAGAAGGATCATTGGTCTGAGGAAGATCATAGACTTGTAGACCTTGACACTAAGTTACAAAATATGATTTTATATGCAGTTCCTGAAACTCTCATGCCCACTCTTGTTTTACTTGAAAATTCCAAATTAATGTGGGAGGAACTAATGACACAGTTTGAAGGCACAAATGAGACAATTGTCACAAGAAAAGTTGCTTTAAACAAAAGATATGAATCTTTTTTTGCTGTACCTGGGGAAACTTTAACTCAAACTTATATCAGATTCACAAATCTGGTAAATCAACTGAAAGCCCTAGGTGTAACCAAAGATAAAGAAATTTTGTTAGAAAAATTTTGTGACATTTACCTTCTAAATGGGGAAATTTGATCTTGGTTTTAAGACAAGGAAAAACCTTGCACAGTCACACTCTTGCTTCCCTATATGGAGCTTTCAGATACACTGAAGAGAACAAAGCTGAGAGAGCTGTGGCTGAGCAAGATGCCAAAAATAATGTTTCTACCAGTTCTGGTATGGTTCAGTATTCTGAACCACATAGTACTGCTTTACTATCTTCTGAGAGTAACATTTCTGTCAACTGAAAGATTGGGATTAATGTGTGTTAAAATGAAGTGTTAGTTATCAAAAGGTTATGATCTCTAAGGTATGAGAGGGCTATTTATAGTCTAACTACTCAATTATGCTAATTGTCACAATTAGCCCCTCAACCTTAGTGATCATTTATCTATGACTTAACAACAAGAAATTCTTCTATTCTAGATTACAATTTATCACTATTTTTGGATTTCTAACATTCTCCCCCTTAGTGATATATTGTAATGAATGAAGTACGTGTTATATTGTCTTGTAGGAATGAATTTGATGAGCCCGGTGGTGAAGACAATTGGTGTGTTGAAACAAGTCTTCAAAGCTTTCTCTTTTGTCTTTGGAGAACTTGATTCAGTCTTGGTCTTGGTCTTGAACTTCTTGAAGTTAAATCATGTGAGGATTCTCAATGTTCTTTATGAACAGAGAATAATGAAAGCATGTTTGGCTTGAATCTTCGAGAATTGATGAATCATGAATCAGAGTTGTCTTTTGAAATGCAGAAGAGATGAATCTTGGTTTTAAGACAAGGAAAAACCTTGCACAGTCACACTCTTGCTTCCCTATATGGAGCTTTCAGATACACTGAAGAGAACAAAGCTGAGAGAGCTGTGGCTGAGCAAGATGCCAAAAATAATGTTTCTACCAGTTCTGGTATGGTTCAGTATTCTGAACCACATAGTACTGCTTTACTATCTTCTGAGAGTAACATTTCTGACTCGATGAAGAAGATGGTTTCTGAAATGTTAAAAACTGGTATTTCTGGTAATGTTACTCGTGATTGTGATGAGGATGACAATGATGATCTGGTTGCCATGCTGGCTAAAACGTTTAATTGTTTTAAGGCCAAATCAAATCGATCTGGCAAACCTTTTGCTTCCAGCGCTTCTATTGACAAGTCCAATCTTGAATGCTTCAAATGTGGCAAGAAAGGACATTTCATGAAGGAATGCAGATCTAGTCAACCCTCATCATCACAATCTGCTCCTAACCATTCTATTTTTCAGAAATCTGACGACAGCTATAAAGCCAAATACAAGAAGTTAAAGGCACATATGGCTCTTCTGGCACAAGACAACTCGAGCAACAGTTGTATGATTGCCAAAACTGAAAAATGAGAAGAATCTGATGAATCATCTGATGATGAAGAAGAAGTTAGGGACATGTGTTTCATGGCACAAGAAGATCAAGGTCATTTGGTCAAATCCGATGTTGAATCTGGTCGCTGGGTGGATATTGTAATGAATGAAGTACGTGTTATATTGTCTTGTAGGAATGAATTTGATGAGCCCGGTGGTGAAGACAATTGGTGTGTTGAAACAAGTCTTCAAAGCTTTCTCTTTTGTCTTTGGAGAACTTGATTCAGTCTTGGTCTTGGTCTTGAACTTCTTGAAGTTAAATCATGTGAGGATTCTCAATGTTCTTTATGAACAGAGAATAATGAAAGCATGTTTGGCTTGAATCTTCGAGAATTGATGAATCATGAATCAGAGTTGTCTTTTGAAATGCAGAAGAGATGAATCTTGGTTTTAAGACAAGGAAAAACCTTGCACAGTCACACTCTTGCTTCCCTATATGGAGCTTTCAGATACACTGAAGAGAACAAAGCTGAGAGAGCTGTGGCTGAGCAAGATGCCAAAAATAATGTTTCTACCAGTTCTGGTATGGTTCAGTATTCTGAACCACATAGTACTGCTTTACTATCTTCTGAGAGTAACATTTCTGACTCGATGAAGAAGATGGTTTCTGAAATGTTAAAAACTGGTATTTCTGGTAATGTTACTCGTGATTGTGATGAGGATGACAATGATGATCTGGTTGCCATGCTGGCTAAAACGTTTAATTGTTTTAAGGCCAAATCAAATCGATCTGGCAAACCTTTTGCTTCCAGCGCTTCTATTGACAAGTCCAATCTTGAATGCTTCAAATGTGGCAAGAAAGGACATTTCATGAAGGAATGCAGATCTAGTCAACCCTCATCATCACAATCTGCTCCTAACCATTCTATTTTTCAGAAATCTGACGACAGCTATAAAGCCAAATACAAGAAGTTAAAGGCACATATGGCTCTTCTGGCACAAGACAACTCGAGCAACAGTTGTATGATTGCCAAAACTGAAAAATGAGAAGAATCTGATGAATCATCTGATGATGAAGAAGAAGTTAGGGACATGTGTTTCATGGCACAAGAAGATCAAGGTCATTTGGTCAAATCCGATGTTGAATCTGGTCGCTGGGTGGATATTGTAATGAATGCAGTTTGAATGAAATTCTTATGAAGTAATCATGCTCCCCCTCAATCCATGAGTATACACATTTTGGAGCATTTTTGAACTTTTGAAGCATCTTGAGTGAAAATCTTTTATCTTCGATTTCATTCTTATCTCTGAAGTCAATTCAAATTCTCCCACTTTAAAACAAAAGTCTCAATCAACTAAAATCTAGAGAAAATCTGAAACTATTGACATATCTTTAAGAATTTTCTCCTCCTATACACAAACTCTGATAAGCCTCTAAACCTATTGAAACAACCACACACAAACTTTTCTTCTTGTTTCCTTATCAAACAGTAAATCAATCAATCATAATATTTTCTCCCCCTCATAATGACAAAATTGGGAATCAATGTCATTATGCACATATGAGATTGATTAAGTGTCAACAGGAATAACATGATCACATGAAGAAACGTCAACCATCAAAACATCAATCCAAACCATTAGCCCAACCCAAGAAATCCTAGGAGTGACTAAAATGTAAGATTGAAGTTGGTGAAACAAACGTTATATCATGGTGTTGGTGTTTTCTGTGTTTGTGTGAAGAGAAATGAAACCGGATAAGAATGATCCGTTAGCATGTTCAAAAATCGAAAGGATTAATGAAATGACCGATTGAAATGTATAACATTTTTCGGATTTCCTATGTATCATTGAGATATGCACAAAACAAGTCTTCAAAGCTTTCTCTTTTGTCTTTGGAGAACTTGATTCAGTCTTGGTCTTGGTCTTGAACTTCTTGAAGTTAAATCATGTGAGGATTCTCAATGTTCTTTATGAACAGAGAATAATGAAAGCATGTTTGGCTTGAATCTTCGAGAATTGATGAATCATGAATCAGAGTTGTCTTTTGAAATGCAGAAGAGATGAATCTTGGTTTTGATTCTTCAATCTTCGATTCTTGAGTGAAAATCTTTTATCTTCGATTTCATTCTTATCTCTGAAGTCAATTCAAATTCTCCCACTTTAAAACAAAAGTCTCAATCAACTAAAATCTAGAGAAAATCTGAAACTATTGACATATCTTTAAGAATTTTCTCCTCCTATACACAAACTCTGATAAGCCTCTAAACCTATTGAAACAACCACACACAAACTTTTCTTCTTGTTTCCTTATCAAACAGTAAATCAATCAATCATAATATTTTCTCCCCCTCATAATGACAAAATTGGGAATCAATGTCATTATGCACATATGAGATTGATTAAGTGTCAACAGGAATAACATGATCACATGAAGAAACGTCAACCATCAAAACATCAATCCAAACCATTAGCCCAACCCAAGAAATCCTAGGAGTGACTAAAATGTAAGATTGAAGTTGGTGAAACAAACGTTATATCATGGTGTTGGTGTTTTCTGTGTTTGTGTGAAGAGAAATGAAACCGGATAAGAATGATCCGTTAGCATGTTCAAAAATCGAAAGGATTAATGAAATGACCGATTGAAATGTATAACATTTTTCGGATTTCCTATGTATCATTGAGATATGCACAAAACAAGTCTTCAAAGCTTTCTCTTTTGTCTTTGGAGAACTTGATTCAGTCTTGGTCTTGGTCTTGAACTTCTTGAAGTTAAATCATGTGAGGATTCTCAATGTTCTTTATGAACAGAGAATAATGAAAGCATGTTTGGCTTGAATCTTCGAGAATTGATGAATCATGAATCAGAGTTGTCTTTTGAAATGCAGAAGAGATGAATCTTGGTTTTGATTCTTCAATCTTCGATTCTTGAGTGAAATTCAACTTCTTGAAACAAACTTTCATGAATATGTACTCTCCCCCTTGATTTATGCATAGTAGTTTCTTGATGAAATGTTCTTGTATGAATTGAAGATCTTGAATAACGTGTGTTTGATGAAGACTCTTTTGACTTGAATCTTCTAAACAATCTTTCAACCTTTATGAAACTTTGATCTTTTTCACATCAACTTGAACACTTCGGAGAGTAAAAATTTGAATGCAGTTTGAATGAAATTCTTATGAAGTAATCATGCTCCCCCTCAATCCATGAGTATACACATTTTGGAGCATTTTTGAACTTTTGAAGCATCTTGAGTGAAAATCTTTTATCTTCGATTTCATTCTTATCTCTGAAGTCAATTCAAATTCTCCCACTTTAAAACAAAAGTCTCAATCAACTAAAATCTAGAGAAAATCTGAAACTATTGACATATCTTTAAGAATTTTCTCCTCCTATACACAAACTCTGATAAGCCTCTAAACCTATTGAAACAACCACACACAAACTTTTCTTCTTGTTTCCTTATCAAACAGTAAATCAATCAATCATAATATTTTCTCCCCCTCATAATGACAAAATTGGGAATCAATGTCATTATGCACATATGAGATTGATTAAGTGTCAACAGGAATAACATGATCACATGAAGAAACGTCAACCATCAAAACATCAATCCAAACCATTAGCCCAACCCAAGAAATCCTAGGAGTGACTAAAATGTAAGATTGAAGTTGGTGAAACAAACGTTATATCATGGTGTTGGTGTTTTCTGTGTTTGTGTGAAGAGAAATGAAACCGGATAAGAATGATCCGTTAGCATGTTCAAAAATCGAAAGGATTAATGAAATGACCGATTGAAATGTATAACATTTTTCGGATTTCCTATGTATCATTGAGATATGCACAAAACAAGTCTCTAACATAGTTCGGTCTGCGGCTTTTCAACCACTAGATTGCTTCAAAGAATATAAGTCATGGTTAACACTACCGAAGCATTTGATAACCACAATTTTATCCTTAAAGACTTTTTGGGAAATAACATCCGAGGTCACATAGACTTCTTGTTAACTCAACAAATTCATAAATGAAAATGTGAGACCTACGTTCAATGTTGGAAAGGATGTTAGCATTGGTAGGATTTCCATTCGATCATCGTGGAATATCAATTAAGATATCACTACAAATGTTCCGGCTATATCACAAAGATATGACTCGAATGTGTCCTAAAGTGAAGAATAATCAAACTAATGATCAATTAATATAGCTCTAGACACAACGTGATCAAATGAAGTCGGGGACTGGAGCAGAATGTCGCCCTTTTTCAATATCAACATCTTCCAAATGAAGAGTCAATAGAAATGAGAAAATCTCCGTGAGGAATGAAACAAGTATTTGTTAAGAAACACTTGAGTGGTTAGGTAAAGATGTGCATCGCTTCACTGGGTCCATGAAGACTTCTTCAATATCAAGAAATCAACAAATGAAATCTGATAGGAGCGTGTTTTACCCGGCTTTTTGAGAATTTGGGGAAGGGTATCATTTCTTTTTAACCCTTTTCGCACAACATATCACCTTAACCTCTCACTTTTCGACTTTACTCCCTCCATCCTATTTGCACGAAAACAACATCACTCAAAATACCCTCACTATCTAATGAAAGAAGTGAATACTCCGGGGTTAGAACTCATCGGCGATGATGAAATTCATGGAGTATAATTTGAGAAATACTTATCACTCATGTGCAAACTAATCACCGAACTCCATGTGATTGAAAGTCATTGGAAAAACAAAGTTTTGAAGGTTGTTGAAATCACAAACTCCTCCTTAATCTATGCAAGAATAGATCAAAAATTTTCATAGAAAGGTGGAGCAAAAATTGGTTTTTGTGAGTTCAAACATGAGTAAAATCTTTTATCTTCGATTTCATTCTTATCTCTGAAGTCAATTCAAATTCTCCCACTTTAAAACAAAAGTCTCAATCAACTAAAATCTAGAGAAAATCTGAAACTATTGACATATCTTTAAGAATTTTCTCCTCCTATACACAAACTCTGATAAGCCTCTAAACCTATTGAAACAACCACACACAAACTTTTCTTCTTGTTTCCTTATCAAACAGTAAATCAATCAATCATAATATTTTCTCCCCCTCATAATGACAAAATTGGGAATCAATGTCATTATGCACATATGAGATTGATTAAGTGTCAACAGGAATAACATGATCACATGAAGAAACGTCAACCATCAAAACATCAATCCAAACCATTAGCCCAACCCAAGAAATCCTAGGAGTGACTAAAATGTAAGATTGAAGTTGGTGAAACAAACGTTATATCATGGTGTTGGTGTTTTCTGTGTTTGTGTGAAGAGAAATGAAACCGGATAAGAATGATCCGTTAGCATGTTCAAAAATCGAAAGGATTAATGAAATGACCGATTGAAATGTATAACATTTTTCGGATTTCCTATGTATCATTGAGATATGCACAAAACAAGTCTCTAACATAGTTCGGTCTGCGGCTTTTCAACCACTAGATTGCTTCAAAGAATATAAGTCATGGTTAACACTACCGAAGCATTTGATAACCACAATTTTATCCTTAAAGACTTTTTGGGAAATAACATCCGAGGTCACATAGACTTCTTGTTAACTCAACAAATTCATAAATGAAAATGTGAGACCTACGTTCAATGTTGGAAAGGATGTTAGCATTGGTAGGATTTCCATTCGATCATCGTGGAATATCAATTAAGATATCACTACAAATGTTCCGGCTATATCACAAAGATATGACTCGAATGTGTCCTAAAGTGAAGAATAATCAAACTAATGATCAATTAATATAGCTCTAGACACAACGTGATCAAATGAAGTCGGGGACTGGAGCAGAATGTCGCCCTTTTTCAATATCAACATCTTCCAAATGAAGAGTCAATAGAAATGAGAAAATCTCCGTGAGGAATGAAACAAGTATTTGTTAAGAAACACTTGAGTGGTTAGGTAAAGATGTGCATCGCTTCACTGGGTCCATGAAGACTTCTTCAATATCAAGAAATCAACAAATGAAATCTGATAGGAGCGTGTTTTACCCGGCTTTTTGAGAATTTGGGGAAGGGTATCATTTCTTTTTAACCCTTTTCGCACAACATATCACCTTAACCTCTCACTTTTCGACTTTACTCCCTCCATCCTATTTGCACGAAAACAACATCACTCAAAATACCCTCACTATCTAATGAAAGAAGTGAATACTCCGGGGTTAGAACTCATCGGCGATGATGAAATTCATGGAGTATAATTTGAGAAATACTTATCACTCATGTGCAAACTAATCACCGAACTCCATGTGATTGAAAGTCATTGGAAAAACAAAGTTTTGAAGGTTGTTGAAATCACAAACTCCTCCTTAATCTATGCAAGAATAGATCAAAAATTTTCATAGAAAGGTGGAGCAAAAATTGGTTTTTGTGAGTTCAAACATGAGTAAAATCTTTGTTGTGATATTTCGGAAAAATTTTGCTTCAACAACAATGTTGAATGTAAGACAGCTAGGGAGTACACAAAGGCGTTCAATCCGTCGCAACTTACAACAACACGTTGGAGGCAATAAAACTTTTAAGCAAAGGTTAACTTCCAATTGTTCAAGATGAGACAGCAAGAGAGTACACAAAGGCGTTCAATCCGTCGCAACTTACAACAACACGTTGGAGGCAATAAAACTTTTAAGCAAAGGTTAACTTCCAATTGTTCAAGATGAGACAGCAAGAGAGTACACAAAGGCGTTCGATCCCTCGCTTTCTCATATCAATAATTGAGAGTTTGAAAAACTTTATTTGGAAAAACTTGATTGCTACTACACATACATATTCATATAAGAACACTTGGAAGTACACAAAGGCGTTCGATCCCTCGCTTTCTCATATCAATAATTGAGAGTTTGAAAAACTTTATTTGGAAAAACTTGATTGCTACTACACATACATATTCATATAAGAACACTTGGAAGTACACAAAGGCGTTCGATCCCTCGCTTTCTCATATCAATAATTGAGAGTTTGAAAAACTTTATTTGGAAAAACTTGATTGCTACTACACATACATATTCATATAAGAACACTTGGAAGTACACAAAGGCGTTCGATCCCTCGCTTTCTCATATCAATAATTGAGAGTTTGAAAAACTTTATTTGGAAAAACTTGATTGCTACTACACATACATATTCATATAAGAACACTTGGAAGTACACAAAGGCGTTCAATCCGTCGCAACTTACAACAACACGTTGGAGGCAATAAAACTTTTAAGCAAAGGTTAACTTCCAATTGTTCAAGATGAGACAGCAAGAGAGTACACAAAGGCGTTCAATCCGTCGCAACTTACAACAACACGTTGGAGGCAATAAAACTTTTAAGCAAAGGTTAACTTCCAATTGTTCAAGATGAGACAGCAAGAGAGTACACAAAGGCGTTCGATCCCTCGCTTTCTCATATCAATAATTGAGAGTTTGAAAAACTTTATTTGGAAAAACTTGATTGCTACTACACATACATATTCATATAAGAACACTTGGAAGTACACAAAGGCGTTCGATCCCTCGCTTTCTCATATCAATAATTGAGAGTTTGAAAAACTTTATTTGGAAAAACTTGATTGCTACTACACATACATATTCATATAAGAACACTTGGAAGTACACAAAGGCGTTCGATCCCTCGCTTTCTCATATCAATAATTGAGAGTTTGAAAAACTTTATTTGGAAAAACTTGATTGCTACTACACATACATATTCATATAAGAACACTTGGAAGTACACAAAGGCGTTCGATCCCTCGCTTTCTCATATCAATAATTGAGAGTTTGAAAAACTTTATTTGGAAAAACTTGATTGCTACTACACATACATATTCATATAAGAACACTTGGAAGTACACAAAGGCGTTCGATCCCTCGCTTTCTCATATCAATAATTGAGAGTTTGAAAAACTTTATTTGGAAAAACTTGATTGCTACTACACATACATATTCATATAAGAACACTTGGAAGTACACAAAGGCGTTCGATCCCTCGCTTTCTCATATCAATAATTGAGAGTTTGAAAAACTTTATTTGGAAAAACTTGATTGCTACTACACATACATATTCATATAAGAACACTTGGAAGTACACAAAGGCGTTCGATCCCTCGCTTTCTCATATCAATAATTGAGAGTTTGAAAAACTTTATTTGGAAAAACTTGATTGCTACTACACATACATATTCATATAAGAACACTTGGAAGTACACAAAGGCGTTCAATCCGTCGCAACTTACAACAACACGTTGGAGGCAATAAAACTTTTAAGCAAAGGTTAACTTCCAATTGTTCAAGATGAGACAGCAAGAGAGTACACAAAGGCGTTCAATCCGTCGCAACTTACAACAACACGTTGGAGGCAATAAAACTTTTAAGCAAAGGTTAACTTCCAATTGTTCAAGATGAGACAGCAAGAGAGTACACAAAGGCGTTCGATCCCTCGCTTTCTCATATCAATAATTGAGAGTTTGAAAAACTTTATTTGGAAAAACTTGATTGCTACTACACATACATATTCATATAAGAACACTTGGAAGTACACAAAGGCGTTCGATCCCTCGCTTTCTCATATCAATAATTGAGAGTTTGAAAAACTTTATTTGGAAAAACTTGATTGCTACTACACATACATATTCATATAAGAACACTTGGAAGTACACAAAGGCGTTCGATCCCTCGCTTTCTCATATCAATAATTGAGAGTTTGAAAAACTTTATTTGGAAAAACTTGATTGCTACTACACATACATATTCATATAAGAACACTTGGAAGTACACAAAGGCGTTCGATCCCTCGCTTTCTCATATCAATAATTGAGAGTTTGAAAAACTTTATTTGGAAAAACTTGATTGCTACTACACATACATATTCATATAAGAACACTTGGAAGTACACAAAGGCGTTCGATCCCTCGCTTTCTCATATCAATAATTGAGAGTTTGAAAAACTTTATTTGGAAAAACTTGATTGCTACTACACATACATATTCATATAAGAACACTTGGAAGTACACAAAGGCGTTCGATCCCTCGCTTTCTCATATCAATAATTGAGAGTTTGAAAAACTTTATTTGGAAAAACTTGATTGCTACTACACATACATATTCATATAAGAACACTTGGAAGTACACAAAGGCGTTCGATCCCTCGCTTTCTCATATCAATAATTGAGAGTTTGAAAAACTTTATTTGGAAAAACTTGATTGCTACTACACATACATATTCATATAAGAACACTTGGAAGTACACAAAGGCGTTCGATCCCTCGCTTTCTCATATCAATAATTGAGAGTTTGAAAAACTTTATTTGGAAAAACTTGATTGCTACTACACATACATATTCATATAAGAACACTTGGAAGTACACAAAGGCGTTCAATCCGTCGCAACTTACAACAACACGTTGGAGGCAATAAAACTTTTAAGCAAAGGTTAACTTCCAATTGTTCAAGATGAGACAGCAAGAGAGTACACAAAGGCGTTCGATCCCTCGCTTTCTCATATCAATAATTGAGAGTTTGAAAAACTTTATTTGGAAAAACTTGATTGCTACTACACATACATATTCATATAAGAACACTTGGAAGTACACAAAGGCGTTCGATCCCTCGCTTTCTCATATCAATAATTGAGAGTTTGAAAAACTTTATTTGGAAAAACTTGATTGCTACTACACATACATATTCATATAAGAACACTTGGAAGTACACAAAGGCGTTCAATCCGTCGCAACTTACAACAACACGTTGGAGGCAATAAAACTTTTAAGCAAAGGTTAACTTCCAATTGTTCAAGATGAGACAGCAAGAGAGTACACAAAGGCGTTCGATCCCTCGCTTTCTCATATCAATAATTGAGAGTTTGAAAAACTTTATTTGGAAAAACTTGATTGCTACTACACATACATATTCATATAAGAACACTTGGAAGTACACAAAGGCGTTCGATCCCTCGCTTTCTCATATCAATAATTGAGAGTTTGAAAAACTTTATTTGGAAAAACTTGATTGCTACTACACATACATATTCATATAAGAACACTTGGAAGTACACAAAGGCGTTCGATCCCTCGCTTTCTCATATCAATAATTGAGAGTTTGAAAAACTTTATTTGGAAAAACTTGATTGCTACTACACATACATATTCATATAAGAACACTTGGAAGTACACAAAGGCGTTCGATCCCTCGCTTTCTCATATCAATAATTGAGAGTTTGAAAAACTTTATTTGGAAAAACTTGATTGCTACTACACATACATATTCATATAAGAACACTTGGAAGTACACAAAGGCGTTCGATCCCTCGCTTTCTCATATCAATAATTGAGAGTTTGAAAAACTTTATTTGGAAAAACTTGATTGCTACTACACATACATATTCATATAAGAACACTTGGAAGTACACAAAGGCGTTCGATCCCTCGCTTTCTCATATCAATAATTGAGAGTTTGAAAAACTTTATTTGGAAAAACTTGATTGCTACTACACATACATATTCATATAAGAACACTTGGAAGTACACAAAGGCGTTCGATCCCTCGCTTTCTCATATCAATAATTGAGAGTTTGAAAAACTTTATTTGGAAAAACTTGATTGCTACTACACATACATATTCATATAAGAACACTTGGAAGTACACAAAGGCGTTCAATCCGTCGCAACTTACAACAACACGTTGGAGGCAATAAAACTTTTAAGCAAAGGTTAACTTCCAATTGTTCAAGATGAGACAGCAAGAGAGTACACAAAGGCGTTCGATCCCTCGCTTTCTCATATCAATAATTGAGAGTTTGAAAAACTTTATTTGGAAAAACTTGATTGCTACTACACATACATATTCATATAAGAACACTTGGAAGTACACAAAGGCGTTCAATCCGTCGCAACTTACAACAACACGTTGGAGGCAATAAAACTTTTAAGCAAAGGTTAACTTCCAATTGTTCAAGATGAGACAGCAAGAGAGTACACAAAGGCGTTCGATCCCTCGCTTTCTCATATCAATAATTGAGAGTTTGAAAAACTTTATTTGGAAAAACTTGATATCTAGCACACATACATGTTGCAAACATTATATCTGGGCGAGATGCTGTTAGGTACAACAATGAACCAATCATACTTCTATATCTCTTTTGGTCAAATGGTTTCCCATTTGAATCAGTATTAATGGTTGTTCGAGCAGCCATTGGGGTAGAAATTGAAGAACATGAAGTCATCTCAAACTTTTTCAACATGTCATTTATGTATTTACCTTGTGATATAAAAATACCAGTTGGTAATTGTTTGATTTGAAGACCCAAAAAGTAATTCATTTCCCCAATCATGCTCATTTCAAAATGATTGACCATTAGAGATGAAAAGTTTCGGCAAAATGTTTGACTGGTCGACCCAAATATAATGTCATCAACATATATTTGAACTAGTAGAACATGCTTACCTTGTTTGCGAATGAACAAGGTAGGGTCAATTGTGCCTTTGGTAAATCCACCTTTAAGTAAGAAAGTAGTTAAAGAATCATACCATGCTCGGGGTGCTTGCTTAAGACCATAGAGAGCCTTGTCTAACCTGTAGACATGGTTTGGTCTTTGAGAATCAACAAAACCTTCTGGTTGATCAACGTAAACTTCTTCTTTGAGGTCACCATTCAGGAAAGCAGTCTTCACATCCATTTGAAACACAGTGAAGTTTCGGAATGCGGCATAAGCTAAGAAGATTCGAATGGCCTCCATTCTTGCAACTGGAGCAAAAGTTTCGTCGAAGTCAACACCAGGTTGTTGGCAATAACCCTTTGCAACAAGTCGAGCTTTATTTCTTACTACTACTCCATTCTCATCCTTTTTGTTTTTGAATATCCACTTCGTTCCGATTGGATCATCTTTTCTAGGATTTGGAACTAATCTCCATACCTTCAGTCTTTCAAATTGTGCGAGTTCCTCTTGCATTGCCTTAACCCATTCTGGATCTCGAAGAGCTTCAGATACTGTTTTGGGTTCGATATTGCTAAGAGAAAGTGCAACGAGACACTCATTCACTGAAGTACGAGTAGTTACTCCTGCTTGTGGATCTCCAATTATTTGATCAGTAGGATGATTTTTCTGCATGCGAATCCACTTGTGAGCATGAGGAAGAGGATCTTGTTGTTGAAGATCAACATCACCATCATTGAAACTTGAAGTTTGTTGAGAGATGGAATCATAACTTGGTATAACCCTTTCCTCATATGCTGGATGATCAAAGTCAAGTGGTACATACACATTTGGAGTGTTCAGGGGATTTGTTGTCTGAGTGAATTTAGAAGGTTGTTCTTGAACATTCACTTGAGAAGAATTATCAGGATAGGATGGTGGAATAGAATCATTTGAAGATGATTTTTGCTCAGAAGAACTTGATGACGATTCATGAGTGTTGTTAGGAACTGGATCGTTGTTATGAAGAGGTTCATTGCTTTGAATTGGTTCAACGATGTCTGGAGGTTCTTGATCATGAATCGGTTTTGACTTATAGAATTCTTCAAAAAGAATATCTAATTCATCACTGGTTGGAGTTGGAAACTTCTTGAATTTAGAAGCTAAGGTAGAGTTCCTTGTAGAATTACTTGAAGCACTTGAATCCATACTTGTTGGTAGCAAGCTTTCTTGCTCAAAAATCATGCCTGACATCTCATCGAACCACACATTCATCGTCTCTTGAATTATGTTTGTTCGACGATTATAGATTCGGTAGGCAATAGATGTTTTGGAATAACCAACAAAATATCCTTCATCACCTTTCTTCTCGAATTTTCCAAGATTCTCCCGATCATTCAACGTGTAACAAACACACCCAAATATATGGAAGTAGTTGATGTTGGGTTTCCGTTTGTTAATAACCTCATAAGGAGTCTTTTCGAAACGCTGATTGATAATGGACCGATTCTGAGTGTGACAGGCAGTGTCAACAGCTTCAGCCCACATATTGGATGGTAATTTGGAATAAGCAAGCATTGTCCTTGCTGCTTCCACCAGCGATCGATTTCTCCTTTCAACAACACCGTTTTGTTGTGGGGTGCGAACTGCTGAGAATTGATGAGTAATACCTTTGGATTTGCAGAATTCATCAAAAACAGCATTCTTGAATTCAGTACCGTTATCCGAACGGATGTAACGAACAGGAAGTTGAAGATTTACTTGAGTATTGGTGATGAAATCTATCAACATCTGAGTTGTTTCATCTTTGGATGCTAGGAACTTAACCCAAGTATATCTTGAATAATCATCAACAATAACCAGGATGTATTTCTTCCCATTTCGGCTTTGAACTTTCATCGGCCCACAAAGATCCATGTGAAGCAAATGAAGAGGTGCTAAAGAATTTGGAGATTTCTTCGGTTTATGAGAAACTCTCTTAATCTTCCCAACAGCACAAGAAGGACAGACATGCTCACTTTCATACTTATAGTCAGGTAAGCCTTCAACAAGATGCTTATTGACTAAAGTATTGATTGTTTGGAAATTCAGATGAGAGAGCCTTCTATGCCATAACCAAGAATTCTTTGAAGTAGCCTTTGAAATGAGACAGATATTATCGGTTGGTTGGTTATCATCGAGATTGACGGTAAAAAGGTTATCGTCACGATCGCCACAAAGAATATCAACTCCATCTAAGGTTTGGACTTTGCAAAGAGATTTTCGAAAAAGAACTTGAAGATTGTTATCACAGAATTGTCCAACACTGAACAAGTTGTGACTTAAACCTTCAACATAGTGAACTTTCTTGATTATAATCCCATTTCGTTCAATGTCCCCATAACCTAAGATAGGAGCGAAATTGTTGTTTCCAAAGCGAACCGTTCCCATGAATCGTTCAACAAAGTTCTTCAGCAAAGACTTATTTCCAGTCATGTGCTTCGAACACCCGGAATCGAGTATCCAAACACAGATGGTTATTTCCTGCAATCAAAGAAATTTAACCGTTTTTAGGTACCCACTTGAAAACGGGTCCTTTTTGGTTAGATAAAACAGGCAGGGTATATAACTTAGTATGCGCATTCAAACATGTTATTGAATCAACATAAGCATCAACAAGCACATTATCAACAAACATATTTGAATAAAATGTACGAACATTCACACGAGAATTAAAAGTAACATGTCTACAAGCATTCATATCAACCACACAAGAATTAAAATTGTTTACAAGCTCACAAGGCCTTGCCTTGGCACATTCAACATTTATTAACAAAGATGAATTGTTTTGATTAACAGAAGCACTTTTCTTCTTATTAACAGCATTTCTCCTCCTTCTTTTCTTCATTTTCTCAACATTCTTTTGATTACTAGTGATCTTAGGTACTAAAGTTTTAGCAACCCATTTAGCACCACTAGTTAAGCTCTTTCCACCTGTTGAATTGAAACTTTGAAAATTAGAACTAGGAGTTTTAAACACTTTCATCTTTTTGGAATCTTTTGGAGGTGAGGAAACTTCTTGCTTCTTTGGTTTATCATGAGAAAACCACCCATATCTATCTCTATATCTAGTTGAACCATTTGATGTATCTTTAGTTAGCGAAACTGAGCTAGACTTAGACACCTTAGGTATAAAGCTAGATTGAGAGCTAGATTGAGAAGCATTAGGATAGTCTTTCGGAAGTTTCAGGTGTATTTGAGAGCTAGATTGAGAGCTAGATTGAGAGCTAGATTGAGAGCTAGATTGAGAGCTAGATTGAGAGCTAGATTGAGAGCTAGATTGAGAGCTAGATTGAGAGCTAGATTGAGAGCTAGATTGAGAGCTAGATTGAGAGCTAGATTGAGAGCTAGATTGAGAGCTAGATTGAGAGCTAGATTGAGAGCTAGATTGAGAGCTAGATTGAGAGCTAGTTGAACCATTTGATGTATCTTTAGTTAGCGAAACTGAGCTAGACTTAGACACCTTAGGTAAAAGGCTAGATTGAGAGCTAGATTGAGAAGCATTAGGATAGTCTTTCGGAAGTTTCACTTTGGTGTACTTTGTCGTGTGTGGGGTTTCAGCTTGTTCCTTTTTGACATGTTTCACTGGGGTAGCAACAAAGGTTTCTAACTTAATGTTCTTTGGTTCAGTCTTGACGAGTTTGGTCTTAACTCGTTTCCTTGAGTAATATGAAGTTGGAGCTTTGGACAATGGTTTTTGAAATTCCAGAGATTCCTCTTTTGTTTCAACTTTGATTTTGGTAGATTCAATCTTTTTCTCAGTTTCTGAATTAAAAACATATTCTCCCTCCATGAATTTATCAAAATCATCCTTTGTGAAATCTTTATCAAAAGAAAATTGCAATGGAGATTGATTAGTTTCAAATTCATTTGAAAGTTTTGAAAAATCAGGAATCTTGGTGTCCAACTTCTCATTATGGGTATTCTCAGAAATTAGGTCAACTTGAACTGACACATCTTTGGTCTCACAAGAAAATTGAGTAGGCGTATCAACACCTATACTAGCACTAGGCTTAGGGTGAACAACTAACTCATCAACAGTGTTGCATGTGAAAAACCTATAAAAGTACCATATCAAAACTAAACTCTGTGCAAGTTCGTCATTAGATAAATCAGATTGCACATAATCATCAGTATGACAAGTACATTCAAGAGAATCAGTCAAGGTCTGAGTGGAGGTATTGGTGGATGAATCACAAGTAGTTTGGGTAGAATTTTCTACTGAGGCACTTTGGTCAGTTTGAGTAGAAACATTCTCACACACTTTCTTAGTATCAACAGCAATACATTTATCCTCTGAATTCGGACTTTGAGACTTGAGGTGATTAATAACTGTTTGTTGAGATTCCACCTTTTGTTGTAAACCTTCTATTTGCTTTTCCAAAAATGTGGTTGGAAAATACATTTTAGTTGATTTAGGTGAAGTACCAACAGATTCTTGGTTTTGAAAATTTGATTCAATTTCTTCCAATTTGAAAATTGAAGATTGTTTTGTTTTGTATGAATCATTGATTGCATCATAATTAACCAAAAAATCTTGATTAGGTATTCTCTCAACTTCATCAGTCTCAAATTCGTCATCCAATGGACGAATAAATTGTTGTATCATACCAAGGCGAAGAAATTTTTCATCATACAGGGGTTCGATTTCCTCTTTGGCTTTTTGCAATGGTGTGATATTCTCAAATCCCAACCCGAGAAGAAGTTCTGTTTTGTCAATTTTTGACTTGTTGAAATAGGCAGTGAAATTCAAGAAAGGATTTTGTTCAACTTTATATAGCTTTTCTTGATAGAAAAGTATATTCTTTTTAAATTCCTCAACTTGTTTTTCAAGATTCTCTATCTCAATGTCTTTTAAAAAACAATTATGATTTAAATCAGAAATCTTCCTTTCGAATTCAACATTGTTTGGTTTAGCTTCTTGGAGCTTCTTATTGAGAATATCAACATCCATTTGTCTTGCATTTGCCCGAAGCCATTCATTGGTCTTTTGAATTTCAAGATCTTGATTGGCTTTTTCAAGATCATGAATGGTCTTTTCAAGATTTTGACATCTTTGTAATAACTTAGAATCAGGAGTGACATTCATCTCACATTCTTTAACCAACATTTTGTCTTTGTATGTTTGAAAATCTTGTTTAATAGTATCATGTTCAAAAAGTAATTTTGAGTGTTCTTCAAGAAGATTTGAAAATTCACTTTTTGAAAATGAAATACTATTTTTCAACTTTTTGTTTTTGTTGGCTAAAGAATTGATATGATTTGTTAATTTAGATAAAGCTAATCTACAAGACTCTTTGTCCTTAACCAAAGAAAAAGTAGAGTCGAGATTTACCTCATCATCTGGGTATTCATCATCAGTGCTTTCTGCTTCAAGGACTTTGTTCTTGGCCAATCTCGCCATATAGCAAACATTAGCGGAGAGATCTTGATCTTCATCATCAGTGCTTTCTGCTTCAAGGACTTTGTTCTTGGCCAATCTCGCCATATAGCAAACATTAGCGGAGAGATCTTGATCTTCATCATCAGTGCTTTCTGCTTCAAGGACTTTGTTCTTGGCCAATCTCGCCATATAGCAAACATTAGCGGAGAGATCTTGATCTTCATCATCAGTGCTTTCTGCTTCAAGGACTTTGTTCTTGGCCAATCTCGCCATATAGCAAACATTAGCGGAGAGATCTTGATCTTCATCATCAGTGCTTTCTGCTTCAAGGACTTTGTTCTTGGCCAATCTCGCCATATAGCAAACATTAGCGGAGAGATCTTGATCTTCATCATCAGTGCTTTCTGCTTCAAGGACTTTGTTCTTGGCCAATCTCGCCATATAGCAAACATTAGCGGAGAGATCTTGATCTTCATCATCAGTGCTTTCTGCTTCAAGGACTTTGTTCTTGGCCAATCTCGCCATATAGCAAACATTAGCGGAGAGATCTTGATCTTCATCATCAGTGCTTTCTGCTTCAAGGACTTTGTTCTTGGCCAATCTCGCCATATAGCAAACATTAGCGGAGAGATCTTGATCTTCATCATCAGTGCTTTCTGCTTCAAGGACTTTGTTCTTGGCCAATCTCGCCATATAGCAAACATTAGCGGAGAGATCTTGATCTTCATCATCAGTGCTTTCTGCTTCAAGGACTTTGTTCTTGGCCAATCTCGCCATATAGCAAACATTAGCGGAGAGATCTTGATCTTCATCATCAGTGCTTTCTGCTTCAAGGACTTTGTTCTTGGCCAATCTCGCCATATAGCAAACATTAGCGGAGAGATCTTGATCTTCATCATCAGTGCTTTCTGCTTCAAGGACTTTGTTCTTGGCCAATCTCGCCATATAGCAAACATTAGCGGAGAGATCTTGATCTTCATCATCAGTGCTTTCTGCTTCAAGGACTTTGTTCTTGGCCAATCTCGCCATATAGCAAACATTAGCGGAGAGATCTTGATCTTCATCATCAGTGCTTTCTGCTTCAAGGACTTTGTTCTTGGCCAATCTCGCCATATAGCAAACATTAGCGGAGAGATCTTGATCTTCATCATCAGTGCTTTCTGCTTCAAGGACTTTGTTCTTGGCCAATCTCGCCATATAGCAAACATTAGCGGAGAGATCTTGATCTTCATCATCAGTGCTTTCTGCTTCAAGGACTTTGTTCTTGGCCAATCTCGCCATATAGCAAACATTAGCGGAGAGATCTTGATCTTCATCATCAGTGCTTTCTGCTTCAAGGACTTTGTTCTTGGCCAATCTCGCCATATAGCAAACATTAGCGGAGAGATCTTGATCTTCATCATCAGTGCTTTCTGCTTCAAGGACTTTGTTCTTGGCCAATCTCGCCATATAGCAAACATTAGCGGAGAGATCTTGATCTTCATCATCAGTGCTTTCTGCTTCAAGGACTTTGTTCTTGGCCAATCTCGCCATATAGCAAACATTAGCGGAGAGATCTTGATCTTCATCATCAGTGCTTTCTGCTTCAAGGACTTTGTTCTTGGCCAATCTCGCCATATAGCAAACATTAGCGGAGAGATCTTGATCTTCATCATCAGTGCTTTCTGCTTCAAGGACTTTGTTCTTGGCCAATCTCGCCATATAGCAAACATTAGCGGAGAGATCTTGATCTTCATCATCAGTGCTTTCTGCTTCAAGGACTTTGTTCTTGGCCAATCTCGCCATATAGCAAACATTAGCGGAGAGATCTTGATCTTCATCATCAGTGCTTTCTGCTTCAAGGACTTTGTTCTTGGCCAATCTCGCCATATAGCAAACATTAGCGGAGAGATCTTGATCTTCATCATCAGTGCTTTCTGCTTCAAGGACTTTGTTCTTGGCCAATCTCGCCATATAGCAAACATTAGCGGAGAGATCTTGATCTTCATCATCAGTGCTTTCTGCTTCAAGGACTTTGTTCTTGGCCAATCTCGCCATATAGCAAACATTAGCGGAGAGATCTTGATCTTCATCATCAGTGCTTTCTGCTTCAAGGACTTTGTTCTTGGCCAATCTCGCCATATAGCAAACATTAGCGGAGAGATCTTGATCTTCATCATCAGTGCTTTCTGCTTCAAGGACTTTGTTCTTGGCCAATCTCGCCATATAGCAAACATTAGCGGAGAGATCTTGATCTTCATCATCAGTGCTTTCTGCTTCAAGGACTTTGTTCTTGGCCAATCTCGCCATATAGCAAACATTAGCGGAGAGATCTTGATCTTCATCATCAGTGCTTTCTGCTTCAAGGACTTTGTTCTTGGCCAATCTCGCCATATAGCAAACATTAGCGGAGAGATCTTGATCTTCATCATCAGTGCTTTCTGCTTCAAGGACTTTGTTCTTGGCCAATCTCGCCATATAGCAAACATTAGCGGAGAGATCTTGATCTTCATCATCAGTGCTTTCTGCTTCAAGGACTTTGTTCTTGGCCAATCTCGCCATATAGCAAACATTAGCGGAGAGATCTTGATCTTCATCATCAGTGCTTTCTGCTTCAAGGACTTTGTTCTTGGCCAATCTCGCCATATAGCAAACATTAGCGGAGAGATCTTGATCTTCATCATCAGTGCTTTCTGCTTCAAGGACTTTGTTCTTGGCCAATCTCGCCATATAGCAAACATTAGCGGAGAGATCTTGATCTTCATCATCAGTGCTTTCTGCTTCAAGGACTTTGTTCTTGGCCAATCTCGCCATATAGCAAACATTAGCGGAGAGATCTTGATCTTCATCATCAGTGCTTTCTGCTTCAAGGACTTTGTTCTTGGCCAATCTCGCCATATAGCAAACATTAGCGGAGAGATCTTGATCTTCATCATCAGTGCTTTCTGCTTCAAGGACTTTGTTCTTGGCCAATCTCGCCATATAGCAAACATTAGCGGAGAGATCTTGATCTTCATCATCAGTGCTTTCTGCTTCAAGGACTTTGTTCTTGGCCAATCTCGCCATATAGCAAACATTAGCGGAGAGATCTTGATCTTCATCATCAGTGCTTTCTGCTTCAAGGACTTTGTTCTTGGCCAATCTCGCCATATAGCAAACATTAGCGGAGAGATCTTGATCTTCATCATCAGTGCTTTCTGCTTCAAGGACTTTGTTCTTGGCCAATCTCGCCATATAGCAAACATTAGCGGAGAGATCTTGATCTTCATCATCAGTGCTTTCTGCTTCAAGGACTTTGTTCTTGGCCAATCTCGCCATATAGCAAACATTAGCGGAGAGATCTTGATCTTCATCATCAGTGCTTTCTGCTTCAAGGACTTTGTTCTTGGCCAATCTCGCCATATAGCAAACATTAGCGGAGAGATCTTGATCTTCATCATCAGTGCTTTCTGCTTCAAGGACTTTGTTCTTGGCCAATCTCGCCATATAGCAAACATTAGCGGAGAGATCTTGATCTTCATCATCAGTGCTTTCTGCTTCAAGGACTTTGTTCTTGGCCAATCTCGCCATATAGCAAACATTAGCGGAGAGATCTTGATCTTCATCATCAGTGCTTTCTGCTTCAAGGACTTTGTTCTTGGCCAATCTCGCCATATAGCAAACATTAGCGGAGAGATCTTGATCTTCATCATCAGTGCTTTCTGCTTCAAGGACTTTGTTCTTGGCCAATCTCGCCATATAGCAAACATTAGCGGAGAGATCTTGATCTTCATCATCAGTGCTTTCTGCTTCAAGGACTTTGTTCTTGGCCAATCTCGCCATATAGCAAACATTAGCGGAGAGATCTTGATCTTCATCATCAGTGCTTTCTGCTTCAAGGACTTTGTTCTTGGCCAATCTCGCCATATAGCAAACATTAGCGGAGAGATCTTGATCTTCATCATCAGTGCTTTCTGCTTCAAGGACTTTGTTCTTGGCCAATCTCGCCATATAGCAAACATTAGCGGAGAGATCTTGATCTTCATCATCAGTGCTTTCTGCTTCAAGGACTTTGTTCTTGGCCAATCTCGCCATATAGCAAACATTAGCGGAGAGATCTTGATCTTCATCATCAGTGCTTTCTGCTTCAAGGACTTTGTTCTTGGCCAATCTCGCCATATAGCAAACATTAGCGGAGAGATCTGGAGGTCTTGTATCAGAACCTAATGCCAATGCTTCACGAGAAGCCATTTGAGATTGATTTGATTTGAAAGATTGAATTGAATTTTTAATGGCAAATGAAACGATCTTGGTTTGAAGATCGTTTTAGATTTCTTTCTCAAAATTTCTAAGTATTTGAAATGACCCAACCAATCCTTTCGGATTAATTAGCCAGAATCAAACACTACCACAACACACTCTTGTTTAGAACGATCTTGTGAAGATCGTCTAACAAGCCACAATAATGAAAAACAAATTACTAAGACGATCCTGGAAAGATCGTCCTAGTGAAGATCGTCTAACAAGCCACAATAATGAAAAACAAATTACTAAGACGATCCTGGAAAGATCGTCCTAGTGAAGATCGTCTTGGAACTCTTGATGAAAATTTGGTTAAGTCTTGAAATTGAAACGATCTTGGTGAAGATCGTCTTAGATTTTGATGAAAATTTGGTTAAGTCTTGAAATTGAAACGATCTTGGTAAGATCGTCTTAGGTTTTGAGGAAATGAAACGATCTTGTAAAAATCGTTCTGAGCAAGATCGTCTTAGAAATTTTTGTGAAAATAAACGATCTTGGTCAAGATCGTCTTAGAAATTTTTGTGAAAAAATTGGTTAAGTATGGAAATTGAAACGATCTTGAACTGGAATGGTCTGGAAAGAATGAAACGGTCTTGAAGAATGAAACTGTTCTTGAATTAAAGAAACTTTATATTGAAATGATTCAAGAAAATGGGACGATCTTGGTTTAAGATCGTCTTAACTTCAGAAGGAATGAGACAATCTTTTAGAAGATCGTCTTAGGTTTCGAAGGTATGAAACGATCTTGTGAAAATCGTTCTGAGCAAGATCGTCTTGGAACTTTGAAATGAAACGATTTGTTTTAAGAAATGAAACGATCTTGGTTTGAAGATCGTTTTAGATTTCTTTCTCAAAATTTCTAAGTATTTGAAATGACCCAACCAATCCTTTCGGATTAATTAGCCAGAATCAAACACTACCACAACACACTCTTGTTTAGAACGATCTTGTGAAGATCGTCTAACAAGCCACAATAATGAAAAACAAATTACTAAGACGATCCTGGAAAGATCGTCCTAGTGAAGATCGTCTAACAAGCCACAATAATGAAAAACAAATTACTAAGACGATCCTGGAAAGATCGTCCTAGTGAAGATCGTCTTGATCATCTTCTTCATCTCAACAGTTTTCCAGAAAAACTCCATTAACAACTTTTTAAAACTTCAATATCTTTTGAATTACTAGGAGTTAGATCACGAATTCACTGGCAAACTGTTTGAATTCATGTCCGCAACAAGATTATGAACAAAATTCAACACAAAACACAACAGATTCAAATCCCTCAAAAATCGCGCCAAAACTCAAAATTCAATCTCGAGATTTAGATTGAATTGGAACTTGAAACTTGACAGGATTATGTTTTCAACTATCACAAATCTATTGATGAACAAATAATTGTGATTTTATGTGATTTAATGTGTGAATTTTGATGAACCAGACGGTGAAAAGTTCGAACAGAATTTGAAAATTAATTTGATTTTGATGAAATTTTGAATGAATTCAGGTATGGATCGTCATCAGATTGATGTTTCGCTCTGATACCACTTGTTATAACACGATTTCTACCACTGAATTCGATTCAACAATGGCGGTTTGATAGTGTGTGTTCTTGGTGTGTGTGTGTGTTTTGAGAGAGAATGATTGATTCAACTGAAAGATTGGGATTAATGTGTGTTAAAATGAAGTGTTAGTTATCAAAAGGTTATGATCTCTAAGGTATGAGAGGGCTATTTATAGTCTAACTACTCAATTATGCTAATTGTCACAATTAGCCCCTCAACCTTAGTGATCATTTATCTATGACTTAACAACAAGAAATTCTTCTATTCTAGATTACAATTTATCACTATTTTTGGATTTCTAACAAAATCCCCTTTGATCCTTCTGTTCCTTATAAACCAAAGAAATCTGAGACTGCTCAGGGAGAGTCTAGTGAACCCATCCAAAGATGGGTTCCCAAAAAGAACTAATCTTTGTTTGTGTGCAGGGAGACCGAAAGAAGAATATATGGTTTCTGGACAGTGCTGCTGGCCGAACCATGACTGGTTATCAGACCCTGCTAGAGGAATATAGGGTGCAAGAGGGGCCCTCAATAGTTTTTGGAAATGATGGAAATGGAAAAACTGAGGGATATGGTGTGGTGAATAATGGTCAAGTCAAATTCACACGAGTTGCATATGTGAATGGTTTGAAATATAACCTGATCAGTGTCAGTCAACTGTGTGATGATGGTTTCAAGGTTTTATTTGATATTTCACAAGGCACCATATTCAACAAAGATGGAAAGGTGGTATTGATTGCACCAAGGAAAGGAAACATTTATGTCATTGATATGAATCCTTCTACCTCTGAACAATGTTTCTACTCAAAGGCAGATGAAGACACAAACTGGCTATGGCATAAGAGATTATCCCATCTGAACTTCAAAAATATTAATAAGTTGTCTAGAAAACAACTTGTTGATGGGATACCCTCTATGTCTTTCAATAAAGACAAGCCATGTCCAGGTTGTGAAATGGGTAAGCAGAAGAGAGCTTCATTCAAGACAAAACAAAGCTTTAGTATAACTGAACCTCTTCACATGCTTCACATGGACCTTTTTGGACCAGTGAATGTTCAGACCAGAGCAGGAAAGAAATACACCCTTGTTATCGTTGATGAATATTCAAGATACTGCTGGGTGATTTTCCTCAGATCCAAAAGTGAAGCTGCTGCTGAAATCATTGCTCTCATCAAACAAATTGAGCTCAAGCACAAGCGAAAAGTTTGTCAGCTCAGAAGTGACAATGGCACTGAATTCAGAAATGCCACTCTGGAGTCCTTCTGCACTGAAACTGGCATATCTCAGAACTTCTCCTCAGCCCACACACCAGAGCAGAATGGTGTTGTAGAAAGAAAGAATCGTACGCTGATTGAAGCTGCTAGAAGTATGTTGAATGAATCTGGTCTTCCCAAAAATTTCTGGGCTGAAGCTGTTGCAACTGCATGCTACACTCAGAACAGATCTGTTTATGTCAAAAGACACAAGAAGACCTCCTATGAAGTACTCAGAAATAGAAAGCCCAATATTGGATACTTCCATGTATTTGGATGTCCAGTATACATTCTGAACAATTCAAATCAGCTTGGGAAATTTGATGCAAAAGCTGATGAAGGATACTTTCTAGGATATTCATCAAATCGCAAAGCCTTTAGAGTCTTTAACAAGAGACTTGAAAAGGTTGACGAGTCAATTCATGTTACCTTTGATGAATCCAATTCTGCAATATTTAAAAATTCCATTCTTGTACCACCCTCAGAAAGTCCAATAAGTTTTGGTGATTCTGATCCTATTGCTGAAGCTGATCAGTCACCTGAACCTGCTTCTGAACATCTCCGTTCAGAACCAGTAATAAACAAGCCTAGTAACATTCCATTTTATCCTCCAGTCAGTTTCAAACTACCTTCTGAACTGACTATTGGATCAGATGTTTATGCAACTTCTCCTATGATATCAAGTTCCACTGAGTAACCTCAATCTGAAGAATTTCATGATGCAAGTCATGATCTGCAGGAAGAAGAAGAAGCTGAAGATGTATTTTCTGAAGCTCCTACTGAAGTTACTCAGAGAAGTTCTTGCACTGATATCATTGTTCATCCTGGTCAATACTCTAAATGGACAAAAGCACATCCAATCGAGCAAATTATTGGAGAGTCCAGTAGAGGGGTTCAGACCAGAAGAGCCACAAGCGATCAATGCTTAAACGTCAGCTTCTTATCTCTAATTGAACCCAAGAAGATTGACGAGGCCATGCAAGACCCAAGCTGGGTTGAAGCCATGCAAGATGAGCTCAACCAGTTTAAAAGAAACGATGTATGGGAACTCGTTCCTTGTCCCAGTAACCTGAAGAAGGAACCAATTGGGACAAGATGGGTCTTTAGAAACAAGATGGATGAAGATGGTCATGTCATCAGAAACAAAGCAAGACTTGTTGCAAAAGGATATGCACAAGAAGAGGGAATAGATTTTGATGAAACTTTTGCACCAGTTGCTAGACTTGAAGCTATCAGAATATTCTTAGCTTTTGCAGCTCATCATCAGTTTAAAGTCTATCAAATGGATGTCAAAAGTGCATTCCTGAATGGAGAACTAGAAGAAGTCGTTTATGTGTATCAACCACCAGGATTCATCAATGAAGAAAAACCACATTGGGTGTACAGACTAAACAAAGCCTTATATGGTCTGAAACAAGCACCCAGAGCCTGGTATGATACTCTTACTAAACATCTTCTTAAAAATGGTTTTAAACGTGGTGCAATAGATAAAACTTTGTTCATATTGCATGATAAAAGTGATATCCTTTTAGTACAAATTTATGTTGATGATATTGTGTTTGGTTCTACAAATGAGAAGATGTGTGAAAATTTTTCTAAAATCATGTCTTCTGAGTATGAAATGAGTATGATGGGTGAACTGACATATTTTCTGGGACTTCAAGTTAAACAAACTGAAGATGGTATTTTCATAAACCAAGAAAAATATGTCAGAGATTTATTAAAGAAATATCAATTTGATTCAGTCTCATCAAAAGATACTCCTATTTCTGCTCCATTAACTTTGGACTCTGATCCACATGGAAAACCAGTGGACCATACAAAATATCGTGGTATGGTTGGTTCACTGATGTATTTAACTGAAGCACTTCAGAAAATCAAAAATATTTCAGTTAAATTTTATTAACTGAGATGGTTCAGATCTCTTTGGAACTAACCATGCTCAGAATTTATTTTGCTATCACTGAAATACAACAATCCTTTCAAGATATTTTTGATACTTGGTCAATTGTGTGTACACATGACCTACTGCATACTATGTTTTAACTTACATTGGTCATGCTTATGTGTCACACAAGTTGCGCCGTAAATGAGAAAGAAATGTGTACTTTTTCTGAAAAAGTGTTGCAGGGTGGGGTCACTCAAACGTCTTTGCATTTAATGCTGATTTGACCCCAGAAATCATTTTAGGATCTCAAACCCAATCAAAACCATTTTCAAATATAAAATATTTTATGTGTCTCGGGTTTTGAAATTCAAAAATTATTTTAAATTGTTTTTAGTTGGAAAATCACTTTGTATTCCATCTTAAATTCACAATTCCTTCTCATTCTTTCATTTACTTCGTTTTTCATTTACTTTCCAATCATCAATCTCTCTCATATTTACTCTCAAAATTCCTTAACTCTTCATATTCCTTTCAATTTCACCCTTCGTTTCTTAAAAATGGTTTTAAACGTGGTGCAATAGATAAAACTTTGTTCATATTGCATGATAAAAGTGATATCCTTTTAGTACAAATTTATGTTGATGATATTGTGTTTGGTTCTACAAATGAGAAGATGTGTGAAAATTTTTCTAAAATCATGTCTTCTGAGTATGAAATGAGTATGATGGGTGAACTGACATATTTTCTGGGACTTCAAGTTAAACAAACTGAAGATGGTATTTTCATAAACCAAGAAAAATATGTCAGAGATTTATTAAAGAAATATCAATTTGATTCAGTCTCATCAAAAGATACTCCTATTTCTGCTCCATTAACTTTGGACTCTGATCCACATGGAAAACCAGTGGACCATACAAAATATCGTGGTATGGTTGGTTCACTGATGTATTTAACTGAAGCACTTCAGAAAATCAAAAATATTTCAGTTAAATTTTATTAACTGAGATGGTTCAGATCTCTTTGGAACTAACCATGCTCAGAATTTATTTTGCTATCACTGAAATACAACAATCCTTTCAAGATATTTTTGATACTTGGTCAATTGTGTGTACACATGACCTACTGCATACTATGTTTTAACTTACATTGGTCATGCTTATGTGTCACACAAGTTGCGCCGTAAATGAGAAAGAAATGTGTACTTTTTCTGAAAAAGTGTTGCAGGGTGGGGTCACTCAAACGTCTTTGCATTTAATGCTGATTTGACCCCAGAAATCATTTTAGGATCTCAAACCCAATCAAAACCATTTTCAAATATAAAATATTTTATGTGTCTCGGGTTTTGAAATTCAAAAATTATTTTATGTGTCTCGGGTTTTGAAATTCAAAAATTATTTTAAATTGTTTTTAGTTGGAAAATCACTTTGTATTCCATCTTAAATTCACAATTCCTTCTCATTCTTTCATTTACTTCGTTTTTCATTTACTTTCCAATCATCAATCTCTCTCATATTTACTCTCAAAATTCCTTAACTCTTCATATTCCTTTCAATTTCACCCTTCGTTTCTTAAAATGTCTAAATCATCATCTTCTTCTTCACACAAATCACTCATAAATTTTGAATATACTCCATCGAGTGATGTGAAAACATCTGCCACATGGCCAAAGAATTTCACACCTTCTCAAATTCGTTTTAATATGAGCAATTTCTTGGCTCAACTAAATGTGAAATCCAAAACGCTAATGGGAAGAATCAATAATTTCTGGGAGCAATCCCCATTCCACTATGCATTGACTGCAAATCCTCAGGCATTGTATCATCGATACTTGCTTGAATTCTGGTACACTGCTGTGGTGAGTAAAGATGAACAATCCATCTCCTTCACTCTCAATGAGGGCACCAAGAAGTGTGTTATCACTCTTGAGGGGTTCAGAAATTCCCTTCATCTGAACTACCTCGACCCTTCCCAGGTGTTTGTTAAAAGACTCAAAGGAGTCAATTTCAGGGAGGTTCTAGTCGCCACTGGTCATGGCGACATGGAGGATGAAGATGGTAATTTGAAGACCTCCGGACACATATTTATGTCTGGTTTTGGTAATTGCTGGAGGTTCTTCTGGACTCAGATTGTGGAAAGTCTTGGTGGCAACCATGGAGGGTTGGACCAACTTTCTTTACCCCAAGTTGAGATGGGGTATTATATTTGGAATGGGATACAGGCAGACTTTGCTGAGATTCTTTTCTCTCAGCTCATTACAAAATTAAAAGGAAAAAGAAGCCTGCATATCGCCTTTCCAAGATTTCTAAGCTTGTATTTTATGGATATACTTGGAGAAGCTTATAATGAAGCTGGACCTGAAGCTTCTGTACCTGAATATGGCAGAGATTTCTCAAAGGCATCTACTGCTGAAAATGAGCCTGAACTCTCCTCTGCAATGCTTCAGGTATTCAATAAAACTGTCTCAGCCACACTAGCTGGTTCAGAAAGGTCACTAAGTGGGCTACAAAAGAATGTAGGACCCGTTAGTCGACCTAGAGATAAGTTGCTGAACATTATTAAAAGTCCAGCTCCTATATCTATTGTCCCTGGCGATGATACTACGGTTGAGCCAATCGTTGAAACTGGTGACGATGCAACTGCTTCTGCAGCTGTTGAACCAGAATCTGGTGAGGGTACTAGTGACCCAAACCAGGGCATATCTGACCAGATTGCAAAAGTGAATGCTTTCTGGGATGACGATGAGCTACCTCAGGAGAATCTTGATTCTCTTGCTGACTTTGAGTTTGACGAGGGATTATTGGAGGCGAATCAATCTGATTCTGAGCCAGCCACCATCCTCTCAAACGCCCCTCCTCCTCCCCCAGAAATCCAACAAGAACAAGACAATGAGCCTTATGTTCCACCACCACCATCTCATCTAAATCCAATTTTTCCACCAGGCACTACTCCTGCTTATGTCACCGATCCATCATTTACTCCTTCACTTCAATTTCTTCACCCCCAAATTCACCAAGTACCACCACCTATCAATTATGATGCCCCAATCATAACAGACTTGGATTCTGAAACAGAATCTGAGAGTCCAACTGATACACAACTCAATAATGTACTTAAAGGACTTGGAAAATTACCATTTGTTGCTCCTGCTTCTGCACAACCCCCACCTCCATTAAATGTAGAAGCACAGTTAGAGAAAACCCAAACCGAAGTCCAAAGCCTTATTCTTAGGGTGGAGGATTTAACCAAGTCTCTAACTGCCAATACTAGTTAAGTTGCTGAAATGAAAGGTGCTCAGATGTTTCTTGGCACTGAGTTAACCAAAGTTGCTGAAAATGAAGGACTAGTAGTTGGGAAGCTGAATGAGTTGGTGATGACTTGAAATAAGGTGAGCTCTGCAATCAGAGAAGCCTTTAAGCTAACCAAGAGAGATGTGCAAGCTTCGGTTGTTGCCAACTTGACATCTAGTGTTGAGCTGTTGAAGCAAGAGTTTATGGCTGTTGGAAGTGAAGTTCATGAGTTGGTTCAGAAGCCAAGTGTCAATGAGAAAGAACTTGGGACTTCTATTAGTGCTGGTATTGTGGAAAATCTGAAGTCTGAGTTAACTCAGAATCTAGTCACTCAGATTTCAGAATCTGTTACTGAGAATGTTTGTGAGAAAGTTAGAGAAATGATTGCTGAACTGACCAAAGATACAAAAGACAAAGTGGACAAGGCTGTGAATGAAGTAAAAGATTCAGTATCCAAACTTGAAGGTTCAGTTTAGAATCAATCCAAACAGTTAGATGAAATTCTAACTCTTCTAAAGAAGGAAACTGTTGTTGCTCCTCCTCCCCCTGCTTCTTTCACTGAAGAAGATAGAAAAATGTTGAAAGATGTAAAAGATCAAGAAGCACTGAACCTGAATTCTTCATTCAGATTAAAGGCTCAGTTTGCTACAATGGCAAAGGGTATGTGTGATTGCCTTGAACAACAAAGTTGGGAACCACTGAAGGCAATTAAAACTGCAGTTGAGCTTTATGCTAAAATGCCTTCAAAAATTCCCAAAGGGGGAAGTGTGCCTATTGGTTTGCTGGCTAGTACTCAAGAAATAATTGAAGCAACCAAGAAGCAAACTGAGGGACCATCTGGTAGCACCTCAGTTCAGGAGGAACGAGTTCAGAAACCTGAATCTGAAGCTGGAAACAAAGATAAGGGAAAGGCCCAAGTGGTGGCAGAACCAACAAAGAAAAATGCTAAGGGTTCTGGTTTGGTTGTTGGTGAAAACGTTGATGAACAAGGCTACCCACTTCATGATCCAAATGCTGATAGCAAGAAATTAGAGACTTTGCAGAAGCAAGTCTCTAATCAATTTATTATGTGGGGAGAGAATAAGGAAAGGGAAAGGGTTCAACACCAGAAAATGGGAACCCTTGATCACATTGATGCTGCAGCTCTTGGTCTCTCACTAGAAAGATATCAGAAAATCAAAAATGATCCAAGAGTGCAGAAGGCTGTTGTCGAAATGCTCGAATATGAATATGGGGTAAACTACTCTCCCTTAGAACAAAAGCTGGACCATCTCACTTTCAAAATGTCCATTGAGGACTTGGTGAAAAATACAGAAAAAGAAATGGCCATAAAGAAGAAAAAGATTCTGGCTGGAGTTCTGAAGGTAGAAAAAAAGTTGACCAGACCACCCACAAAGCCCAGAACTGGAACAAGGACTGCAAAGAAAGATTCTCGTGATGTTGTCTTCACTTCACACAAACCAATATCTGATGATGCTGCTGAGATCCAAAGGAAACATGAAAAGGATCAGTATGATCATTATATGAACCATCGATCACATCCAGCCAAAATCATTGATATGGAAGTTACAAAGGCTGATGGATTGAAGTTATTTGATTTGATTGTGAAAAGAGAAGGTAGGGCAGCTGAAGAATACAATCAAGTTTCAGTTCACGAATTTGGGATTTCAGAGCATAGGGAGATGATCCAGATTCTGAGGGGGAAACCAAAATCTACCTTGACTGGTGCATGGTTAGCAAGAATACAACAAAAGATGCAAGCCAAGGTAGAAATTGAAAGCAGATTGTTTGGTAAAAAGGATCATTCTCCACTGAAGAGGAAACCTACTGAAGCACCTTCTGGTTCAAGGCCTGCAAAGAAGTAGTTCCTTTTTCAGCTTAACATTTACTTGTAATATATTTACATTTGTAACATTCATTTCAGTTTGTATATATATGTTGCAACTTGTAACCAATAAGTAGATGATAAGTTTAAGTTAGAAAAACCACAAGTAAAATTCTGAGACATCAATGATCTATAAGATGTACTTAAGAAAATTTTTACAACTTAAACAAAAACTTGTATTTCAGACTTACAAACATGTATAGATAGAAGTCTGGAATGCATGCATTATTTCAGAACAAATAGGGGGAATTTGTTAGGTCGAAAATCGACCAAGTATAATTTGTTCAGAAATAGCTTGAAGTTTAGTGAAGACGTTTGTACAGAATTCTGAGATGTCTCAGAATTCCTTTACTGAAGCTTCACTTCAGTTCAGATCGAAACAAATCTGAAGTATTCATTCTGAAGTCAAAGACTGAAGTATGAAGAAGAGAATCATCTCAGAAGCAAGCAAAGAGTGATTCTACCAGATCGAAGACTGAAGCATCTCAGTGTAAAGCATTTACAACACTTTACACTGATAACGAGGAAGACTCTTACTTTACATACCTTTACCCAGTTAATAGATTTATCTATTAAACAAAAGGTACAAGGTAAAAGTATAGGTTTGGAACATAGTACTATAAGTCACATCAACTGACTTATATACTATTCCAAGTACGAGCATGTAAGGAATTATCTTTAATTCCTTAAATGCTCACAACCACTTTTATACGATCTTGTCCATGTCATCATGAACTAAGTCTATAAATACAAAGTCTTCTCACAACTTGCAAACGGCTTAGAAACTTTAGCATTGCAACTTGTGAGATATACTCTAAGAAAACTTACGAGTATTTCCAAGTTTATTAGATCACTTGTTTTTCAGGATTGTTTAGATATTTACACTTGGGTGTTTATCTTTGTTCCGCAACAATCCTTGTATTTGTTTATACATCAATAAATCAAATACATTTGAAAAGAAAACAACGTGTCTCAATGCTACATACTTGATTATACTTATATATATCTTTATATAGTTTCTGCCATTTTGTTCTTGCTTTCTTATTATAAGTCAATTGTTTCTTGTTATCCATATCTGGATCGTAAACTGAACTTGTCCATCAAGATTAGTTGTACTTGCCAGTCGGGTTTAATTAACCATCTATATTTGGGACTCATATATGATTCTCTCATTATTTGGTTAAAAGAGATTTGGTGGTAGGAGTCGTTTTCTCATTAAACGTTTTTGTACGTTTATTGAAATTTCGGTAGTTTGGCTTTGATTTATATGATCTCCATTGTATACTTTGCTTAGTAATAATATTTGACATTAGTGGTCTTATAATATTAATATTTATGTATATTTTCTGACTTGTAATTATTTATTTAATTTAATAATATTTAATTACTTATTTATTCACTTTATTGATTTATTCACTAATTAATTCCTTAAATATACTTTTAAGTGTCATAATTGTCTTTATAAATTATGAATAATTTCATTTGAATTATCTTCTGATATATATGCTCCTTAATTTATAATTTCATGTTTTTATACTTTTATTTGTGTATTTTCCATTAATTTTAATAATAATATTTAATTAGTTATTTTTACTTAATTATTTATCTTTAAATTATGTAGCACATGTCTCTTGCCTTTTAACTATTTTTCTCCAGTAGGTTTTAGTTATTTTTATCAATGGTTATGATGATTTAACCCCATTCTTGATTTACATAATTTATTTATTGATTTTTATGTCTTTTAATTACCATTTAAATTCAATAATTCATGGAAATTCTTAGAAATCATCACTAAACACTTTGGTCAAAAATCTCAGGCCTTTTAGGCAACTTTTATCAATACAAATTCATATCAATTCAACCTCTCTTGTGTCTTGCTTATTTTGAGGATTTTATGATTAAAAATCGTTTACCGAAATAGTGATTTTAGCCTCATTTCTTAAGCAATTAAAGTGCTTCAAAAGGGGTTTTCATTCTTGTTTCATTCTTTCCAGAAAGTTCATCATATTTTGATGTCCAAAGTCGTGATAGTGGTAGTGGTGTGATATGTGCAATTTAGTGCTTCCGGTTAGTGATTATTTGACCCGAAAAGGTGATTTTTGAGCTTATTGTTGTCATGAACCAAAAGATCTGAGTTTTACACTTTTATTTCAACTTATTTCCAGTAGGTTTATCATATTTCCTTGGTCATAAGATTATGGTGCATGTGTGTGCTCAAAATGCATTTTTGCGTGTTTCCGGTTTATGATTTCTAGCTTATTTTATCATGTTTTGGTCCAAGCTTTGTCTCTTTGTTATTTTATTAGTTTTTCCAGAATATTAACATTAATATTAACATATTTTTCACTTATAACAAGTCCATATCCATCTCATAATCCAACAAAAGATCCAACTTTCTTAAATCTAGCATACATGCATTCGAATCAACACTTTTTAATACCAACTTTTATAGATCTAACATTCAACAACATAAAAACATCTTTTAAGTGAAAAATCTCAGAATATATTCTTCAAAAATATACAAAAACATATAGATCTATCAAAAAGAAAATCACTTTAAAAGCTACTAATCTATAACAACACTTTTGGGTCTTAAACTTGTTGAATCCTTGGATTTTTCTTCTTAGATTCGACATGCATGAGCATGGAAAGAAAGATCCTATCAACTTTGCCCTCATTAAGTGTATATTACAAAGAAAACAAGAAGAAAGTATGAGTTTTTGATAAAACCTTTGAATATAAACAAGAACAAGATTAGATCTAGTAAAAAGGATGAAGATTATACCCTCCCGAAGCATCACAGTACACTACAAAGTCCTCAACTCCCTCTGGAAGGGTTAAGATAGGTGCATCACACAACATATCCTTAAGAGTTTGGAAGGCTTGCTCTTGCCTTTCGCCCCATTCAAATCTCCTCTCTTTTTGAGTCAAAAGAGTAAGCGGTTGTGCAATACGGGAGAAATTTTCGATGAATCTTCGATAATAACCCGCAAATCTAAGGAATTGACGGATCTCGGATGGTGTTTCGGGTATTCTCCCATTCTTGACCGCCTCAATCTTGCTTGGGTCCACATGACCAAGGATATGGACCTCCTCCAACCAAAACTCACACTTGGAGAACTTCGCATACAATTTTTCACTCCTAAGCAACTCGAGTACCTTGCGCAAATGCTCCACGTGTTCTTCCTTTGTCTTCGAGTAAACAATAATGTCATCAATGAAGACAATGACAAACTTGTCTAAGTAAGGTCGACACACCCGGTTCATCAAGTCCATGAACACCGCCGGTGCATTAGTCAACCCGAATGGCATAACGGTGAATTCAAAATGGCCATACCTTGTACGAAAAGCCGTTTTAGGAATATCATCTTAATGTACTCAGAGTTGATAACCCCAGTGAAGATCAATCTTGGAAACGTGCTTTGCACCTTGGAGTTGGTCAAACAAATTATCAATTCTAGGAAGCGTTCTTCTTCACAAATAAGATAGGAGCTCCCCACGGCGATTGGCTAGGACGAATGAACCCCTTTTTTTGAAGTTCTTTAAGTTGTGCTTCTAACTCTTGCATTTCGGTTATGTCAAGCCTATAAGGAGCTTTCGCCACGGGTGAGGCGTTAGGAATCAAATCCATTCGATAGAGGTAATCCCGGTAAGTCATCCGGGAAAACATCGGGGAAATCACGAACAATTGGAACGGTTTTTAGTTCTACCTTTGACCAAAAATCCCTAGATTTGACGATGAAACATGATTACAAACATAAAATGATGATTATGAGATAGATTTAACTTACCAAAATCACTTCCAAAGATCCAAACCCGAATTTGAGCTAATTATGAAGATTTCTTGCACTTTGACTTATAAATTTTTGATATGATGTTTAGATGATGATAAGTATACTTATTCTAGAAGAAATCTTGCATGAGGTAACAATTAATGATGTGAAATTCTAGAGAGAGAGTGAGCGTGTGTGTGTGAAGTCTTGCAATAAGTAAGAGAGAGAAAGAGATGGAGAAATGTGTGGATGAATGAGTGAAAGGGTTGGGATAGGATATTGATGGTAACCCGAACGAAGATCAATCTTGGAGAAATACTTGGCACCTTGTAGTTGATCAAATAGGTCATCAATTCTAGGAAGTGGATACCGATTCTTCACCGTAAGCTTGTTCAATTCCCAATAATCTATGCACATCCTAAAAAACCCATCTTTAATCTTTACAAACAAAATGGAGATCCCCATGGCGATTGACTAGGACGAATAAACCCTTTTTCTTGAAGTTTTTTGAGTTGAGATTCCAACTATTGCATCTTCGTTATGGCAAGTCTATAAGGGGCTTTAGCTACGGGCACGGCGTTAGGAATTAAATTGATGCGAAAGTCAAGTTGATGAGACAGGGGTAAACCCAGTAAATCATCCGGAAACACATCAGAGAAGTCACGAACAATAGGAACGATCTTCAACTCAACTTTTGTAACGGTAGCACTAAAGACCTTGGAACTAGAAGAATTGGAGGTTTCACCTAACTCTTAGAACCTTACCGTTAGATAATGCTATTTTTCACCACTCTTTCCCCACAATCAATAACCACATTAACCGCCATCATCCAATCCATACCCACAATGATGTCAAAACTCCCAATATCGAAAGGCATAAGATCAATGAAGAATTCGACGTCGTTAAAAGTAAAAATACAATCACAGAGTATTTGACTAAGCCTAGTTAGAGCACCGTTGACCATTTCAATATCAAGAACATACATTAAAGCACATGGATGAATGTCAATCAATGGAACAAAACTAGAAGAGATGAAGCTATAATCGGCTCCGGAATCAAATAACACTGTGGTATAATGACCATTAAGAAGAAATGTACCTGCCACCACATTAGGATTGTTGCGGGCTTCACTAGCATTCACCGCAAAGGCTCGTCCACGAGGTTATACTTGATGGCCTTGTTGGCCATGATTTTGGTTAGGACCGGCAATTTGAAGTTGATTGGGATGAACCGCCACTTGTACTTGTTGTCCAACGCATTAAGGACAAACGTTTCTATAGTTGTCGGGGCTACCACATTCAAAACAAGTACCCCTTTGACCCTGTTGATAGTTGAATTCAATGGGGCCGCCCTCGACGCCCTACAATCTCTAGCAAGATGCCCAGCTTGATTACAACTGTAGCATGCCCCACAAGGAACGGTGGGAGCATGATGTCGGGAACACCTTCTACACAACGGATGAGGACCCACATAAGCCTTCTCCGCCGGCTCAATTGCCGCCATCACTCTTCCCTTATTAGGATGCTTGAAATCAAACCTTCCAACTTTCTTTGCTCACTAGCCTCCCCAAACTCCTTTCTCTTTGAAGACACCTTACTCAACACCCTGCTTCTTATTAAATCCTCGGTAACACTACCGGCACGGTTTATTGCCTCCGCCAAAAGTAGGCATGATAACATTCACCAAAGAAACGGACTTGCGGAATTAAGCCCAAAACAAACTTCTCAATGGCCCGCGGTTCGGGAGTCACCAAATGAGGAACAATGGTAGACAAATCTTGAAACTGTCTAATATAGCTTTTATAATCCGCCCCGTCCATTTGAAGTTGGACGAACTCCAATGTTAGAGTTTCGAGCTCACAAGGAAGACAAAACTTTTTCTTCAACAAAATCTTGAAATAGGCCCCAGTCATACAATTGGCCGCATCTATACCCATCATTCCCGCCTCCTTGTTCCATCAATTCAAAGCGTCATCTTTAAACATGCCGGAAGCATATGTGATCCGGTCATCATAAGTGCAATGACTCTGAGCAATCACCGATTTAATCTTCTCGATCCATCTAATACAAACCGTTGGACCCTCATTCCCATTAAACTCCGGGGCTCCACAATTTTTGAAATCCTTGAAAGTGCACCCATGATGGTACACTCCATGTTGATTTTACATAGGAACATAGTTATCATGCCCCACCGGTGCCTCTTCTTCTTCCACATTAGGTTGAACACCTCCATCATTCACATTAACTTGAGCTTCAACATTTGGTGGCACGTTGTTTGGTGCCTCATGGTTGCCTTGAATAGATGTCGTGACTTGAGCAACAATAGTTGGCATGATATTTGTGATTGTTTGAGCGATCATAGTTGCCAAATCCGGCATAGGTGCTTCACCAACACCACCTCTACCTTGACCCCTACCTCGACCTCTACCACGACCTCTACCACGGCCTCTACCACGACCTCTACCACGACCTCTACCACGGCCTCTACCTCCCTGCACTTCCGAGCCTCTCCACGGTTGACCTCTACCACGACCTCTACCACGACCTCTACCACGACCTCTACCACGACCTCTACCACGACCTCTACCACGACCTCTACCACGACCTCTACCACGACCTCTACCACGACCTCTACCACGACCTCTACCACGACCTCTACCACGACCTCTACCACGACCTCTACCACGACCTCTACCACGACCTCTACCACGACCTCTACCACGACCTCTACCACGACCTCTACCACGACCTCTACCACGACCTCTACCACGACCTCTACCACGACCTCTACCCGAGCCTCACCACGACCTCTACCACGGCCCCTACCTCGGCCTCCACCACGACCTCTACCACCTCGGCCTCTACCACGACCTCTACCACGACCTCTACCACGACCTCTACCACGACCTCTACCACGACCTCTACCACGACCTCTACCACGACCTCTACCACGACCTCTACCACGACCTCTACCACGACCTCTACCACGACCTCTACCCGAGCCTCACCACGACCTCTACCACGGCCCCTACCTCGGCCTCCACCACGACCTCTACCACGCCTCTACCACGACCTCTACCCGACCTCTACCACGACCTCTACCACGACCTCTACCACGACCTCTACCACGACCTCTTCACCACGACCTCTACCACGACCTCTACCACGACCTCTACCACGACCTCTACCACGACCTCTACCACGACCTCTACCACGACCTCTACCACGACCTCTACCACGACCTCTACCACGACCTCTACCACGACCTCTACCACGACCTCTACCACGACCTCTACCACGACCTCTACCACGACCTCTACCACGACCTCTACCACGACCTCTACCACGACCTCTACCACGACCTCTACCACGACCTCTACCACGACCTCTACCACGACCTCTACCACCACGACCTCTACCTCGACCTCTACCACGACCTCTACCACGACCTCTACCACGACCTCTACCACGACCTCTACCACGACCTCTACCACGACCTCTACCACGACCTCTACCACGACCTCTACCACGACCTCTACCACGACCTCTACCACGACCTCTACCACGACCTCTACCACGACCTCTACCACGACCTCTACCACGACCTCTACCACGACCTCTACCACGACCTCTACCACGACCTCTACCACGACCTCTACCACGACCTCTACCACGACCTCTACCACGACCTCTACCACGACCTCTACCACGACCTCTACCACGACCTCTACCACGACCTCTACCACGACCTCTACCACGACCTCTACCACGACCTCTACCACGACCATTTCTATAAAACAAGGAATATGTTGACCTGAAAGTTAGCTTCAAAGCACTCACATGTTAGTCACACAAGTAGTTAATGCTCCCATGTCGACAAACTAACACATGTTCAATATCTTTATACTAAGGACAACGTACCAATGTTCTCAAGCAATCGTTATCTATCATGTTGTCATACCAATGACCACAGTAAAATATCTATCATCATATCCAAGTACTCACATCAAACAAATTACACAAATAAGAAAACAAGAAACAAGCGGTTTAAAGTATAGTCTGAATCTAACTCCCACATCCAATCTACCAAGGGTGTTTGTATACAGGTGATACCATTGGCTTTTCCTCCACACCCCTAGTATATTTGATGCAAGAAAGCATATAGCTCTGATGGCAATGTACTGTCTGATTGCTCGGCACAACCAAGGAAGCAACCTAAAAGAATAAGTAACCCGTTGGGGCAGTTTAAAAAAGGAAAATCGGTTATTATATTTTCTAAATATAGCAACAATTATAAAAAGCACTAAAATTAAAAGGACTTACCAAGATAAACCTTAAATCGATGCATAAAAATTGGTAATTAGCTAGACTTTCCCGAGGTACAACTTTGGCATAGATTTATTTGAGGTATCGTACATAGATAGGCAGGCCCCATATAGATCCATAATGGTATCGCCAATCACGCGAGCATGTGGAATCCTTCCAGAGCCAAAGAAAACCATAACACACACGGCAGAGTACGCTAAAGGTGTTCCAAAAATATACGCCAATTCAAACCTCATACCAAGCTGTCTGGGATACCAGACATGAGTTGCAATCATTTTCATTGTCCCAACCAATATAGCCGTTTGAATGAAGATTATCAAAAGCATTAGTGCTAAAGTGAATGGATGGTCATCAAAACTGATCAATTCGACTATAGCGTTTGAAGAAGCGACGGTCATGTCACTACGCGATAGATTGCTAAGAGAATACTAGGATTTAAGGAGGGGTCTTGGGGTTTTAATTTATGGGCTGGCTACGTTAGAACTTTTAAATGTTGTGAGCTGTATATTTATTTTCGTATATTCCGTTATTATGCAAGTAAACGCGGATGATCATGAATAATTTCTTATTCTGTTATCGATATTATCCGTAAATATCAAGTCACAAGTAATGGATTCGATATTCCTTTAACAGACTAATCCATACCGTAAATTCACGCCAATCTTTTACACATGGAAACATTTGGCCATTCAGATGCATATAAGAATAACATTCATATTAGGTTATCTTAGGTTGCAATTGCTCAATGATCATCCGCGTGTACTTGCATAATAACGAAATATACGGAAATAAAATATACAGCTCACAACATTTACCTGCGTGCCGTAAGTTGTGCTCTTGTAGTTTTTAGAAATTTATTTTTAGTACTTGCACTATCCACATTATTTGAAAAAAATTCGAGACATGATGCAAATCAGCTACATAATAGAATAAGTAGGTTGTAGCATATGCAAGACTTTGAGCACAACTTACGGTGAGCACAACTTACGGCACGCAGGTAAATGTTGTGAGCTGTATATTTTATTTCCGTATATTTCGTTATTATGCAAGTACACGCGGATGATCATTGAGCAATTGCAACCTAAGATAACCTAATATGAATGTTATTCTTATATGCATCTGAATGGCCAAATGTATAGTTTCCATGTGTAAAAGATTGGCGTGAATTTACGGTATGGATTAGTCTGTTAAAGGAATATCGAATCCATTACTTGTGACTTGATATTTAAGGATAATATCGATAACAGAATAAGAAATTATTCATGATCATCCGCGTTTACTTGCATAACAACAAAATATACGGAAATAAATATACAACACACAACATTTAAAAGTTCTAACGTAGCCAACCCATAAATTAAAACCCCAAGACCCCTCCTTAAATCATAGCATTCTCTTGGCAATCTATCGTGTAGTGACAAGGCGGTCGCTTCTTCAAACGCTATAGTCAAATTGATCAGGTTTGATGACCATCCATTTACTTTAGCACTAATGCTTTTGATAATCTTCATTCAAACGGCTATATTGGTTGGGACAATGAAAAAGATTACAACTCATGTCTGGTATCACAGACAGCTTGGTATGAGGTTTGAATTGGCGTATATTTTTGGAACACCTTTAGCGTACTCTGCCGTGTGTGTTATGGTTTTCTTTGGCTCTGGAAGGATTCCACATGCTCGCGTGATTGGCGATACCATTATGGATCTATATGGGGCCTGCCTATCTATGTACGATACCTCAAATAAATCTATGCCAAAGTTGTACCTCGGGAAAGTCTAGCTAACTACCAATTTTTAAGCATCGATTTAAGGTTTATCTTGGTAAGTCCTATTCATTTTAGTGCATTTTATAATTGTTGCTATATTTAAAAAATATAATAACCGATTTTCCTTTTTTAAACAGCCACAACGGGTTACTTTTTCATTTAGGTTGCTTCCTTGGTTGCGCCGAGCAATCACACACAGAGCTATATGCTTGTTTGTTTAATGTGTACTTGCATGTTATCCCTCTAACCTGCTGTTAGAAATTCAAAATAGTGCTTAGTTGTATTTGAATACATTGTATTTTGTTAGGACCAGTTCACCTGGAACTGGCCAGTCACCAGTTTCCACTGACCAGTTCACCAGTTGCATCTGGTGACCAGTAAACTGGTGACCAAGAAGATTTGTCGAGAAATATATTGAAGTCCAGTTGCACCGTACAGTTAACGCAACTGAAGACTTCCTCCAGTTGAGAACTGACCAAGTTGAAGAAACATTCCAGTTGAAGTCGAAGACAACAAATGGAAGAAAGAGAATGACAATGGCAGCGAAGCCCAGTTGACATTCTAGTCAGTTACAAACTGGAGACCTTCAGTGGAAAGCCCTTACAAAGCTTTACACTGATTACGAGGAATTGACTTGTATACTTTATGTACCTTTACCCGGATAATAAGCCTTATCTTATTATTTAAGTATTAAAAGGTACATAAAGGTGGTTGTGTAAAGTCACTGTAACATGCGACTTTACAACACTTTTTAAGGAATTAAATGCTATTCCTTAAATGCTTCCAACCACATTGTACGGCTAAAGTTAACATCCATATGTTAACTTTGCCTATAAATACAAGTCATTGCACAACCAAGAAACACAAGTTATTCGAGAAAGTATTCGTTCTCTCAAAGTTATTTTTCACACACAAACGAATAACTTCATACTTTGCAAACCTGCAATATTCTTGGTGAACTTGTGCAATATTCTCTCAATCGCTAAAAGGAACATTTCACTACTTTAAGTGTTTCGATTGTAGAAGAGAAATTCCGAGTATAGATCAATTGTATTTCATAGGTTGTTAGGATATTTACATTCGTGTATTATCTTGGTTCCGCATCAACCTTGTAATTTGTTTAATATCAATAAATAAATTACACTTTGAAAACTACATATTGTCTCATCAAGATTGTTTACAAGTTATTGTATTATTGCATTGTTCTTTACTTATTGTCTTTTATATAAGTAATCTATCTAGAACTTGGTATATACTTATCTAACTGGTCGTCTCCAGTTTAGTAAGTATATTGCAAAGTAACTCCACCATCGACATAGAGGTGTCTTCAGTAGTACCATCTAACAAGTTGGGACTTACAAGTGGTATCAGAGCAGAAGGCTAATAAACTTGCCTAGATCTGCAAAGATGAACACTACTGAAGGTGGAGATGGTTCTGGTTTAGGTGAAAACCCATTGAACAATAATTCACCACCTTTTCAAAACGTTAACACCAACCCTCCTCCTCCTTCTACCCCAAACCACGTCCATGTACATTACTCAAACACTCCTGTTCCAAAATTTGATGGAAACAGTGAGACCTTTGGTACATGGAAAGCTAGAATGCTGTTGCATTTTGGTGGTATTGAGAGGTATATGTTGAAAATCCTTAAGGATGGACCATATATACCTATGTCTATTGGGGTGAGTCCTCTTCTTAATCCAACTGGAAGAAGAGGCTCAAGGGAAAAGCCAGAAGACCATTGGTCTGATGAGGATCGCAGACTGGTGGACTTGGACACCAGACTGAAAAACATGATCCTTGGGGCTGTCCCTGAAGACCTAATTCCAACACTTGTGTTGTT
>CM067167.1:288911024-289035007 GCA_034093135.1 Erigeron breviscapus
CCTGCCTTAGCTAACATCACGCCAGCTTTAGCCGCAGGTAACAGTCCTCAGACAGAGACTGGGAGCAGTATGAACGCCGTTGTGACACTGCTGTTCCTCAGGATCAACCTGAGACTGTATTAACGGGCATTCTCAGTGACCCCGGAATTGTGAGTGGTGTTGCCCAAAAACAATCTGATTCTGGTTGCAAAGCCGAATCATCAACTGTTGTTCATACTTTTGAACCAACAGGAAATCCTGAGACAGTTATGATGTCTTCAGGTCACTCAGTAGAATCACTTGAGACTACTGATGTGCCAATTTCTGATATTCCATTACCACCTGAGGCTCAAAGGTTAATTTCTCATTTTGTTGAAGGGATTGAGGAGGGACAAAGAAGTGAATTACTCATATCAAGAAACATTATCACTGGTAAACTTCCTGCTTCACCATCAACTTCTCAACCACCTAGATTGTATACTGGAGGTACTTTACGAATTCGTTCTCCAGAAGAAACTCCAACAACAACAACACATACAACAACAACACCAACAACAACAACAACAACAACAACAACAACAACAACAACAACAACAACCTTACCACCAACTCCACCATCACAATCATTTCCAGATCCAAGTTCACCACATCATTCTTCAAGTTCATCTTCTGAATCATCTGATTCGTCTGAGTACTTAAGTGATTGCTCCCCAAACCGAATTGCTACCAGTGGTTTATCTACCGATACTTTAATTGTCGCTCTTATGAATCGGTTGAGATCAGAAGAACCCCATCTTTCTTCTCATAAACGATCTATTTTTCAATCACTTCTTGCATACTTGTCTTTCCAAAATACACAACAGGAACAACAGGCTGAAATTGAAGCACTTCAAAAGCGAGTTACTGAACTTGATCAACAATGTCGACTGGCTAATATCTCAAGGCGTCGGGATGATCAAGACCCTGATGATCAACCCGAGGGGGAGAATATGAGAGATATTAGAGAGGGTCATGAGACACAAGCTCAAGATGATCAAGAAACTGTTCAAGAAGTTGTCACAGAGACTCAAGGAGGTCATCAAATTCAAGAAGATTCAGATGATTTACCTCCACTCATCAGAAATATTTCTCATTATTATTCTTCCACATCAAGTTCTGATGAGTCAAGTGATCTGATCCATTTCAACCAGAGAATGATCATGATGATGAGTCTGATTCAGATAAACCTGATGAAGCTCCAGCAAGTATTGCTCAAGAAGAATATGGAGAGGATATATTTGAAGAGATAGTCTATCAGCTCAGAAACCCAGAAAATCTTGAGACTCCAAATGAACTTGGACAAGGAGTGAGACATCCAAGAATCTCAAGAAATACGATATGGCAGATCAATGAAGGGTATTTTGCTGAGAATTATGAGCAAATTTTGGATTTGAGAACTAGACCTGAAGAAATGGTTTGCAGAGCTAGATATCTTGAAGAAAGAGCCTTTCAAATTTATTGCTCACCAAGTGAAAGACTTAACATGACCTTGAACCGATTAAGAGCATTCTTTCTGTTCAGACATCAAGGTCAAAGAGATGCATACATGGAACTGATGAATGCTGAAAGTTCTGTAAAAGCTGAATGGTGGTACCAACAATTTCAAATTCCGATAACCAAAGTCCTTCAGTTGTTTACTCCTCTCAAGAATCACAATCTCAGACTTGTTCGATTCAGAGTTCGTCGAGCTGATGGCAATGTCTATATTGTTCAAGAAGAATCTTTTCAACAAATGACGATCTCAGACATCCTATTCCTCTACAATCAATATGCTTATCTGATAATCAAGAATCAAGATCAACTTCTAGCTTATGAAGTATTGAAAAGCCATATTCAAGCCTTGATTAGATTCTATGAATTCAATGACTTCCAGATTGGTTTGGAAAGAAGAACTAGCAGGATTAACCTTACAAGACCAAATCAAAGAGCCGAAGGTTATGAGCTAGATTCATTTCAGATTGGAGATCCAATTGAAAGCCTGGATGGATTTGTCTTCATCAATAGACTCAAGAGAAAGATCTTCATTCGTGCCTCTGATTTTGCCAAATATTCAGATGGTACCTTGAAATATTGTCATTCAATTCTGAATGCAATAGATGAAGATTCTGACAATGAAGAAGATGGGCATATAAAGTCTCAAAGAGAAGATCATTTAAGACGTATCAAAGATACTCTTGATATGAGACAGAGGATTAGAGATCTTATCATTACCAGAACTCCCAAGTCACAGGAAGGAGTCATACATACAAAGACAGGTTCATGGGTTCATTGGAATCCCAGTCATGAACGTGGTCCACATAATATTCCTCCTGTCAACTTCCAAGATAACATCAGATTGCCAGATGAACGTCCTGTTGGTGATAACTGGCACTTTATTCCTAAGAAGTTTTGGAATGACTCATGGAACAGTTATAAGAAGAGAGCATTCTGGAGTGCAAAGATTGACAAGCCATCAACATCAAGTGCTGCACAAAGATATAAGAAAAGAAAGAACAAGCAAAGACGTGCAAATAAGAGGAGGAGACAACAGAGGAAATGATGATGGACAACCAAGCACTAAGGGGGAGAATGTTAGAAATTCAAAATAGTGCTTAGTTGTATTTGAATACATTGTATTTTATGTAAATATTGTTAGGTTGAGGGGGAGCTTTTGTAATATACTTAGAGTAATGTGATTGGTTGTTTTGTTTAAGTTGTCTGTTTTATGTTTGTATGTGTGTTTCTTGTGTTTGTTTGTGTCTATTTACGAGTATATTGTCTGTTTTATGTTTGTATGTGTGTTTGTTGTGTGTGTGTTTGTTGTATTTTTGTATTTTATGTAAATATTGATAGGTTGAGGGGGAGCTTTTGTAATATACTTAGAGTATAAATACCCCTCAAACCTTTCTTCCTTGTAACTTTTAGAAACCTTTTGTAACCTTTTTCCCACTTCTGATTATCAATCAACCAGACTTCCCACATTTTTTTTCACACCTTTCTCTCTCTAAAACACACACTAACACACACACTTTCCACCATTGATGATTATCAACTTCCGCACATTAAACATGAATTATTAGGTTTTAACACCTGCAAGGACCCAATCTACATGGGTACCTAAACCATATTCCCTGTCCTTGCAGGAATTTCTCATTTGTGTATGGTATGTCGAGTCGGGATGTTCTCGCCATATGACTGGAAACAAGTCAATTCTTTCGAACTTTGTTGAAAAGTTTATGGGAACCGTCAGATTCGGAAATGATCATATCGCTCCTATTCTTGGTTATGGAGACATTGTCAAAAATGGAGTCACCATCAAGAGAGTTTCCTACGTTGAAGGACTTGGACACAATCTTTAGTGTTGGTCAATTTTGTGACAATGATCTTCAAGTATTATTTAGGAGATATGAATGCAAAGTGCAGACTGAAGATGGTGTGGATATTCTGACTGGAACAAGAGACAATAATTTGTTCACAATTGATCTCAACAACATCCCATCCAACTCTTCAGAGATTTGTCTTCTTTCGAAAGCAACTGCACAAAACTCTTGGTTATGGCATCGCCGTCTTTCTCATCTTAACTTTCAAACGATTAATACACTCGTGGATAAACAACTTGTTGAAGGTCTTCCAGACTACAAGTATGAAAGTGATCATGTTTGTCCCGCTTGTGCAATTGGGAAGATGAAGAAAGCTTCACACAAACCAAAGAAGCACCTAAGTACAGAAGGTCATTTGCACCTTATTCACATGGATTTGTGTGGCCCAATGAAAGTTCAAAGTATCCATGGAAAGCGATACATTCTAGTGACTGTAGATGATTATTCTCGTTACACTTGGGTATTCTTTCTTCATGCAAAGAGTGATACTCCGCAAGTGATTATTGATTTCATCAAGAAGACCCAAGTCAATCTCAAATCATCTGTTAGAATTGTTCGCTCAGACAATGGCACAGAATTCAAGAATTCAACAATTGATTCTTTCTTCAAATCCATGGGTGTTTCTCACCAATTTTCCGCTGCCAGAACACCTCAACAGAATGGAGTAGTGGAACGTCGAAATCGAACTCTTGTTGAAGCAGCTAGAACAATGCTTGCCTATTCGAAGTTGCCACCGAATTTATGGGCTGAAGCTGTTGCTACTGCTTGTTTTACACAAAACAGATCCATAATAAACAAGAGGTTTGATAAAACTCCATATGAGGTAATCAACAACAGAAAGCCCAATGTGAACTTTTTGCACATTTTTGGATGTGTATGTTATGTTCTCAATGATCGAGACAATCTGGGCAAATTTGAACCAAAAGGCGATGAGGCATATTTTATCGGTTATTCAAAAGAATCCATTGCATATCGTGTATATAACCGAAGAACCAAGAGAATAGAAGAAAGTATGAATGTCAAATTTGATGAACTCTCAGGGATGGTTCTTGAACAACACAGTTCAAGACCCGAACTTCAAAGTCCACAAGCTTCCGTAACTAAGACTGCATCAAATGTCAAATCATTCGCCACTCCGACTTCACAAGATTTGGATATCTTGTTTGAAGAATTTTTCCAAGTTTCGACGAAAGTTTCTGAATCTGATGAGAATTCAAATGAACAATCAAGTTCAAATTCGAAAGGGATGGATCCCAATGAGTCTTCACCATCACAATCATCAGATGATTGTTCATCATCTGATTCTCCTCCACCTACTGATTATTCAGAGTTGCATACTCAACCTCATGTTATCTCTCAAGTGACAAATCCATCAACCAATCCAGCAGATTATGATCAAGATAACTTTGTTGAACCAATTGCTACTTCATTTGAACAATTGTCAGAACAACATACTCCTAATTTTATTGATTCTGAAGAATCTGGTGATCCACTTGAACCAATTCCTCACACAACCAAATGGACTAGAGCTCATCCGATCTCTCAAGTCATTGGAAATCCAACAACTGGAGTTCAAACAAGATCCGCTTCTGCGAATGAATGTTTGTTTGTGAATTTTCTAAGCATTGTTGAACCAAAGACAGTGAATGAAGCTCTAAGTTGTCCAGATTGGGTGAAAGCTATGCAGGAGGAACTGAATCAATTTGAACGACTTGAAGTGTGGAAATTGGTTCCCAATCCTTATAAGAACAAGGAGCCAATTAAAACCAAGTGGATCTTCAAGAATAAAAAGGATGAAACTGGAGTTGTTGTACGCAACAAAGCACGATTGGTTGCAAAGGGATATTGCCAACAAGATGGAATTGACTAGGATGAGACATTTGCACCAGTTGCACGAATTGAGGCTATTCAGATGTTTCTTGCCTATGCTGCCTACAAGAACTTCACAATCTATCAGATGGATGTTAAAACTGCCTTCTTAAATGGAATTCTCAAAGAAGAAGTGTACGTTGAACAACCAGAAGGTTTTGTGAGTTCCAAACATCCAGACTACGTCTACAGGTTAGACAAGGCATTATATGGTCTGAAACAGGCGCCTCGTGCATGGTATGATGCTCTATCCTCTTATCTTGTGAAATCTGGCTTTAGCAAATGTTCGATTGACACTACCTTGTTTATCAAACGACAAGGGAGTGACATCATTCTAATCCAGATTTATGTTGACGACATAATTTTCGGGTCAACTAACCCTAAATACTGCAAGAATTTTTCTGCTTTAATGATCAAGAAATTTGAAATGAGTACTCACCCGTACTCTCGACCCCCCGAACCCCCCCCCTCTCATCACCCCATGACCCACTCCCGCTCCCACACGACAAGCTTTCCCCTCATCTCAGCACCAACCCCCTCCTCACACATTTCCCAACTTAATTACATAACCACCTGCTAACCGTCCCAGACCGTCACAATCCTCTCATCGCCACCCTCCCCCCCCCTCCCATCATCAACACATCTTCTACTCTCTTTCCCCCCCCACAACCCTACCCCCCACCCACCCCCCCTCGACCATTAACTCATCCATTCCCTACCATCAAGATTTCCCATCCCTCACCCCTCCCCTCCCCCTCGACCCACCCCCACCTTAACTCAACTACTCGCTACAACCCCCCCCCCACACTCCAATTCCCACCCACCCCGCACTACAGCCATTCCCCCCCCGCTTAACCTCCATTCCGCGCGCCATACCCACCCTCCCTCACATACCCCCACCTACCTACATCCTCACAACCTATTAGGACCAAACCCTCCACTCCTATTTCCCGCATACCTATCCCCACCCCCCTCCTCTTCTTAGCCTCTTATACATCCCCACCACGCTCAAACCCAAACCCCGCCCCCCCCAATATATCTTCCTAATATAAACAATTTCCCACAAAGCCACCACACCCCCACGATCCCCTCCCTCCACCTTACTCGTATCCCTTCTATTATATTCTTACCCGAACCCCTCCACGCCACTCTCCAAACCACCAAACTCCTACTTCCAGCACCCCCAATTCACCACCAATACCTTGCCATCACCTAGCCTTCACTCCTCCAAGCATCTTTCACCCTAATCTCCACATCACCCATCTTTCCCCCCCACCACTTTCCACCCAACACCCCCCGCAACAATCCCCAATATTTCCACCCCCCCCTCGTGCCTTAACCTACCCCTACACCCATTCAAACCCCCTACACACTCATCACCCACCCAAACCCCCTCCCCTCCGGCCACACGCACACCCCCTTCCCCACCTCCTAAATACTGCAAGAATTTCTCTGCTTTAATGATCAAGAAATTTGAAATGAGCATGATGGGTGAATTAAACTTTTTCCTTGGTCTTCAAGTAAAACAGTTGTCAAATGGTACTTTTATCTGTCAATCTAAGTACATTTTAGACATGTTGAAAAAGTTTGATATGATGGATTGTCAAACAATTGGAACACCCATGGAAGCTCGAACAAAGATTAATGCTGATTTAACTGGAAAATCTTTTGATCAAAAGAAATATCGCAGTATGATAGGGTCACTCATGTATTTGACTGCAAGTCGCCTGGATATTATGTTCGCCACATGCATGTGTGCCAGGTATCAGGCCAATCCCAAGGAAAGCCATTTCCAGGCCGTTAAACGGATCTTCCGATACCTAAAAGGCACTGTGAACCTTGGTCTCTGGTATCCTAGGGATACTGGGTTTCAATTGGTTGCATACTCGGATGCTGACCATGCAGGTTGTAAGCTTGATCGCAAGAGTACCTCTGGGAGTGTACAGTTTCTTGGGGATAGATTAGTCAGTTGGTCTTCAAAGAAACAGAACTGTGTATCCACATCTACTGCAAAAGCTGAATATGTTGCTGCAGCAAGCTGTTGTTCACAGGTTCTTTGGATGAAGACTCAGTTGACTGATTATGGATTTCAGTTCAACAGGATTCCCATCTACTGTGACTCTAAGAGTGCAATTGCTATTTCGTGCAATCCTGTACAGCACACAAAGACCAAGCACATAGATGTTCGGTACCATTTTCTTAAAGATCATGTCGAGAAAGGTAACATCGAACTCTATTTTGTTCCAACAGACTACCAACTTGCTGATCTTTTCACCAAACCTTTGGATGAAAACAGGTTCAATTTTTCTTAAAACCAAGTTGGGAATGCTAGATTTACAAACTTAATTGTTTTCATGCCATGTATTCTCTGTTCATTTTCTGTTTCAAACATTGATGTGTTTTTACTTGTTATTACATGCAATGTTTGAGGGGGAGAAAAGGGTAGAATGCATGATTTTAGGGGGAGTTTGTAAATTTAGTATAGTCTAATATGCTTACTATGAGGGGGAGTGTGCAAATGCATGTGAATATTTGTTTGCCTATTTGTTAATTATTTGTTTAAATTTTTTTTTCCTTTCTTTATTTGTATGTGTGTATGTTTTTTTAAAAAATTGAAAAACCAAATACAAAATTAGAAAACTTTAGAAAGATAAAAAGATTTTGTTTAAAATTGTTAAATTTGTTTTGTTTTAGTAAGTATTTTATTTTTTTTAATTTTGTTTATTTTCTCTTAGTTTTTTTTTATATCTGTTTGAGCCCAATATAAATAAACAGCCCAAAACCAAAGTGTGTTTAAGCCCAACTGGTTTCAGCCCAAACTGTGTTTTAAGCTCAAAACCCAAAACAAGCCCAATTGATTGGTTAGCCCAAGACTTGATTTGATCGGGTTGACACGCGGGTCACACCCAGACCCGCTACCCGGATTTGAATGATTAAGAGAGAATGGGCGGGCCAAGTTAATCATTTCAAATTTTCTTTTTAATCAAAATATCTTTACTTTCTCTCAACCCGATCAAACATCACATCAATCAAACATAATTTTTTTTAATAATCAAAAGAAGATTAACAAGTGAACTCATTTTCAGTCTATATCATATCCATTCTTCATTCATATCAACAGTTTTTTTTGAGGTAAGATTTCTTATTTAGTTTTGGTCACCAACTGTTTGATTGAATGCCAAGATAATCTTGTCGACTTCTTATGCTTGCAATGATGTTTGAATTCATGTTTTGATGAAGATAGATGCATGTTTAGGATTAATACATGTTGTTTTGCTTGATATGACTGCCTTTTTTTACTTGTGATTGATTTTTCTGGGCGGTTCATTTGATGGGCTGGGTATTTGTGATGACTGTTTGAAGATTTGGCACGTTTGCAGAGCTCCCAGCTCGGCAAATACCATGTTTGTTCATCTTGGCCTTCAAATCTTCATATTAACTGGATTTACATGTTGTTTAACTCAACAAATTTCTCATTCAAAATGCCATTTGCAGAGCTCCATGCTCGGCAAATGAATGATTTATCTCAACTTTTCCTAAAATTTACAAGTGTTTTTCTGAAACCATCATTTGCAGAGCTCCCAGCTCGGCAAATGCATGTGTTTCTGGTCATCATTATACAAGAAATTTTGTCTAAGGTTTGAATTTGCCATTTGCAGAGCTCCCAGCTCGGCAAATGCATGCTTTACTTGTATTTGATTACCAAGAAATTTCTTTAAGTACTGAAAAGGTCATTTGCAGAGCTCCCAGCTCGGCAAATGCATGCTTTACTTGTATTTGATTACCAAGAAATTTCTTTAAGTATTGAAAAGGTCATTTGCAGAGCTCCCAGCTCGGCAAATGCATGCTTTACTTGTACTTGGTTACCAAGAAATTTTTTAAGTACTGAAAAGGTCATTTGCAGAGCTCCCAGCTCGGCAAATGCATGCTTTACTTGTACTTGGTTACCAAGAAATTTTGTTAAGTACTGAAAAGGTCATTTGCAGAGCTCCCAGCTCGGCAAATACCATGTTTGTTCATCTTGGCCTTCAAATCTTCATATTAACTGGATTTACATGTTGTTTAACTCAACAAATTTCTCATTCAAAATGCCATTTGCAGAGCTCCATGCTCGGCAAATGAATGATTTATCTCAACTTTTCCTAAAATTTACAAGTGTTTTTCTGAAACCATCATTTGCAGAGCTCCCAGCTCGGCAAATGCATGTGTTTCTGGTCATCATTATACAAGAAATTTTGTCTAAGGTTTGAATTTGCCATTTGCAGAGCTCCCAGCTCGGCAAATGCATGCTTTACTTGTATTTGATTACCAAGAAATTTCTTTAAGTACTGAAAAGGTCATTTGCAGAGCTCCCAGCTCGGCAAATGCATGCTTTACTTGTATTTGATTACCAAGAAATTTCTTTAAGTATTGAAAAGGTCATTTGCAGAGCTCCCAGCTCGGCAAATGAAAGATTTTAAAAAAAAATGTAGTCATAATCAAAAACTTTGTGTCATTTGCAGAGCTCCCAGCTCGGCAAATGCATGCTTTACTTGTATTGATTACCAAGAAATTTCTTTAAGTACTGAAAAGGTCATTTGCAGAGCTCCCAGCTCGGCAAATGCATGCTTTACTTGTATTTGATTACCAAGAAATTTCTTTAAGTATTGAAAAGGTCATTTGCAGAGCTCCCAGCTCGGCAAATGCACATTTCTTCATTGAAAACATCCTTTATACATTGATAACATACTTGTTATTCAAATCAAAGGATTTTTCATATATCGAATTGAATTTTAGTCTGAATTGCTTATTTGCCGAGATATAAGCTCGGCATTTACGAGGATTGACTTCAAATACTCAATGATTTGCTTACATGCTGGTCGCTGCTATCGTTACTCGCATTTGCCGAGATATTAGCTCGGCAAATCATACTATTTTATCAAACCTTGTGCCCAAACCAATTTTCATACTTGTCATTTTTCTGGGCAAAACTTTTGGCTGAACATGTCATTTGCCGAGATCTAAGCTCGGCAAATGCACAAATTTTTTTTAAGTTTTTTTTATTATTTTTTTTTATTTTTTTTTATTTTTATTCTATTTTGTTTTCAATCTTATTTGTTGATAAATTGTCTAAGTGTATGTATGTATATGTTATTTTTTTTGTTTTTGTTTTTCTAAGTATTGAAAAGGTCATTTGCAGAGCTCCCAGCTCGGCAAATGCATGCTTTACTTGTATTTGATTACCAAGAAATTTCTTTAAGTATTGAAAAGGTCATTTGCAGAGCTCCCAGCTCGGCAAATGCATGCTTTACTTGTATTTGATTACCAAGAAATTTCTTTAAGTATTGAAAAGGTCATTTGCAGAGCTCCCAGCTCGGCAAATGCATGCTTTACTTGTATTTGATTACCAAGAAATTTCTTTAAGTATTGAAAAGGTCATTTGCAGAGCTCCCAGCTCGGCAAATGCATGCTTTACTTGTATTTGATTACCAAGAAATTTCTTTAAGTATTGAAAAGGTCATTTGCAGAGCTCCCAGCTCGGCAAATGCATGCTTTACTTGTATTTGATTACCAAGAAATTTCTTTAAGTATTGAAAAGGTCATTTGCAGAGCTCCCAGCTCGGCAAATGCATGCTTTACTTGTATTTGATTACCAAGAAATTTCTTTAAGTATTGAAAAGGTCATTTGCAGAGCTCCCAGCTCGGCAAATGCATGCTTTACTTGTATTTGATTACCAAGAAATTTCTTTAAGTATTGAAAAGGTCATTTGCAGAGCTCCCAGCTCGGCAAATGCATGCTTTACTTGTATTTGATTACCAAGAAATTTCTTTAAGTATTGAAAAGGTCATTTGCAGAGCTCCCAGCTCGGCAAATGCATGCTTTACTTGTATTTGATTACCAAGAAATTTCTTTAAGTATTGAAAAGGTCATTTGCAGAGCTCCCAGCTCGGCAAATGCATGCTTTACTTGTATTTGATTACCAAGAAATTTCTTTAAGTATTGAAAAGGTCATTTGCAGAGCTCCCAGCTCGGCAAATGCATGCTTTACTTGTATTTGATTACCAAGAAATTTCTTTAAGTATTGAAAAGGTCATTTGCAGAGCTCCCAGCTCGGCAAATGCATGCTTTACTTGTATTTGATTACCAAGAAATTTCTTTAAGTATTGAAAAGGTCATTTGCAGAGCTCCCAGCTCGGCAAATGCATGCTTTACTTGTATTTGATTACCAAGAAATTTCTTTAAGTATTGAAAAGGTCATTTGCAGAGCTCCCAGCTCGGCAAATGCATGCTTTACTTGTATTTGATTACCAAGAAATTTCTTTAAGTATTGAAAAGGTCATTTGCAGAGCTCCCAGCTCGGCAAATGCATGCTTTACTTGTATTTGATTACCAAGAAATTTCTTTAAGTATTGAAAAGGTCATTTGCAGAGCTCCCAGCTCGGCAAATGAAAGATTTTAAAAAAAAATGTAGTCATAATCAAAAAAAAAAAAATGGGAAAGATGGCCCAAGTTGTTAAAGGGAAGGATATACAAGAAAGGAAGTACATTCCCTACATCCGATTCTTCACATTGATTGTGGATGATGTTCTTGACAACAATGAAGATATTCCAAAGATGGAGGATAGTTTCAAGTGTGTCATTGCTATGTACAAATCTAATATGAGAGGCACTGGAAGTGATAATGTTAGACCTTTTCCGATTCCACCATTCCTGATAAATTTGGTTCCTGCTCAGAGTCCTCACCTTCGGTCTTATCTTGAGTGGTTAGTCTCAGCGATGGGGTCTGAAAGCCGACAGACTCCTTCCCAAGCTGAGCATAGGTCGCCAAGTGAGGGTCCTAGTTCGTCTAAAAGAAAAAGAGGGGTTAGTGATGAAGGGGCCTCTGAGCAGAGGAAAAGAAAGTCAAAGAGAGTTGTGTTTGAGCAAGACGTTGCTTCACCTGAACCTGTTTCACAATCTACACCATCTACACCAACCGTTCGTTTTTCACAATCTTCACCTTCGCAATCTACACCTTTACCATCCGTAGTTTCACCAAATCCACCAATTCTAACACCACCTCGTTCATCAACGATTCTTAATCCAACACCAATTGCATCTACTCCACCTGCTGAACCAACTCCACCACCAGGTAGACGACTTAAAATGTCTGCTAGAAGTGTCCTAAAGCAGACTGCAAATAAGAAGAAATCAAAAAGAAAACATAAGTCATCTAAATCTGCAAGACAGAGACTTGATGTGAATGAACAACCTGGTGCCTCTGCGGAGTTTGATGTTGAACAAACAACGAGAATTGTGCATAATGTTGAATCTGAAGTTGAGACTGAGCCAGTAAGCACTGGAGATGATGTTGTGCTGGAGGTACAAGGCGGGACTGAGGGAGGAGTTGAAAATACCAGAGGGGTTGAGAGGTCCGGGTTAGGACAAGGGCATAAAGAAAACGTTGGCCCTCCGATAGTTGAAACCAATGCGTCTAACCGGGATGTCAACCCTAGGGTAGAAGTCGAGAACTCCCCATTCTCGCTTGCACCGAATTCTCCTCGCCATTCTGACTCCTCACAACAGGAGTTAGTCTCAGAAATACACGGGGAACAGCCACGCTCACCACACTCTCCTCATTTGGAGGATGAGAGTGTTGAAATTAGAGAGGACCAGCCCCACTTCTCGCCTTCAGTTCGTGCACTTGAGTCTAGATCTCCTAGGGACACGGATTCACAAGCCCAGTTGAGTACTGGTGCCGGAACAAGCGGAGAGGGACCCACTTTGTGTGACCCTCAAGGACAGCTTGGAAATCCTGCCTTAGCTAACATCACGCCAGCTTTAGCCGCAGGTAACAGTCCTCAACCGAGCTGTTCCTCAGGATCAACCTGAGACTGTATTAACGGGCATTCTCAGTGACCCCGGCGTTGTTAGTGGTGTTTGTAACAACCCTCAATTTCCGACTAGGACAATTTACTTAGACTTATCTAGGTATCTATCCCTAGAGGTTTCTTAAGAGATTTAGCCTTCCAGACATTAAGGCGTAGTGATACTTGCCGTCTAGTTCAATGAAATGCCCGTATACGATAGTTATCTTAGAAATGCCAAAACATGAGACAATCTCAAAGTAAAGAAATAAGGACAATCTTATAAGAATATAACCATAACTAATCAAGCCAACTTCAAGAATATGCAAAGTAACAACAACTTTATAATTATTCGATCCAACAAACAAGTACCTATGTATCCAAAATATAATCAATAACTCAATTAATAGAAGGTACATTAAGAAATTTTATAATGTTTAGCACCAATATATATATGTATATACATATACACGAAATACATACATACATACATCTAAATCTTGCAAGTACTAATATTTGCACTTAACACAAACACATATCTATATACATGCATGCACATATAAATTACAAATCCAATACTTGTATAATTAAAATTTACATAATCTAACCATCACTACATAACTTGATCAAAACACACCCACATTTTGAACTTAGACATCATTTTGGACCAAATACACCTACACCACAACTCCACCACTTGAGCTAGCCAATCCATGACCCTCCACCACTTTGCTTGGCCAATGAGCATCCTCCCAACCCACTCTTTTCCCCCCTCTCACGTCCATACACTCTCCCACACACACACACTCTTTTCATTTTAGTAAAACACAACACACACATATTTTCTCTCAAAAATTCTGCACTTCCCCTTCCTTTTTCTTCCTCCATTTTTGGCTCAAATAATCAAGAAAAACAAGAACAAAAATCATTCTAAACTATATTAATAATAAGGGTTAAGCAAGGGTTGTTTCAAGATAATATTAAGGGTTGTTTCAAGCTTGGATTAAGGGTTATTAGGAGCATAAATAGGTCTGAAAATTCTGCCCATTTTTCACCTTCAAAACCAAGTTCTTCAAGGGTATAAATCTTCATCTCTTTACTAGATCTATATTGTTCTTGTTTATGTTCAAAGGTTTTATCAAAAGTTTATGTTTTCTTCTTGTTTTCCTTGTAATATACACTTGATGAATGCAAGTTGATAGGATCTTTCTCCTCATGCATATGCATGTCGAAATCTATGAGAAAGATCCAAGGATTCAACAAGTTTAAGACCCAAAAGTGTAGTTATAGATTAGTAGCTTTTAAAGTGATTTTCCTTTTCATAGATCTATATGTTTTTGTATATTTTGAAGAATATATTTCTGAGATTTTTCATTAAAAAGATGTTTTTATGTTGTTGAAAGTTAGATCTATAAAGATTGGTATTGAAAAGTGTTGATTTGAATGAATGCATGTTAGATCTAAGAAAGTTGAATCTTGTTGTTGGATTATGAGATGGATATGAACTTGTATTAAGTGAAAAATATGTTAAAAGAGGTATAATAATCTGGAAATTTGATGTTAAGAGGTATAAAAATAAAGTATTAATCTTGTAAATGATGAACTTAAGTGTTAATAAAGCAAGAATGGTCATTGGTGAGTTGTTTGGACCCAAATACCTTCTGACAGAATCATTCTCCTGTCTTTGGACGGATAAACTGAACATGTGAGGGCCGTTTCAAGAAAAACTTTCAAAATAAAATTTGTAGATAAAAGAGTTAAGTTTAACCTCCAACTGGAATCTTTGTCTACCAAAAGTGGTCAAAAATGGATTTTTGTCTTAAGGTTGAGTCAACTTTGACGATTTTTAATTTCTTAACTAATAGGTTTCAGAAGTTTAAACTTGGTGTGAACTGAGTTCAAAGTGTCCCTAACTTAAAATAAAATTGGAAGATTTTTCTTAAATGTTCATCATAGAAATCTTTTATAAAATATATTGAGTCGCACAGCAGCAAGCTTTCTGACCAACTTTGGTTTTGTAATTTTTAGAGGTAGTAAACAATGTCTGAAAATTTAGCAAAAATTCACATAAATATAGGACACATATATGTCTCTGTACAAAAATCACCAACGTCCAAATAATTCAACTTAACCAAAAATGACTACTCAACATTTTATGAAAATAAGTGTTAAAACAGAAAATTCCAAGTAAAAGTTCTCCACAATAAAATAAGCTAAAAGTCACTAGATTGCAACATTAACCAACTCCAACAATCTCGTAACAAAAAGTATTATAAACCTACTGAGAATATGTCAAATAAAAGTTATAAAACTTAACTTGGTTATTAAATGGCAAAGGCAAGCCTACAAATCACTAATTCGGTTCATATAAGCACTAACCGAAAGCTTTAAATTGCACACATCACACCACCACCACTATCACGACTTAAGGCACCAAAATATAATCAAAATTCTGTAAATAATGAAATAAGAATGAAAATCCATTTTGACGCATTTGAATTGCTTGGAAAATGAGGCAAAAATCACTATTTCGGTAAACGTACTAAAAGTAACTAAACAAAACCAAACACATGATCTTCCTATTTTTCAGCCACTCGCCCACGTACTCTTTCCACAAAACTCGGTCAACACAAGACCAATTCTATGACATGAGTAGTCTAACTGCTGCTCCATGATCCATGCTTCTGACCCGCAACCAGTTCTTGACCCGTACTCTTCCAAACCGACCCGCAACATCAAGATTATTCCAACATTCACCCCCATAATCTTGATGTCGATTTTGCTTGTTCTTGCTTGCACTCGTTCTTGCTTTCATGCTAAAACCAGAATCGGTTTCTCTTACTACTCTTGCTAATTGCTTTGATTTGAATCCATTCTTGATTGCTTTCTTCGAATCTTCTTGCTTTAATTAACAGGCTACTTGCTACCCATTTCATGCTTGCCATAAACTTGCTACTCGAACCTTCATTCTTGTTATCTTGCTAAATAAATAAATAAATAAATAAATAAATAAATAAATAAATAAATAAATAAATAAATAAATAAATAAATAAATAAATAAATAAATAAATAAATAAATAAATAAATAAATAAATAAATAAATAAATAAATAAATAAATAAATAAATAAATAAATAAATAAATAAATAAATAAATAAATAAATAAATAAATAAATAAATAAATAAATAAATAAATAAATAAATAAATAAATAAATAAATAAATAAATAAATAAATAAATAAATAAATAAATAAATAAATAAATAAATAAATAAATAAATAAATAAATAAATAAATAAATAAATAAATAAATAAATAAATAAATAACCTATAACTATGAACATAAAATAAAAATTCTAATACCCTAGTAAATAAATAAATAAAGCAAAGAACAAATGTCATATAAATAAATAATTAAGTAAGTGAAAATCACTAATTAATAACTATTTTTAAATTAATAGAAAAATTACATAAATAAATATATATATCACAATATTCTAAGTTAAAAAGCATAATAATCAGAATATAACCCAAATATAATTAACCACAAATTATAAAGGCAAGTGAGGTACTTAAAAGTATTTTTAAAGAATTATTTGGTTAATAAATCAAGAAAATGAATAAATAATTAATTAAATACATAGTCATAAATCAGGAAGTATTCATAAATATTACTATTATGAAGTTACAAATGTCAAATATTATAATCAAGCAAAGCTCACAATGGGAACCATGATAATCAAAGGCAAGCTACCGCAATTCTAACAACTTATAACTACACGTATAATGAAAGTGACCCTTTTACACCAACACTCTCTACAACCAAAAAGATGCAAATATTAACAATATACTTGGATCCCAAAATTTATGACAACATAACGAAAGTGGCATTTCTTAGTGATGGCTTAAGATAGGAACTTACGTATATTAGTCCTATCGTAGGGATAGTCTTGGCTTGAAGTGTGATTGAGGAATATGACGGATATATGGTCAAGGAAGCAATAGATGGGAAGTACCCATTTTGGATGAGTGAATATAATATGCGGCATATCAAGGTGAGTCATAGCCTCCTTTCAAACTCTTTTATATGTTTACTTACGGGGTGAAAAGCATGATTAATTAAAATGACTTTCTCTTATGAAATGATTCTTTGAAATAATGATAATGATATGGGAATTATATTGTATGTTCAACATGTTATATATTATATGATGAGCTTGAGTACTGTCAAACGGTGGTCCCCTGTACACTACTATTAACTCATTTGAGGCCTGTAGTTAGAGGGTTGCGCAACTAGGACTTGTCCCCTCATCCACTATTATAGGTAACGGTGGGATGTTTGGTCTGCCTTAGTGGCCACCTTCATCGCCAGTCTGGCCTCGCGGTGCTCTAACTACTATATATTTATGGGCGTCTCCATGGCACGACCCTTGGTTATCTTTATGCACGTGATTGACAGCATGTGCTTATCATTATCTTATCATTTGGGACATTATATCTGATTATTGGGACATAACCGGTCTTAGTAGTGGCTCAAGAACAATCTCATCGAATTACGTCATGGTAGTCTTACCATTGACCAAGCGGTATTGATATTATATTATGGATGGAAATTGTGGTTTGAACATACGGTTTGGGTATTGGACCTTGTATGGAATCTTGAAAGTTGTTGAACTTGGCAATATTGAAGTATTGATGACCAAATGGTTTTGGTATGATAAATGATAAATTGATTGATATGTTTTCCTCTCTCGATAAATGTGACAAATGAGAACTTTATAATTCACCATGGATTTCCCAACTCTTTGAAATGGATACGTAACGGAATGTACTCAAAAACCTATGCACTCACCAACTACGTTTTCGTAGTTGACACTTTTTCTTCATGCTTTTCAGGAATTAGCATAAGCTTTGAGGATTTATATGCATCATGATTATTGTATTGCACTCTGGAGTCAAAGATCAAACCTTGCGACGGGTAATGGAATCCGCCCTGACCATTGTAGTATACCATCTCATGTATTTGTTATGTGTTTCGTGGTCTCAATATCCAAGTATGGTAGACGTATTGTACTTGGGAATTGGTTCACATGCTTGTGCATTGTAAATTTACTTTTATCAAATAAAGCTATGGTGAATGTTATCTACTATCCTTTGTTTTGAATACTCGACTTTCTGTACATCTCAACGTTCCGCCTTAGTTGGGGTGTTACAGAAAATGGTATCAGAGACTAAGGTTATAGAGAACATTGGGGTTCCTCCGGGAATTCCAAAACTATAGCCTCTTTTCAAAACGATTTTTATAGTCGAGTCGAGCATAAGGTTGGGCGGACTAGTTTGAGCTTTACATGGTAGGACCATAATTAAACGTAAAGTCATGAATCTACGTTTAATTATGAGAGGACCATGTAAAACTCAAACGGCCACTTGGACTTATGTTCAGAAGGATTCCTTTTCAAAAAAAAAAAAGAAGAGAAAAAGATCTTTAATAAATCCATTTTTATAAGCATACGTGTTGCATTTAGACATTCACCTAAGCATATATATAACGATTTGAGACTTTCTTTACTTAAGGATTATGCTAGTTTAGTAGGATTCTCCTTTTGCACATTAGAAGTGAAATGAATAAGATTGAAAGAATATTCGTTGATACATGCTACTCTATGCTATAACATGTGAATTTGGGCATGATTTGATTGCAATGTGAAAGTTTGTAATATGCAATGTGAAAGTTTGTAATATGCAATGTGAAAGTTGTAATGTGCAATGTGAAAGTTTGTAATATGCAATGTGAAAGTTTGGAATGTGCAATGTGGAAATTATGTGAGGAATGCATGCGTAAAAGCCTTATGACTCATGATGTTGAACTTTAAGTTGCATATGCACTTTAAAATAATGAGATTATTAAAAGGCACGAAATCATTTTGGGGTATGACTTGTTCAATTTATTGAGTAATGACGTTGACTAATTATGATCGATTTAGAAAGAAAATATAGGCATGACGAGTTGATATGAAATTCCATGGACGATATGGATATAAGAGCCTTTACTCCCTAAGTTTGAGCTACTTGAAACTAGCGCGTAAATATTGCGACGATTATGTAGTCATGCCTTACTATTAAGATAACTATTGCACCCTGAGGTTGAGCTAATTGAAGACTAGTGTGTGGATTTAATGATTATATAGTTGTGCCTTATTATTGAGATAGTTATTATGCTCTAAGATTTGACTGTTGAGAACTAGTACCTGCTAGACATGATGATAATGTGGCTAGTCCTTACTACTGATATAGATATTGCGTGATGAGATTTGGCCGCTTGGGAACTAGTGATTGTCTCTGAAAAATCCATTATAAATTAGAAATTCCTAAGTATGAAAGTTGTCATTAAGTACCCCTCCAATCCAATATTCGTTCACTCGTGCTCTTTCGAAATTATCCCACATCCTATTCCTTACGACACCACTATTCATTATGGACATATGACAACGGTGATATCATCAGTGGAACATCTTTCCACGTACGTTGGACGATATACTCTGAGAATTGTAGACCCAAGATGTGACGCGACTCTATCCTCTTGGAAACGACGCATAACCTTGGTATTCGATCTGAAATGGTGTGAAACATATGTGAACGTCGAATGAAGTTGGAGACTTATGAAAGACGAGTGGTATTAAAGCCAAATTACGATTTGACGACGCCGATAAAACACATTCCCATATATATTCTAGACGACACGTCCTGAGAATGGTAACCCTGAAATTTGGTGCGATATTCCCATTCTAACACGTATACGCGAACATCTATCTATGTTATTTAAATCGGTGCGACATATATCGACGTCATTGAAAGTTGGAGTCCATCGGGCAACGAAGGACAAGGAAGTGGTTTCTTTAACTCGCGCAAGGAATAATCTGAGCCTTAATGAATCTTTTGTTTTCCTATTTCCTATTCCATTTATTCGAAACCAAATTCTATATCCTTGATATTTTTGATTATTCAAAGTAATGATCATCACCGTTTCTCTTCAAAGGTCAGTCACCTAACAACACACGACTCACTTACGCGACTTTCCGCAACGGCGAAATCGAGTAACTAGAACCCTGCCCTTGCTGCGACATCAAGGGATACGAAAGACGTGAGACATCGGCCGTCCATAAGTGAAATACTTGGGATAACTATATAGCATAGAAGATGTTATTGAGTCATGTACCTAAAGTAGGGCGGAGAAGATTTGTGGTGTATAATTCGAAGTACATGGAAGCACAAGCGAAGAGTATACTAAGCTTTAACTGGGAGAAAGAATTGAAGGTCTTCCCTATCTATGTTGATCGACTGAAGGAAAAATTGAGCGGCCGACGAAAGGAAGGTCGTGTGACATGAAAGTCACCTTTGGATAAATATAAGACTTCCCTAGAACTTGGGGGGAGATCACTAGCAATGTTGGAAGATGAAAGTAATTAGAAGAAAACCAAGGACAATAAGATAATTAGAATGTGTCGAGTAACCCTCAAGATGGAAGAGTAACAAAAAAAAAAGAAAAAAAAAGGGGATTCTGAGCTATCCTTTTCTTTTTCAAAACACCAAAGCAAACGGATAATTGCTACATGAAGGAATCAGGAATTTGGCGAAATGAAGATCGTCAAGTATGGTGAGATAAAGTGAAAAGTAGGAAATCCCTTACATTTTTCTAGAGGAAAAATGTTAAGGGGGTAATCACAGCAAAGGTAGATGCTCGAACAAGGAGAATGAATGTGCAAGATTATACTTTATCTTCCAAGAAGAGTTATTCACTAGCATCATTGAAGATGATTTGGAGTAGAATATGAAGTGAAGAAACGTCATTCGACCCAAACAAATGAAGTGAAGGCATTGACACCATTTACCCGATGTAGTTCCGGTAGCGCTCATCCTTACGGCACTCCACACGTTATCCTACGAATATCAATTGGAAAACCTCTATCGAAAGACAAACTAGCAGTAGAACATATCAACTGAGCCAAGAGAAGGCGATATACGCTCAACACCCGAGTTTAGAAGCACGGGGAGTCGTGAAAAGTATCCCCTCAAGGTCAACGGTCGTAGGGAGTTAAGCTAAAACAAGATGAATCTGAGTGAAAAACAATTTGCAACACATGGTTAATCGTCAAGGACCATCGACCCATGGAGTAGTGCGCCCAAGCAGGGTGAAGGAGAAAACAACATGGAATTGCTAAAGCTAGTAGTGAAAACAAAAAAAAAAGAAAAAAAAAGGGGGATTCTGAGCTATCCTTTTCTTTTTCAAAACACCAAAGCAAACGGATAATTGCTACATGAAGGAATCAGGAATTTGGCGAAATGAAGATCGTCAAGTATGGTGAGATAAAGTGAAAAGTAGGAAATCCCTTACATTTTTCTAGAGGAAAAATGTTAAGGGGGTAATCACAGCAAAGGTAGATGCTCGAACAAGGAGAATGAATGTGCAAGATTATACTTTATCTTCCAAGAAGAGTTATTCACTAGCATCATTGAAGATGATTTGGAGTAGAATATGAAGTGAAGAAACGTCATTCGACCCAAACAAATGAAGTGAAGGCATTGACACCATTTACCCGATGTAGTTCCGGTAGCGCTCATCCTTACGGCACTCCACACGTTATCCTACGAATATCAATTGGAAAACCTCTATCGAAAGACAAACTAGCAGTAGAACATATCAACTGAGCCAAGAGAAGGCGATATACGCTCAACACCCGAGTTTAGAAGCACGGGGAGTCGTGAAAAGTATCCCCTCAAGGTCAACGGTCGTAGGGAGTTAAGCTAAAACAAGATGAATCTGAGTGAAAAACAATTTGCAACACATGGTTAATCGTCAAGGACCATCGACCCATGGAGTAGTGCGCCCAAGCAGGGTGAAGGAGAAAACAACATGGAATTGCTAAAGCTAGTAGTGAAAACAAAAAAAAAAGAAATACGACGCTAGAAGTCAAGGCACATGCTACGACAATGATTAAGGAAGTTGGGCGCTGAACTAAGTTCCAGACAACTAACAAACTCCGTGAAGATGTACCTTTGCAATTTTAGTGCAACTCGGCACCTCAGTTAGTATCACTGTTGTTAAAGGGGTAATCCCTTAACAAGTGAGTAGTCACAAGCGACGCCAAAATTTTCAAGAAGCGGCAAGCGTGTCCAACGTCAAACCAAAGAAGGATGAAGGTGGGCGAGAAGCTATTGGAACGATTCTTTAATCGGGGTAAAAGACGATAAAGGAAAGTATGCAGAGTAACAATGGAAATGAGTAGCCACCAACGATCGATATCCCAACGTCCCTCACTATTTTATTGTAACTCACGTTACGAGCCGTTTGCTCATTTTACACCTCCGTATTGACATTCTTATCAGCAACCCATTATTTAGTATTGATCTAGGCAAGATTGACAGCCCGCAACGATTACATGCGATTAATCTCCAGTCGTCTCAAGAAGTGAGCGACATTCGTAACCTTTCTCTTTATCCGAAGGTTCTAATCAAGAGGAATTTTAGGGAACCGAGGAATGGATGCCCCAACCCTAGAGTTAAAAGCTCGCAAGAAACCAAGAATCGTGATGAAATCTTGTTTGACTTTCCCACATTATATGTCTCCGTGTAGACACTCCTACTGTTGGTTTATCCATTTTTACTACCGTATGAATGATCGAACTTCGAGGACGAAGTTTAAGTTAAGGGGGTAATCACAGCAAAGGTAGATGCTCGAACAAGGAGAATGAATGTGCAAGATTATACTTTATCTTCCAAGAAGAGTTATTCACTAGCATCATTGAAGATGATTTGGAGTAGAATATGAAGTGAAGAAACGTCATTCGACCCAAACAAATGAAGTGAAGGCATTGACACCATTTACCCGATGTAGTTCCGGTAGCGCTCATCCTTACGGCACTCCACACGTTATCCTACGAATATCAATTGGAAAACCTCTATCGAAAGACAAACTAGCAGTAGAACATATCAACTGAGCCAAGAGAAGGCGATATACGCTCAACACCCGAGTTTAGAAGCACGGGGAGTCGTGAAAAGTATCCCCTCAAGGTCAACGGTCGTAGGGAGTTAAGCTAAAACAAGATGAATCTGAGTGAAAAACAATTTGCAACACATGGTTAATCGTCAAGGACCATCGACCCATGGAGTAGTGCGCCCAAGCAGGGTGAAGGAGAAAACAACATGGAATTGCTAAAGCTAGTAGTGAAAACAAAAAAAAAAGAAATACGACGCTAGAAGTCAAGGCACATGCTACGACAATGATTAAGGAAGTTGGGCGCTGAACTAAGTTCCAGACAACTAACAAACTCCGTGAAGAGCTAGTTATGGAATATTTGAACAGAAGGGTGATAAGGATAATTCGCATTGTGATGGGTTAGGATCAAAGGATCCGTATCAGCATGATGTGAAAAAGAATAATGGAATTAACTTCAAGGACTAGCGACTGAGCGTGTGTCATTCAAGACGACGATTACTCTAGTAAGAGATCGATCCGAGTAGCGAAACAGTAAGGAGTATAGTTGCCCATAAGAAAACGGAAGGAAACCAAATGGTTGAGAAAAAGGATAAAGTAACCGATGTTTCCCCTAAATTATATTATGTCACAATTTCTAAGGACATTAGGTTATTGTATTGAAAAGAAGCTTAGCTTAGAAAGCTGGAAATGGATATGAGGCTCAGGAGAGCAAAGTAATTGACAGTTTTGTAGAGGTCAGGAGGACCTACGAAGGATCATTTAAAGGAGGAGTTCATACGAATAAGGACATCGAAGTGTTTACCTTGAAATGATGGTGGCGATATGGTTACTTAAGAGCATAAGGATTGTGTAAGTCCTATCATGAGGAATGCGTAGGTATAGCAAAGAAACCGAATAGGTTATATGTGCGATGTTAAAAGAGATTTGTCAGTGATGAGTCATAGATAATGGTCCTTCTAGCGTAAAAAGGAAGTAATTTAAGGTACCTTAAAACGATTTGAAAGCCAATATCGGCAAAAGCAAGAGAAATTGTTAACAATATGACTTAGCGAATAATGAAAGAGGTGACTTTGGAAAAACAAGGGCGAAATCGAAGAACAAAAGTAAGTATGAGGAACAAGATGGAACTATCATCATACAATTTATGATTCCCTCGAACGCCATAAAATAACAAAGACAACACTAGAAAACCCTAAAATGAGATACTACGAAGATGTACCTTTGCAATTTTAGTGCAACTCGGCACCTCAGTTAGTATCACTGTTGTTAAAGGGGTAATCCCTTAACAAGTGAGTAGTCACAAGCGACGCCAAAATTTTCAAGAAGCGGCAAGCGTGTCCAACGTCAAACCAAAGAAGGATGAAGGTGGGCGAGAAGCTATTGGAACGATTCTTTAATCGGGGTAAAAGACGATAAAGGAAAGTATGCAGAGTAACAATGGAAATGAGTAGCCACCAACGATCGATATCCCAACGTCCCTCACTATTTTATTGTAACTCACGTTACGAGCCGTTTGCTCATTTTACACCTCCGTATTGACATTCTTATCAGCAACCCATTATTTAGTATTGATCTAGGCAAGATTGACAGCCCGCAACGATTACATGCGATTAATCTCCAGTCGTCTCAAGAAGTGAGCGACATTCGTAACCTTTCTCTTTATCCGAAGGTTCTAATCAAGAGGAATTTTAGGGAACCGAGGAATGGATGCCCCAACCCTAGAGTTAAAAGCTCGCAAGAAACCAAGAATCGTGATGAAATCTTGTTTGACTTTCCCACATTATATGTCTCCGTGTAGACACTCCTACTGTTGGTTTATCCATTTTTACTACCGTATGAATGATCGAACTTCGAGGACGAAGTTTCAAGTTAAGGGGGTAATGATGTAACAACCCTCAATTTCCGACTAGGACAATTTACTTAGACTTATCTAGGTATCTATCCCTAGAGGTTTCTTAAGAGATTTAGCCTTCCAGACATTAAGGCGTAGTGATACTTGCCGTCTAGTTCAATGAAATGCCCGTATACGATAGTTATCTTAGAAATGCCAAAACATGAGACAATCTCAAAGTAAAGAAATAAGGACAATCTTATAAGAATATAACCATAACTAATCAAGCCAACTTCAAGAATATGCAAAGTAACAACAACTTTATAATTATTCGATCCAACAAACAAGTACCTATGTATCCAAAATATAATCAATAACTCAATTAATAGAAGGTACATTAAGAAATTTTATAATGTTTAGCACCAATATATATATGTATATACATATACACGAAATATATACATACATACATCTAAATCTTGCAAGTACTAATATTTGCACTTAACACAAACACATATCTATATACATGCATGCACATATAAATTACAAATCCAATACTTGTATAATTAAAATTTACATAATCTAACCATCACTACATAACTTGATCAAAACACACCCACATTTTGAACTTAGACATCATTTTGGACCAAATACACCTACACCACAACTCCACCACTTGAGCTAGCCAATCCATGACCCTTCACCACTTTGCTTGGCCAATGAGCATCCTCCCAACCCACTCTTTTCCCCCCTCTCACGTCCATACACTCTCCCACACACACACACTCTTTTCATTTTAGTAAAACACAACACACACATATTTTCTCTCAAAAATTCTGCACTTCCCCTTCCTTTTTCTTCCTCCATTTTTGGCTCAAATAATCAAGAAAAACAAGAACAAAAATCATTCTAAACTATATTAATAATAAGGGTTAAGCAAGGGTTGTTTCAAGATAAGATTAAGGGTTGTTTCAAGATAAGATTAAGGGTTGTTTCAAGCTTGGATTAAGGGTTATTAGGAGCATAAATAGGTCTGAAAATTCTGCCCATTTTTCACCTTCAAAACCAAGTTCTTCAAGGGTATAAATCTTCATCTCTTTACTAGATCTATATTGTTCTTGTTTATGTTCAAAGGTTTTATCAAAAGTTTATGTTTTCTTCTTGTTTTCCTTGTAATATACACTTGATGAAGGCAAGTTGATAGGATCTTTCTCCTCATGCATATGCATGTCGAAATCTATGAGAAAGATCCAAGGATTCAACAAGTTTAAGACCCAAAAGTGTTGTTATAGATTAGTAGCTTTTAAAGTGATTTTCCTTTTCATAGATCTATATGTTTTTGTATATTTTGAAGAATATATTTCTGAGATTTTTCATTAAAAAGATGTTTTTATGTTGTTGAAAGTTAGATCTATAAAGATTGGTATTGAAAAATGTTGATTTGAATGAATGCATGTTAGATCTAAGAAAGTTGAATCTTGTTGTTGGATTATGAGATGGATATGAACTTGTATTAAGTGAAAAATATGTTAAAAGAGGTATAATAATCTGGAAATTTGATGTTAAGAGGTATAAAAATAAAGTATTAATCTTGTAAATGATGAACTTAAGTGTTAATAAAGCAAGAATGGTCATTGGTGAGTTGTTTGGACCCAAATACCTTCTGACAGAATCATTCTCCTGTATTTGGACGGATAAACTGAACATGTGAGGGCCGTTTCAAGAAAAACTTTCAAAATAAAAGTTGTAGATAAAAGAGTTAAGTTTAAACTCCAACTGGAATCACTCAAAAACACTAAACCAAACCAAAGATATGATTTTTCTACCAAAAGTGGTCAAAACTGGATTTTTGTCTTAAGGTTGAGTCAACTTTGACGATTTTTAATTTCTTAACTAATAGGTTTCAGAAGTTTAAACTTGGTGTGAACTGATTTCAAAGTGTCCCTAACTTAAAATAAAATTGGAAGATTTTTCTTAAATGTTCATCATAGAAATCTTTTATAAAATATATTGAGTCGCACAGCAGCAAGCTTTCTGACCAACTTTGGTTTTGTAATTTTTAGAGGTAGTAAACAATGTCTGAAAATTTAGCAAAACTTCACATAAATATAGGACACATATATGTCTCTGTACAAAAATCACCAACGTCCAATTAATTCAAGTTAACCAAAAATGACTACTCAACATTTTATGAAAATAAGTGTTAAAACAGAAAATTCCAAGTAAAAGTTCTCCACAATAAAATAAGCTAAAAGTCACTAGATTGCAACTTTAACCAACTCCAACAATCTCGTAACAAAAAGTATTATAAACCTACTGGAGTAAAATCATTTTAAGTTAAAGAACAAATGTCATATAATTTAGAAATAATTAAGTAAGTGAAAATCACTAATTCGGTTCATATAAGCACTAACCGAAAGCTTTAAATTGCACACATCACACCACCACCACTATCACGACTTAAGGCACCAAAATATAATCAAAATTCTGTAAATAATGAAATAAGAATGAAAATCCATTTTGACGCATTTGAATTGCTTGGAAAATGAGGCAAAAATCACTATTTCGGTAAACGATTTATAAACTTAGAATCCTCAAAATGAGCGAGACACAAGAGAGGTTGAATTGATATGATTTTTACCATGGTAAAAGTTGCCTAAAAGGCCTGGGATTTTTAGCCAAAAAGTTGTGTGGTGATTTCTAAGAATTTCTATTAATTATTAAATTTAAATGATAATTAAAAAGGTAAATAAATAAATAAATAAAGTATATAAATCATGAAATTGGTTAAATAAGTGAAAATCACTAGTTAATAACTATTTTTAAATTAATAAAAAATTACATAAATAAATATATATATCACAATATTCTAAGTTAAAAAGCATAATAATCAGAATATAACCCAAATATAATTAACCACAAATTATAAAGGCAAGTGAGGTACTTAAAAGTATTTTTAAAGAATTATTTGGTTAATAAATCAAGAAAATGAATAAATAATTAATTAAATAATATTAAATTAAATACATAGTCATAAATCAGGAAGTATTCATAAATATTACTATTATGAAGTTACAAATGTCAAATATTATAATCAAGCAAAGCTCACAATGGGAACCATGATAATCAAAGGCAAGCTACCGCAATTCTAACAACTTATAACTACACGTATAATGAAAGTGACCCTTTTACACCAACACTCTCTACAACCAAAAAGATGCAAATATTAACAATATACTTGGATCCCAAAATTTATGACAACATAACGAAAGTGGCATTTCTTAGTGATGGCTTAAGATAGGAACTTACGTATATTAGTCCTATCGTAGGGATAGTCTTGGCTTGAAGTGTGATTGAGGAATATGACGGATATATGGTCAAGGAAGCAATAGATGGGAAGTACCCATTTTGGATGAGTGAATATAATATGCGGCATATCAAGGTGAGTCATAGCCCCTTTCAAACTCTTTTATATGTTTACTTACGGGGTGAAAAGCATGATTAATTAAAATGACTTTCTCTTATGAAATGATTCTTTGAAATAATGATAATGATATGGGAATTATATTGTATGTTCAACATGTTATATATTATATGATGAGCTTGAGTACTGTCAAACGGTGGTCCCCTGTACACTACTATTAACTCATTTGAGGCCTGTAGTTAGAGGGTTGCGCAACTAGGACTTGTCCCCTCATCCACTATTATAGGTAACGGTGGGATGTTTGGTCTGCCTTAGTGGCCACCTTCATCGCCAGTCTGGCCTCGCGGTGCTCTAACTACTATATATTTATGGGCGTCTCCATGGCACGACCCTTGGTTATCTTTATGGACGTGATTGACAGCATGTGCTTATCATTATCTTATCATTTGGGACATTATATCTGATTATTGGGACATAACCGGTCTTAGTAGTGGCTCAGGAACAATCTCATCGAATTACGACATGGTAGTCTTACCATTGACCAAGCGGTATTGATATTATATTATGGATGGAAATTGTGGTTTGAACATACGGTTTGGGTATTGGACCTTGTATGGAATCTTGAAAGTTGTTGAACTTGGCAATATTGAAGTATTGATGACCAAATGGTTTTGGTATGATAAATGATAAATCGATTGATATGTTTTCCTCTCTCGATAAATGTGACAAATGAGAACTTTATAATTCACCATGGATTTCCCAACTCTTTGAAATAGATACGTAACGGAATGTACTCAAAAACCTATGCACTCACCAACTACGTTTTCATAGTTGACACTTTTTCTTCATGCTTTTCAGGAATTAGCATAAGCTTTGAGGATTTATATGCATCATGATTATTGTATTGCACTCTGGAGTCAAAGATCAAACCTTGCGACGGGCAATGGAATCCGCCCTGACCATTGTAGTATACCATCTCATGTATTTGTTATGTGTTTCGTGGTCTCAATATCCAAGTATGGTAGACGTATTGTACTTGGGAATTGGTTCACATGCTTGTGCATTGTAAATTTACTTTTATCAAATAAAGCTATGGTGAATGTTATCTACTATCCTTTGTTTTGAATACTCGACTTTCTGTACATCTCAACGTTCCGCCTTAGTTGGGGTGTTACAGTGTTGCCCAACAACAAGTCCAGGACAGTGATTTATCACAGTCTAGGACACAAATTGATTTGGGTTGCGAAGCTCATGAATCTGAAACTGCTGGTGAGGGTATAACCCGAGGATCCGCAGGAAATCCTGAATCAGCATCGCTGAATTTAGGTCACACCACAAGTGTGCCAACAACCTCCGGGTTGGATCCTCCACATCAAACACCAACACAAAGAACACCAACACCAAATGAAATTCCATCAACCTCAACAAATTTACCTACAAAAGACGCTGCTTGTGAAGTTTTATTGAATATTTTAAGGTCTGAGGGTGATTTGTTGACGGTAACTGATAGAGGGGTGTTGAATGCTCTTGAGGTGCGAGAAAGAGAAATAGCCACTGACAGAAGAGTGAAAGAGTTACAAGATCAAGTTGAACGTCAAAAGGCTGATTATGATGCAAAGCTTGCTGCTTTTGAATTGAGATTGTTGGCGTTAGAGTCTTGCCGACCGGCCTCGGTTCCTTCTCGTCGGGATGATCCTGATTCTGATGATCACCCCGAGGGGGAGAACCAAGGAGAAGGTCAAACGAATATTGATATTACATCGGCAAGAGTTGAAGGGATTGCTGAAGATGTAGTGATGGAAGAAAGAGTTGAAGGTAGTAATCAAGATGATGAGATTAGAAGAAGATTAATTGAAGTTTTTGGTGTTGATTCTGAGGATGAAACTCAAAGAGAAATTGATCAAATTGTTAAAGATTTCACTGAAAGATTGAATGAAAGAAACAATGACGATGACCCAGAGGAGATTAAAAGAATTGCTGAAATAAAAAGAAAATTTTATGAAGTGTTTGGAGCTGAAAGTGATGAAGAAGAAGAAGAGGAGAATGAGAATATTGCAGTTGATGAAGAAGAAGAAGAGGAGAATGAGAATATTGCAGTTGATGAAGAAGAAGGATTTGTGATTGAAAATGATGTTATGGAATATGCTGAAGGCGAAGCAGAAGATGAGGCAAGAAAAGACAATATAATCTTGGATGAGCCAGAAATTGTTGAGACTTCAGCAAATGTAGAAGCTGTTGAGGAACCTGTGTTTGAAGACTTCCCAGATCTTGATTATTTAAAAACAGGTTCTTCATGCAGAATTGAAGTTGGAGAATCTTCTGTTCCTGCAAGCACAACTCCACAACTTTACACATTTGAAGACTTCAACAGTTTTGATGAATTGAGAAAGACTCCTGAAGCTGCATCCCAGAATTTCAAGAAGTCAACTTATAAACAAGTGTTGAAAGAAGCAATCATATCCGAGGAAGTCCTTCCTGATTACTTTCCAACAGAATTGACTGAAGAACAAAGGAGGTTTGTTAATCGGGGATACTTCTTGAGGGATAAAGTAAGAATGGTTGCTCTGGGTGTTAAGCCAAAGGAGGCAGCTAAGAAGTCGAGATTTCTGGAAGAAAGAGCTTATCCGATCTTCTGTGGAGCTACAAAAGTAACCAAAACAAAAAGACCAGAATTGGATTCGATGTACAAGTTTAAGGAAGCAAGACAAATTGAAGAATACAAAGAGCTTCTTAGACTCACTAAGCAATACAATCCAAAGCTTCTCGAAGAACAGAGAAACCACAAGATTCTGGTGCTTGTCAGAGTGATCTTGGTGAAAAGGATTTCTATCTCAGTACCTTGCTTTCATGTGAAAAGAGATAACAATAAGATGTACAGATTCACAGAAGCACAGTTCAAGCTGCTACCAGTTGATGATATTATATTTCTCTACAACCACTTCTTGAATGCAATGCAAAGATACAAAGAAGATGTTATTGCCTTTGAAGCTGTTAAAAGATACATGTCAAGCTGCATTCAATACGCTTCATTGGAAGACTTTCAAATTGGTTTTGAAGTGGTTAAGAGAAAGATCAATGTACCATATCCAGATCAGAGTCTTTACACCGGAGACATTGAACAGCTCAGTATTGGTCATATCATAGAAGAACCATCCTTTGGTGTTGTCTTTTTAAACAGCAGAAAGAAGAAGATCTTTATTCGTATGGATGAATTTGCTTCTTATTCAGATGGAACACTAGAATTTTGTAAGAATGTTTTATTGTGCTTGAAAGAAGATGATCAAGATGAAAAGAAAAAGGAAGTATTTGATAAGGTAATCTCCAAGATCAATCAAAGACTCGAGTACAGAGACAGTATCAGAATGCTGAGAGAGGCAAAGAATGTTCAAAAGTCTAAGTACGTCGTACGTCGTAGAGGAGGTTGTTGGATCAAGTACGAGCCAAGTCATCTTCCAGGCCCACAAAACATTCCACCAAGAAACTATGAAGCAAACATGATTGTTCCTGATGACAGACCTGAAGGAACACACACTAAAACACACACTAAAACACACACTAAAACACACACTAAAACACACACTAAAACACACACTAAAACACACACTAAAACACACACTAAAACACACACTAAAACACACACTAAAACACACACTAAAACACACACTAAAACACACACTAAAACACACACTAAAACACACACTAAAACACACACTAAAACACACACTAAAACACACACTAAAACACACACTAAAACACACACTAAAACACACACTAAAACACACACTAAAACACACACTAAAACACACACTAAAACACACACTAAAACACACACTAAAACACACACTAAAACACACACTAAAACACACACTAAAACACACACTAAAACACACACTAAAACACACACTAAAACACACACTAAAACACACACTAAAACACACACTAAAACACACACTAAAACACACACTAAAACACACACTAAAACACACACTAAAACACACACTAAAACACACACTAAAACACACACTAAAACACACACTAAAACACACACTAAAACACACACTAAAACACACACTAAAACACACACTAAAACACACACTAAAACACACACTAAAACACACACTAAAACACACACTAAAACACACACTAAAACACACACTAAAACACACACTAAAACACACACTAAAACACACACTAAAACACACACTAAAACACACACTAAAACACACACTAAAACACACACTAAAACACACACTAAAACACACACTAAAACACACACTAAAACACACACTAAAACACACACTAAAACACACACTAAAACACACACTAAAACACACACTAAAACACACACTAAAACACACACTAAAACACACACTAAAACACACACTAAAACACACACTAAAACACACACTAAAACACACACTAAAACACACACTAAAACACACACTAAAACACACACTAAAACACACACTAAAACACACACTAAAACACACACTAAAACACACACTAAAACACACACTAAAACACACACTAAAACACACACTAAAACACACACTAAAACACACACTAAAACACACACTAAAACACACACTAAAACACACACTAAAACACACACTAAAACACACACTAAAACACACACTAAAACACACACTAAAACACACACTAAAACACACACTAAAACACACACTAAAACACACACTAAAACACACACTAAAACACACACTAAAACACACACTAAAACACACACTAAAACACACACTAAAACACACACTAAAACACACACTAAAACACACACTAAAACACACACTAAAACACACACTAAAACACACACTAAAACACACACTAAAACACACACTAAAACACACACTAAAACACACACTAAAACACACACTAAAACACACACTAAAACACACACTAAAACACACACTAAAACACACACTAAAACACACACTAAAACACACACTAAAACACACACTAAAACACACACTAAAACACACACTAAAACACACACTAAAACACACACTAAAACACACACTAAAACACACACTAAAACACACACTAAAACACACACTAAAACACACACTAAAACACACACTAAAACACACACTAAAACACACACTAAAACACACACTAAAACACACACTAAAACACACACTAAAACACACACTAAAACACACACTAAAACACACCTACACACACTAAAACACACACTAACACATATTCTCTCACTAGAAACCTCCATTAACACACACTAAAACACACACTAAAGCTCAAATTATACATTAACAGCGAGACAACTTGTTAATATTTTTGAAATTAAGATGGGATAATCTTTTATGCCACAGCCAGTTGGTGTCCTCATCAGCTTTGGTATAGAAGCACTGCTCTTTTGGAGCTGATTCCATATCCATGATGTACACATTACCTTTTCTTGGTGCAACCATCACCACTTTCCAATCCTTGTTAAATATGGTGCCTTGAGCAATATCGAACAAAACTCTGAAGCCATCATCACAAAGTTGGCTGACACTGATCAGGTTGTATTTCAAACCATTCACAAATGCAACTCTTTTGAATTCGACTTATCCATTATTGAGCACACCATATCCTTCAGTCTTTCCACTTTGATCATTACCAAACGTCACTGTCGGTCCATCTTGGACAGTGAACTCTTCAAGCAGGGGCTTACATCCGGTCATAGTCCGGCCAGCAGCGCTGTCCAGATACCAGATATTCTTCTTTCGATCGCCCTGCACACCCACAAAAATCATCAGTTATTTTTGTGAACCCATCTTTTCTTGATGGGTTCACTGGACTTCTCTACAGAAGTCACAGTTGATTGTTGTGGAGGTAAACTGAAGACTACATCTGGATCTTTTTCACCAGATCCAGGTGCAGGAGTAAAAACGATTGGTATTTGATACCTGCTCCCCTTATTTTTACCAGATTTAGTTCCAGATGGAACATTCTTTTGTTTAGGTTTTGAAAGGGGGGGTATAATATTTTGTTTAAAAACTGGAGGTGATGAACCTCCTTCCAGATTTTTAATCCGGGCAGTACAACTCTGAACCTGTCGAGACAAAAGTTGGAGGTGACTTTCCAGTTTAAACAAAATATTGTTTTCATCAGGCAACTGAACCTTGGACCGTGGTTCAGCTGGAGTTTTAGTCTTTTGGGTCTTGGGCACCTTAGACTTTTGAGGTAAAGGCTTGTTACCAGTGGCCTTTTTAACTGGAGTTTTAGCCTGTTTGGCTCCAGGTTTAACCTCAATGGGGGTGGTCTCAATGGGTTCAGTTTTAACAGCTTCAGGTTGATCATAAGAAGTTTCAACCCTGAGAGCTGGAGGCAATGCATAAAGATCTGGTATGAGAGCTGCCATCTCCAGATCTCCAGATTTCCATGCATTCTTCTGGGAATCAATAGTTCTAGAAAATGCATCAAAGTTCTTTCCAGATGCTTTTACCCATGACTTGATAATCTTTTGTTCTTTTTCAAGATCAGAAAATAATTTTTGATTATCAAGTTCCAAAGCCTCAATTTTTAAAACTGACTCCTTGAGAGCCAACTGGACACTTTGTAAATCATTCAGTTGTGGTTTAACATTGTTTAGTTCAATTAAGATAGTGTCAAGATATCTTTCACTATCTGCTCTAACAGTTTCCACAAAGCCAAATCACCACTTAATGATTCAGCAAGGTCCAGTTTCAGTTCAGGGTCAACTTGGTTGTCATAATCACATACCTTCTTCAAAATGATGTCCACCCATCTTCCAGTGATGACATCTTCTTTTGCCACATGTTGTTGTTGATCTTCCAAGGCCATGAAACACATGTCCCTTTCCTCTTCTTCATCAGCTGATGAGTCATCAGAGTACTCCCATTTTCCCTCAGTTTGTGCCATTAAGCACTCATCCTTTTCTTTTTCCATGGACAGGAGGGCAATCTAGGCCTTAAGCTTTTTATATTTAGCTTTGTAGCTATCATCAGGCCGATTGAAATTTGGGACAGAGGGACCAGTTTGGTTGTTCATCTGACTAGATCTGCATTCCTTCATAAAATGACCTTTCTTACCGCATTTATAGTAGGTAAGATTGGTTTTATCCAGAGAGCTGGAGCTGGAAGCATTGTTTGGGCCATTAAATCTTTTAGATTTATGCTTAAACCTGTTAAAGGTTTTAGCAATCATGGCTACGAGATCATCATCGTCAGTTTCATCACAACCATCACTGATTTCAGTGGTCAGACCAGAGTTCAAGAAACTGTTTAACATCTCCTTCATTGAGTGAGCCTGGACACTCTCTGCAGACATTAAGGCAGCACAAGGTCGCTCAGGTACACTAGCAACCTTGGAACTCTGGGCATGGTTCATGGCATCCTGCTCAGCCACCAGTCTTGTAGCATTATTATCTTCAGTGAATCTGAAGGCTCCATAGAGCGATGCAAGAGTATGGTTGTGCAAGGTTTTACCTTGTCTTAAGACAAGAACCATGTTTTCCCATTTGGAAGGAAGAATATCACAAAACTTCTCAAGAAGAATATCCTTATCCTTATCTACACCCAAGCCTCTCAGCTGATTAATGAGGCTAGAAAATCTGGTGTATGTACCAGTTAGACTTTCATTGGGTAGAGCAAAGAAGGATTCATACTTCTTGTTCAAGGCAACTTTCCTGGTGACAATAGTGTCATCACCTCCTTCAAACTGAATATCTAATTCATCCCACATTGACTTTGCACTGGGGAACAACACAAGTGTTGGAATTAGATCTTTAGGAACAGCTCCAAGGATCATGTTCTTGAGTCTGGTGTCCATATCTACAAGTCTACGATCCTCATCAGACCAGTGGTCTTCGAGATTTTCTCTTGAACCTCTTCTTCCAGTTGGATCTAGAAGAGGACTTACCCCAAGAGACATGGGTATATATGGTCCATCCTTAAGGATTTTCAACATATACCTCTCTATCCCACCAAAATGAAAAAGCATTCTGGCCTTCCATGTACCAAAGGTCTCACTGTTTCCATAAAATTTTGGAACAGGAGTGTTAGAATAATGTACATGGACGTGATTTGGGGCAGTAGGAGAAGGATGGTTAGTATTAACATTTTGAAAAGGTGGTGTATTAGTATTCAAAGGGTTTTCACCTTGACCAGAACCATCTCCACCTTCAGTAGTGTTCATCTTAGCAGATCTAGGCAAGTTTATTAGCCTTCTGCTCTGATACCACTTATAAGTCCCAACTCAATAGATGGTACTACCTGAAGACACCTCTATGTCGATGGTGGAGTTACTTTGCAATATAATCACTGAACTGGAGACGACCAGTTACAGGAGTATATACCAAGTTCTAGATAGATTACTTATTTAAGTGACAATAAGTAAAGAACAATGCAATGATACAAAATACTTGTAAAGTAAATTGGTGAGACAATATGTAATTTTCAAGTGTAATTTATTTATTAACTTTAAATAAATTACAAGGTTGTTGCGGAACCAAGATAATACAAAGTATGTAAATATCCTAACAACCTATGAACTACAATGATCTACACTTGGAATTTCTCTAAACAATCGAAACACTTAAAGTTGTGAAATGTTCCTTTTTGTGATTGAGAGAATATTGCACAAGTTCACCAAGAATATTGCAGGTATGCAAAGTGTGAATTTTTTCGAAGTGTGTTCGAAGAAGTAATATTCTTGGTGTGCAATGACTTGTATTTATAGGCAAAGTTAACATTGGGATGTTAACTTTGGCCGTACAAATATGGTTGAGAGCATTTAAGGAATAGCATTTAATTCCTTAAAATGCTGTGTAAAGTTGCAGAATAAAGTAACTTTATTCAACCAGCTTTATGTACCTTTTTGTACTTAAATAATAAGATAAATCTTATTATCCGGATAAAAGCACATAAAGCATAAAAGTCAATTCCTCGTAATCAGTGTAAAGCTTTGTAAGAGCTTTCCACTGACGGTCTCCAGTTTGTAACTGACTAGAATGTCAACTGGGCTTCGCTGCCATTGTCATTCTCTATCTTTCCACTTGTTGTCTTCGACTTTAACTGGAAGGTTCCTTCAACTGGTCAGTTCTCAACTGGAGGAAGTCTTCAGTTGTGATGACTGTACGATGCAACTGGACTTCAATATATTTCTGGACAAATCTTCTGGGTCTCCAGTTTCACTGGGTCCAGGTGCAACTGGAGACTGGCCAGTTTACCAGTAAACTGGTCCTAACAATTCCAGACTAGGCAAGAGATTGTATTTATCTTTGGAAAGGATTTGTATTAATCCTTTTGTCCATAAGCACCTTCGTGCTTATGCCCTTCGTGAGGGTGGTTCGTTTTAGATGTGCTTCGAATAGTAACTCGAAGGGGTACATCGTCACAATCCATATATATAGTAAAGCACACCTTTGATTGCATCATAAAATCTGATTTTGCAATTACTTAAGATGTCAACGTTGATTTATACACAGACTCGCCTATGTCATGTGTGTGTTTTTCGTATATATGGTTTACAAGATCTTTATTTGATATCTTACAGGTAATATAATATGAGTATAATCTCTTTCCAAATCCAATTTTGTATTTGTTGTCAGTGGGGTTACCCGGTTATCTTTCCTTCTATATATATTGCTTTTGAATTGAGAGTTTCTCATGGTTTTTCTTCCTTTCTTGCCTTTCTCTCGTTCTGTTCTTCTCTTCTTTGTCTCGCAACATTTAACAATCAAATTCAATATGTTTATATTTGTATTACACTTTAACAATCAAGCAAATTTACTACCGATCACTTGCAATGAGATTAACGTTTACAATATTTATGAGGCTGACTTTTTAATACTTAAATCTGATTGAAAGTGTGTCTATCAGGTGTAGCAGGAAATCGTGGTTCCAAGAATCAAAGGGCAAAGGATTTGCTGCTTACAAGATCAAAGATGTACACATACATATAAAAAAATCATATGTATATATGAGAAATCAACTGAAATGTTTCAACTCGAGTATAAACATACAGTTGAAAGTGTTAAGCTTAACCCATACTATTCCCCGGTGGGACTAGTGTGCTGAGTTGGTCGGACGGGGTAATCATGATGCCTCTTACGACATGGTCATGTTGCTTGAGTATGCCGGGTGATTTGGACCGATCACTAATTGTTGCTAAACGGCTTGCTCCTGTATTTGGTTATGCATATCCTTAACGACGCCAATGGACCCCGAAAGGAAAACCCATCATGTCGGGTGCAAGGTTCCTAGAAAGGTCGATTGACCGCCTATGCACAACTTGTGTTGATTACTGATGATATACCATATACGGAGCCTTACCTCCGTATGTAAATCTGCTATTACGAAGGCTGCTTAAGGATGTTTCCTGCCAGAAATACTGAGCTCACCTCCGTCAGAACAGACCACCTCAGTCAGAATAACGGAGCTCACCTCGTCAGAACGGAGCTCTGACAAATATGAAAGAAATCTCTTATTCCTTCCTCCTAAAGAAAAGGGATCAGCCAAAAGCTTTGCCTAAAACACTAGGGTAAAACCCTAAACCTAACTTATTCCCCAAGATGAGTCCTCATCATTGGATGGAGACATGTTATCTTCACCCCCAAAACACCTAAGGTGGCCGGCTTCTCTACCATAGGAAGTCTCCACCGCCAAACACAAATACCTCTGATACAATGACGTTAAGCTTCTCCAAACCGGTAGGGAATCGCCAATAAATCGAAGAAAACCCCTCTTTGTTCCTGATCAAAGGTCCATACGATTCTTGGATCAAACAAATTGGCGCGATCCGTGGGACTATTACATTATAAGTTCCCATCTCTATCACCGGGTTAGATCTCCAACCGTTTTTTATCACATAATCCTCAACTTTTTTCCCAGATCTCATAAAACACAAAAAAAAAATCTCGAAGGGTGGACAAGCTGTGAAACACAATTCTTTTCTTGATCAAATATGTAGCCTTAATTAATGCTATAAAATATTCAGCCATGATAGTCCAGGAACATGATTGGCTGTTTGATCACAATTCTTTAATCCCACTTCATCACTCATGGAATTATTTGATCGCATCACCCCAACTTACAACAACAATAACAAAAAAAAAATCATCATCACAAAATCATGAAAACCCCACATGGAGGCACGACGGATTCCTGGCAGAATAGCCATGATACAATCAAAAAAAAAAAGGAGTAAACATCACGTTTGTCAATCTCGAAGACAATATTCAAGATGGTTTCATATGTACAAAAAACTTTGTTTCACCTACCTGATCAATTATGTGGTGATAAAAAAAAAATACAAACTCATTCTTAAGATCGAGAGCTTCTCAAAAGCGGGTCCAAGCAAAAGAAGACCGAAACCGCAAAAGACGGTTGCCACCGTCGAGCAATTACCATCCGTGGCCGCCAAGGGAAGCTCGAACATAATCTTCAACCATAGGAAGATACCTCATGAAGACGCTACTCTAATGAACGGGATCCAAGTTCAAATCCATCTCGGAGAAGAAGAAAAAACTATAGAGGTTCAAGATCGGTTTTCGCCAATTGTTTCGATCACCCCCACCATAAGCTATGACCAGCCGCCACAGACCACCATGGAGCTGAATACTAATCACGATTAAATACCGAAAAGCAAAAACGCCAGGTATAAGATCCACTAAGACAGTCCATGGAACAAGATTCTGATGGGTTTTTTTTTATTTTTAAAAAAGGAGAGGAAACCGACGAAGAACCACACAACCAACTACCTATGGAGCGAGTCAAAAAGTGATGCTTAAAGTCGCTAAGACATGGGAAAGGTCTACAAGTTTTGACCTTGGCAAGAAGAAAGACTTAGAAGGATCGAAAACGATTTTTCCGGGTATGCGTATACGGTTTAGCCGTCACCTACAACCAATGTGTTAACTATACTAATGCATGTATAAGGTGTTATGTGTGTGTGGGTGTAGGAGGTGGAAGGAGAAGTTAGAGAGAGAAAGTAAGTTAGAGAGAAGTTGGTATGGAATTAATGATTAAAGGCTTAAAATTACAAAGGGTGGGGAGGGGTTAATATACGCATGTATATTTCATTAAACCCCTTTCTAATTACAATGAAGTCCTTTTCTAATTACAATAAGATCCTTCCATGCTAAATATGATTAATTTAAAGGACTACTCTATTACATTATTACAAAACACGCACTAACAAATAATTAATGCTAACAATCTCCCCCTTTAGTGCGGTTTTGTTGAGATTCATCGTCCGACTTTCTTCTTTTTCTCTTCTTAACTAAATTACAATTAAACACCACAAATTTATAGCTAACATTCTCCCCCTTGGTGTTGAATTGTAAAAGTTACATCGTCTTCACTCTCTAAATCTTGGTGGGCCCTTTATGTTGAGGATCCTTGTTGTTGAGTGACCTTAAAGCTTTCTCTCTGTCTTTATCGTCATCAGTCAACTTTGACGTGTTGGATCCTCAAGCATTTTTACAGTCTTTTATCATTTGTCTTTTGCTCCCCCTTAAACACACAATTTTCTCAACAACAAACAATTAATCCAAAAATTGAATTTTCCTTTAATTTCCCCCTCAAATTGAGCATAATCTACGGAGCAAATAATCAAACTATGCATTGTGCTCCCCCTCAAAAGGATACTCAATCTTTAGACTCTTCTCCCCCTCATGATGAACATGTACACGGTGTTCATCATGCAACAATGATTGATGTCCCACATGGCGAATGAAAATGTTTAATTATGAAGTAACGTCTCAAATAAACAGATTTTGAACGGGTTGTACACTGTTATGTGAACAAGCCAAATCACAACCACCTACTTGAATCCAAACATTGGAACCCATGTGCGGGTGGGTCCAACTGGATATTTGAAAAGAGAAGTAGAAGGTTATGCATAGTCAAGCACTTTTTGCACACGAGGGTGAATGATTCGTGGTGCAAACTTAAATAACTCAGAGAGAGAGTACTTAATGGGAGTGCTTTTAGGTTTTGGGTTGGGTTTACTATGAGAGAACCAGCCATATTGATCTTTATAGCGAATGATTCCGGTGGTGGAATCCTTGAATATCTGATAATGGCTGTTTATAGGCTTGAAGGGAGATCCGGTCTTGCGAGGTGTGTAATATGGGTTCATTTGTTTGAGGGTTTGATGAGGTTTAGGTAGAAGGATTTTGGTTTTGGTGGAATGAGGGTCTTTGAAGAATTTGGGAGTGGCATGAGTTGGTTTGAAAGATGGTTGTCGGTGTTTATTGTTTTGGTGAGATGGTTTGGTGTTGTGAGGATTTGTTTTGGTTTTGAAGGAGGGGTGTTGCTTGGTATTGGTTGATAATGTTGGGTGATTGTGGTTTGGTTGGGCATTTGAAGGAATGGTTTTTGTTTTAGTTGGAGATGGAATGGTTTGGTTGGGAAGAGGTGATTCTGGAGCATGGGTTGAATGAGAATTCACTGGATGTGACTTGGTTGAAAGTTGAGTTTCCAATGACAAGGAATGAGCTTGAAGTTGTTGGATTAACTTTAGATATGTTTGCTCATTCTTCTTCGAAGAAATGGACTTGTTTTGCAATTTACGATTGAGCTTAGAAAGTTGTTGTTGCAAAACAAGTTCTTTAACTTGGGTTTAGCGGATGGTTTCAATGAGCTCGTTGTGAGAAATATCCAACTCATTGGTTAAATTGATAATCTTTGACTGCAAATGATCATTGTCTTTTCGAAGACTTTTCATGTTTGGCAAAATGAGATCATTAGCAGATTTGAGCTCTTTGTTCTCAGATTTGATTCGATCAACTTCAGATTGAAGACTTATCATGGCAGATAAACTGAAATTATTAGCAGATTTGAGCTCTTTGTTCTCAGATTTGAGTTGCTTAATTTCAAGTTGAAAATTGTTGTGTTGTATCAAAATTGTCTTAATATTTCCACATTGACTTGTTTTTCCTCAAAAATAACCACTCCACATGGAAACGAACTTGTACAACACATACAAATGTGATTATCATGACGACGTATTTCTTCCCAACTTGGCTGTTCACCCATTAAAAAGTCTAACACTGTCTCAACAAACTCATTCGGTATAATAGTTGACATTTTTCTCCCTTTTTTTTAGAACTAATACAGGGTTTCGAAAAATAAGAACTAATGCAGGGTTTCGGAAAATAAGAACTAATGCAGGGTTTCGAAAATAAGAACTAATGCAGGGTTTCAGAATTATAGTACTAATACAGGGTTTCGGAAATTCAGTACTAATACCGGGTTTCAGAAATTCAGTACTAATACCGGGTTTCGGAAATTCAGTACTAATACCGGGTTTCGGAAATTCAGTACTAATACCGGGTTTCGGAAATTCAGTACTAATACCGGGTTTCGGAAATTCAGTACTAATACCGGGTTTGGTAAATTCTTCACTAATACCGGGTTTGGTAAATTCTTAACTAAAACAGGGTTTCAGAAATTATGAACTAATACCGGTTTTCGAGGGAAAAATTTGGCAGAGTGACTTTTTGTGAAATGAAGAATATAAGAACTAATACCGGTTTTGGAGTAAACCAGGTATATATTTTCACAACCAAAACACACAACCACAAAGCCATTTAACAAAATTTGAGAAATTATGAAGAATTACCGGTTTTGGTAAAATCTTCACTAATACAGGTTTTGGTAAATTCTTCACTAATACAGGTTTTGGTAAAATTCTTCACTAATACAGGTTTTGGTAAATTCTTCACTAATACCGGGTTTGGTAAATTCTTCACTAATACAGGTTTTGGTAAATTCTTCACTAATACCGGGTTTGGTAAATGCTTCACTAATACAGGTTTTGGTAAATTCTTCACTAATACAGGTTTTGGTAAATTCTTCACTAATACAGGTTTTGGTAAATTCTTTACTAATACAGGTTTTGGTAAATTCTTCACTAATACCGGGTTTGGTAAATGCTTCACTAATACAGGTTTTGGTAAATTCTTCACTAATACAGGTTTTGGTAAATTCTTCACTAATACAGGTTTTGGTAAATTCTTCACTAATACAGGTTTTGGTAAATTCTTCACTAATACCGGGTTTGGTAAATACTTCACTAATACAGGTTTTGGTAAATTATTCACTAATACAGGTTTTGGTAAATTCTTCACTAATACAGGTTTTGGTAAATTCTTCACTAATACCGGGTTTGGTAAATGCTTCACTAATACCGGGTTTGGTAAATTATTAGGAAAGCCGGTAGGAAATGGTATTACAATATAAATTCAAAGAAAAAATGAAAACCGGTATTACAAAAGAAATAAAACAGAAACATAAAATTTTGATTTTAAGCCGATTTGTTTGGAATTTGAATCTGAAACTTTTCAAGGATGATTATAGGAAGGTAATGAAGGGATTAATGATAAAAAGGATGAAACTTTAACATGATTAAAGGGTAAAGCAAGGAACTTTCGGAAAAATGAGAAAAACACAATTTAGCACAAAAAGTGAACAAAATCAAGCCATGGATCTAACACAAGTTGTGATTTTTCTCTGATACCAAATGTAAACAGGTGTTAAATCGTGAATTGGGTGTTATGTGTGTGTGGGTGTAGGAGGTGGAAGGAGAAGTTAGAGAGAGAAAGTAAGTTAGGGAGAAGTTGGTATGGAATTAATGATTAAAGGCTTAAAATTACAAAGGGTGGGGAGGGGTTAATATACGCATGTATATTTCATTAAACCCCTTTCTTAATTACAATGAAGTCCTTTTCTAATTACAATAAGATCCTTCCATGCTAAATATGATTAATTAAAAGGACTACTCTATTACATTATTACAAAACACGCACTAAAAAATAATTAATGCTAACACAATGTATAGGTAAAACCCGACCTCAAAGAGGTTGGAAAAAACTGAATGAAGACCAGGAGTAGAGCAAAGAAGGCCTTGGTTCAGAAGATTCAAAAGAAAAAAAAAGAAAAAAAAATACCGAAAACGGATGCATTCACAACGCCACCTCTAGCAACCACCGGGTAAGTGTCGGACCACCTTAGGCTGCCTATCAATGAAAAGACACGAATAAAGACCAGAAACCAAGCCAGGGAACCCTTAACTAGTAAGAGTACCCGAAAAGAGACGAAAAATCTGAAGAAAGAAAAAGTGTTACCACCACGTCGTCACAAGCCACCATTATAGAGCCGACCTCCTTCCGTGAAAAATAGACCCCGTGGAGCGATTAAGACATGGGGAGGGGTCACAAGTTCTGCCCTTGGCCAGAAAATACATTAAGAGAGCTCGAGTTAGCAATGGAAAACGAAGCCATAGCCCGAGTTAGCAATGGAAGAAAACAAAGTGGTGCTACGAAAGAAGCCATAGCCCGAGTTAGCAATGGAAGAAAACGAAGTGCATGCATAACTCTAATTTCTTGAGATATGCACGTAAAAGTGGTGACAAAATTACTTCACAGACACGTTTATGTCCATGTAAAAAGTTCTAAAGGTGCTCGAACAAGCAAGCAAGTCGACCAAAAATCGTTTATCTACAATGCCGTTGTCAACCATAATCCAACCACCATCAGCAGCCACCGCTGTGCCACCAATCGCAAACATCGCGAAGCCTAATCTTGTGACTCAGGCACACCATATGGCCAGAATTTCTTTTATCCGGCTAAGAAGATCACTCGGATGGAGAGTATCCGAGCCGAAGCGAAAATATGACAAATTCACCGATATCTCCTGTACCTATTGATTCGACACCAATGCCTATATATACTTCGCCCCAAGCCATGCAATAATCAGTAGCTCCACGAGCTACAAAGGATATGCAAAGTCGAAAACGGTTCGAGTTTGAGCACCATAGAAGAAGTGCATGGAAGTGGTGATTACATAACAAAAGACCACATGCATGCTACTGCCAAGACACAACGTGCATGAGATTTCAATAATTAAAAATTGAAGGCAATGTTGAATTCATAAAAAAAAAAATAAAAAAAAGTCGACGCACAGTCTAATACAAGGAAGAATTGAAAAGCTTATGAAGACTAGAGTGCTGCATGGAAGCTATCCCATAATTGGTGACATGTATTCACAACATGTCGTCACAAAAGAAGGCAGTACAATTTATCAATATATATCTAAAAGTTGGATGGGGTTTGGAAAATTTCGCGATTTTTAGTGTTGCATTTATGAGGATTATTAGGGTACTAAATAGGGGTTAATTATTACCATCTTATTTTTCCATTATCAATTAGGGGTGTAAACGAGCCGAGTCGAGCCGATACAGTGCCAAGCTCGAGCTCGACTCGACTACAAAACTCGAAGCTCGAAACTCGACTCGAGCTCGACCGAGCTTTAATTTTCAAGCTCGAACTCGAGCTCGCCTTACGTATCGACACTTTCGAGCTCACTCGCTCGACTCGATTAAGTATTAAACTAAGTTTTAAATCAAATTAGTCCTATAAGCTCGACAATTTCAAGCTCGACTCGATTAAGCTCGGCTCGGTAGGATAGTAATTATGTAAAAATATATAATATTCAAGGGTAAAATTGTAAATAAGCACAAGCTCGATTAAGCTCGCGAGCTTTTCGAGTAGGTTATTTTGAGGCTCGAGCTCGACTCGAAAATCTACTCGAGTAGCTCGAGCTCGAGCTCGGCTCGACTCAGACCGAGTCGATTTCGAATAATTTAAGAGTCGATTTCGGGTAACTCGCGAACTGTCTCGTCTCGTTTACATCAATTATGCATTACACCCATTGCATTGAATTGGACGTGGGTAAAGCGGTTAATGTTGTTAAATGAGAAGATTCAGCGCTCGCGTTGCGGGCTGCAATAATCGTGGATGCGCGATAAAATCAGAAGAAGGCAAAAAAGCACTGGTCATTCCACAGTCTTTGGGCGTTGCCCCGGAAAAGATAACGACATGTAAAATTTACAACTCATGGTAATTAAGGAATTTATGTGATAAAAAGTAAAGAGACTGAAACTTTCGTGACAAAAGTTAGAAAAATGAAATTTTAAAAACTAAATAAAACAAAACTTTCGTGCGAAAAGTAAAAGAAATAAAGTTATGCGACAAAAAGTAAAAAGGTTAAAAGTTTCGTGGCAGGAATGGAAAAAGCTTGACGAAAATTAAAAAAACAAAAGTTATATGGTGAAAAGTAAGATAATGAAACTTTCGTGGCAAAATTAGAAAAATAAAAGTATAAAAAGTAAAGTAAAACAAAAATTTTGTGCAAAAAGTAAAAGAAGCGAAAGTGATGTGACAAAAGTAAAAGGGTGAAAACTTTAGTAAATTTATGTGATAAAAAGTAAAAAAATGAAACTTTCGTGGCAAAAGTTAGAAAAATGAAAGTTTAAAAACTAAATAAAACAAAATTTTCGTGCAAAAGTAAAAGAAATAAAGTTTTGTGACAAAAAGTAAAAAGGTTAAAAGTTTCGTGTAGTTGACAAAAGCTAAAAAAACAAAAGTTATGTGGTGAAAAGTAAGATAATGAAACTTTCGTGACAAAAGTTAGAAAAATAAAAGTATAAAAAGTAAATAAAAAAACTTTCGTGCAAAAGTAAAAGAAGCGAAAGTGATGTGACAAAAGTAAAAGGGTGAAAACTTTAGTAAATTTATGTGATAAAAAGTAAAAAAATGAAACTTTCGTGGCAAAAGTTAGAAAAATAAAAGTTTAAAAACTAAATAAAAAAAACTTTCGTGCCAAAAGTAAAAAAAATTAAAGTTATGTGACAAAAAGTAAAAAGACGAAATTAAAAAAAAAAAGCAGGCTGGCAGGCTGCTGCACAGCTACCTGCCAGCCTAGTTCACTGTTCATAAGCATGCACAATGTTATATATATAAATATAAATGTGATGGGTTAATGTAACGTGGGTAAAGCGTAGAGGTTGAGATGCAAAAGTGAGCTTATTAAATGATACTACAGGTAAGAAAGCCAAGAGTTGTAGCAATTAACATCTCATTAACCCATCTTCTGGTAGTTGAAGAATCATCAGGTAAAGGATGTGTGTATATTTATACCCATATTCTAAACTTACCCCACATATTTGTTTAGCTAATAACCCAAAATCAAATTTACTACTTCCATTTTAATCGAATCATTTTTTATCCGGACTCAAATTCTTCTATTTAATCAAGAAATCAAATTTAGTCCTTCCATTTTAATAGAATCATTTTTATCCGGACTCAAATTCTTCTATTTAATCAAGATATGCTTAATTTGTTGGAATTTTTCATTAATTTAATTCTTTTAGGGTTTTTTATGCATTGAATTTGCGGATGTTGGTTTTTTGGTGATGACTTTGGGTACAATATTAGATATCTATGATCAATTGATTGGATGCAATTTTATTATTATTTTTGCATTATTGATGTTATGAATCAGGTGAAGCATTTATACATGTGGTAAGTTTTTCTTTATTTGAATCTGTTCGATTTATCTGTTTATTTTTCAATTTAGATTATTATCAATTTCTTTGATATTTTCTCATCTTGAAACATCATCATTAAGAAGATGTCTCCTTCACCATCTAGGTTAATTTCAATCTTCTTTATTTGAATATGTTTGATTTATCTAATTTTCTTCGATCAAAATTTATATACTTTAGTTATGGATTTAGAGAGTAATAAATAACTAATCAGCTTTACATTCAAATATTGATCAAGTAGTTGTCCTTTGTTGTTCGTCTGTATTTTGTCTGGTATAATATAAAGTTAAGTGATAGTTGCTTTGTTAACACTTTGTTAACACAAAATAATGATGAGATTTATGGAGAAATTTATGACTCTCCTTGATGATTTTGCTATTACTTATTAATTCTTTGTTATTATTAGATATATATATGTAAATGATGATATACGAAGCTGGATGGTTTCTTCGAGAGCAAAAGTTTTATATTAGTTGAGGGTATTTATATATCTATTAACTTTTTACCATTTAATTTATTAAATATAATTATTTATGATAAAAGTGCGTTAAGTTTAAGCAATTGTGGTGTGGGGTTGGTTGAATTGTGTTGAGTGTAAGTCGTTATTGTGTTTGTTAATGAGAATCGGCCCTTTGAGTTATCCATTAGAAATTTGGATGTTTTAACAGTTGCGAGGAACCAGAAGAAGGCTTTGATGGTGGAAACACCAGCAAAAAAACCCGAATAAAGAAAGCGCAAAATGTGAGCGTATCAAACAAGTTTGATATGTTAAATTATATAGGCTTATGTTTAAATAAAGTATATGGGTTTGAACTTGCAGGTCGGTTGCTGATTTTGATGAAGATGGGGTAGGGTGTGATGACTTTAATGGAAAGGTGGACAACAGTGAGACTCGGAAGAAAGACAACAACAACAACAAGGGTACCCAATCCCAGCATAAGCCGGGCTATGGGGGAGGTATGATGTAGACAGACCTTACCCCTACTCAAAGGTAGGGAGGCTGCTTCCGGATCCACCGAAGTGGAAGGGACCTCCGGCCCGAAAGTAAAAAATAGGGTTAGACTCGGAAGAAAGAGAGGTATGTAAAACATTAACTTTTAAATTGCTGAAATTCTTCCTGTTCACAAAGTGATTGGGTGTAACCATTATTATAAATAGGGACATTATTGAATCTGTTTCTGAGGTGGTTAAAAGAGACGATAGTTCTGATTTGGAAAATGTAGAGGGTGTCCATATGGTTATCAAACATAAAGGCCTCAAGAAATCTTTGAAGGTATCTTCGTTATCACTTTCACTTTCGTTTTCACTACTTAGACACATGAGGTTCTATCTATTCGTAAAAATGGTTACCAAACCGGCTCATTCATAAACCAAGTTCTATTACTTTATCCTTTCTAACACTCTCTACAGTTTGGTATCAAAAATTCAAAACTATCACCTCTGATTTTTAATAACTTATTAAAAATGGATACGCCCAACATATCATAAAAGAATCTACTTAGATCTATTCAGGAAACCACATGTATTATGTCTGTGTGTACAATGAGTCCACTGTTCCCGTTATATTTTATTTCTATATTTAAAAAAAAAAAGATATAATCTAGCCGGTCACATAGCATTTAACTTCTGGTTGTTGAATGTTATACTCTTTTTAGCATATGATTATGTTGATTTGTTTCTTATATTATTGCCTTCTACACTTGAACATTCAATGTATTAGAAGTATTCCAGTGAGATAGGGTAGAGGTGGCAACATGTCTGGGTCACACTTGGGGAAAGGCACAAAAATTAGTTCGGGTGAAAATTTATTTATTATTTCCTAACTTCCCGTGACAAAAGACCAAAAATACTCGACAAAATTCGTGTGACTATTAACCAAAAAGTAGAAAAACCTAATATTTTATTTCATGGAAGATTAGAAGGCGTTTTAAATGGTGGAAAACACCGAGATTATGATGATGAAGATGCTATGAAGTCAACAGGGAAAGTCAAAGATGAAAACAGATCAGGTTAAAGTCCTCTGCACCACCACCATCGTATGTTAAGCTAAATATCCTACCACAATACAGTAAGCCTAACAAAGCATCAAAGTCAAAGGGTCGAGGAAGAAGCAAGTCTCAAGGTTGTGGAAGATCGGTAGTACAGAATGATATACCTTTACCTAAACCAAGAATATTTGATAAAGGCTCTTGGAACTCAGTTAGGTAAAAAGAATTTTGTTGCATGGGCTAGCAAGGAGAAAACAAAGGGGCATCCTCTTCAGCGAAAGATTTAGGAGCTGAAGAAAGGGTAAAAGTGTAATTAAGATGCGTGCAGCTACTTGGGAAGACGTTGAGAAAGCCAAGAAAATGGCCAGGTACTTTTAATTTTTAGCTTTTATTTTAGTAAAGGACTCTAAAGCTACCAGTTTTAAACTGTTACTTATGAACGGGTTCATTAAGGTCATGTTTTGGGTTAAACGATGCATCTAAAAAATGAACGGGTCAAAAGCCGCCAATAGTATACTTTGAATGCATAAAACATATTTGATAATTTAATCTAAATAATAAACCTGATCATTTCATTCTTGATTATTTATTAAAAAAATCAAATGTTTGGACATAAAGTGTTTTGAGTTAAATCAACCTGATCCGTTTTGTCTTGCACGAATCATACCCATATTGACCCGTTACCTGACCCATCCATCTTGCCATCTATAGTGGACTCATAAGCTCAATCTTGAAAATTATCTAAATTTGAGGATTTTCATATGACTTAGAATGAGTAAGATGATCCGCCTTTATATGTGACATGTATTGGGATCATGTATATTTTTACTATATAAATGCGACGAGGGATACATGGGAGTCATAAATGTTTTATGCACTATAATAACTCAAATTCATCTCAAGTTTATAACTGAATGTCCCTTAGAATGAAATATGCATGACGTAACTATGTTGTGATAAGAACCCGAGACAGATTGTCGGTCATGACTGTTGACATGTTTAGATGAAAAACAAGCAAATACGAACAGGGTAGGCGTTAGGGATAGTAGCTTTGTTCAAACAGTAGTGCGTGTTGGTTAACTGATATATTGAATCAGAGGTTTAAACGTGAAGAGGTAAATATAGAACTATAGAAGCATGGGAAAACCATAAGGCAAAGATAGAAGCTCAAATAAAGAGCATTGAGGTATGTAATTGTTTAATCATTTCTTTTGTGTACCTTAACTTTTTGTTCTACAACTTGCTTGAACGTTTCTACATCACACGTCCCTTACTGTATATATATGTGTAAATACTGTTACACTTTCTTGAGTGAATGTAATAACACCAGGTCATTTTTATTCGGATAAAGAGTGATTATTGTGTGCCATTATTTCTAATTAGGATTATCAAGCAAATATAACCAGTGATTCACTATTAAGCAAACATAGAATATGTATGGTATGATCAGATTATTAGGATAATAATGCAACTAGGTCAAAAGAAGAGTCCTTTGGATACCAAAGACCCAGTGAGGGAGTACCCCTTAGATACTTAAAGATTCTCTTGATAGTGAGGAGATGAGATTCCCAAGGAGATGCTTGATATCTTGCACATAAGCAAGTGGCAAACACAATATCAGGACGACTCGCTGTGAGATACATCTGAGAGCCAATCATTCCCCGATAGAGAGTAGGGTTCACATGCTTACCATCAGGGTCAACATGGAGATTATTGGGTGGTGATATAGGAGTGGCCTTAGTTGTGACGTTGGACAGGTCAAACTTAGCCAGCATGTCTCATATGTATTTCTCCTGATTGATAAAAATGCCATTTGGGAGTTGGCGAATCTGAAGACCAAGAAAGAAAGTTAGCTCACCCATCATGCTCATTTCAAAATGAGAAGACATTAGTGAACTGAACTTGGTACAAAGTTTCTTGCTGGAGGAACCAAAGATGATGTCATCTACATATATTTGAACATATAGGACATCAGCACCCTTTCTGTAGATAAAGAGGGTGTTGTCGATGGACCGTCGCTGAAACTTATTAGTGAGAAGAAATTCAGACAGTGTGTCGTACCAGGCTCTAGGAGCCTGCTTAAGGCCATAGAGAGCCTTATAAAGACGATATACATGGTGTGGCTTGGCTGGATCTTCGAAACCAGGTGGCTGCTTAACATAAACTTCCTCATCGAGTTTTCCATTTAGGAAGGCACTCTTGACATCCATCTGATATACTGTGAAGTTTCTGTAAGCAGCATGTGCCAAGAATAAGCGAATTGCTTCTAATCGGGCCACTGGTGCAAATGTTTCATCATAATCGACACCTTCTTCTTGAAGGTATCCTTGTGCCACCAGCCTAGCCTTGTTACGAGTAACAACACCATCTTCGTCCATTTTATTCCTATAAACCCATTTAGTTCCAATGGGTTCTTTGTCAGCAGGTAGAGGAACAAGAAACCAGACATGTTGTCGTTTGAACTGGGTAAGTTGTGAGTCCCTTAAATTCGATGGTTAACCCTGAAAGTGTAAAATACAACAAGTCTAATAATCACTAGAATGGACTAGTATTACTTAAATATAAATGCAAGTATATAAATAAAGTAATACAAGACTTAAAGCAATAAACAAGTAAAGTGGAACATTATGTATTTTTCAAGGTGTATTTTATTTATGATGTTAAATAAAATACAAGGTTGTGCGGAATCAAGATAATACAAATAAGTATGTATCCTAACAACCTATGAATTACAAATGATCTATATTTGTCAAATAACTCTTTTGGATCGAGATACTTAAAGTTGTGAAGTATCCCTGTTTAAGATCGAGAGTATTTAGACAAATTCACTCTAATGCAAAATGTATGCTTTAAAGTATTTTCTCAAAGAAATGACTTTGTATTTATAGGCAACAAAATTCACCAGTGAATTTTGTGCCGTACAAATATGGTTGCATGCATTTAATGATCCGACAAGAACATTAAATGCATTGGTTAATGGTACAAGGATAAAGTCATATCGATATGATTTAATTCTTTTAACCAACCACCTTTACACGCATAAACTTTGGTAAAGAACAAGTGGATTGTTCTTTGAAAAGTGTGTAAAGGCAAAAGTCAATTCCTCGATATCAGTGTTCAGACTTGTAAGGTCTAGAACACTGACAATCCTTCAGTGTACAGATCTGGTAAGACTTCCAGTGGACTCCGCCATTTGTCAGTCTTCTTTATTCTGACTTCAGTCTTTGACTTTAGTGAGAACGTCTTCAGTAGAGTAGATCTGGACTGGGGTGAAGTCCAGTGAGCTAATCTGGAGAATACTCCAGATTTCCTATACAAGTATTTGCTCACTGGTCTTCCATTATTTCTGGACAAATCTTCAGAGGGACTCCAGATTCCAAGTCTGGAGTAGGTCCAGTAGAACACGTTTCTGGACAGATCTTCAGTAAGGCTCCAGTAGTCGAGTCTGGAGCGAGTCCAGTAAATCTGGACCTAACATAAGTTCCTCTTGCATAGCCTCTACCCAAGAAGGATCAGCCATTGCTTCTCCTATATTCTTAGGAGTGATCATAGACAAGAAATTCACATAGAGACATGTGTTTCTAGTCGCTGATCGAGTAACGATCCTTTGAGAGGGATCACCAATTATTTGGTGAGCTGGATGACTTGAGGTCCATTTAAGTGCTGGAACACTTGATGAACCTGGTTGAGTGACAGCGGAAGACAGAGAGATGAGTATAGCGGAGAGATCATCAACATGGAGAATGGGATCAGTTGAGCCATTCGACTGAGTTGAGTTATCATTGATGTTGGAGTCATCAGCGCACTCCATATCATCAGCATTAGCTGATGCATCATGAAATTCTTCCTCAGCAGAGTCATCAGCATGCTCGTCATCAGCCAGTGATCTAGGTTTGGCTGATGCAGCATGGATTGATCTTAAGATAGGCTCAACTGGCTCAATCGAGTAGATATGAGCAGCAACTTGCTTTAGTTCAGCATCAGCTGAACTATCCTGTATGTCATGCTGATGATTATCAGGAAGCGAGCAAGATGCATCAACAAATAAGTCAGCTGCCTCATTGAGAGGGTCAGCGAGCTCATTAAAGATGACTTCTGTAGAAGGGGTTTGGATGTCTTTTAGATCTGATGAACTTTCATCAAAGGTGACATGAATGGATTCATCCACTTTCTGAAGGCGAGTATTGAATACTCTCAAGGCCTTGCTGATGGAAGAGTATCTAAGAAAGTAGCCATCATCAGCTTTAGGATCAAATTTTCCTAGGTGATCCTTGTTATTTAAGATGAAAACAGGGCATCCAAAAACATGAAAGTGTTTAATTTGAGGTTTCTTTCCTTTCAAAACCTCATACGTTGTCTCGTCATGTCTTTTAACAATTAGACTTCGATTTTGAGTGTGACAAGCAGTGCTGACAGCTTCAGCCCAGAATTTACTGGGCAGAGAAGTTCGCTGAGCATGGTACGCGCTGCTACTATGAGAGTTCTATTTCTCCTTTCAACGACACCATTTTGCTCGGGAGTTCTGGTAGATGAGAAGTTTTGTGAGATCCCTTGATCAACACAAAAGGATTCCAGAGTGTGGTTTCTGAACTCGGTACCATGATCGCTCCTGAGTTCTTTAACCCTTATGCTGTTGAGATTTTCCATTTTCTTGATGAAATTGATAGTCTCCTCGGCAGCATCACTCTTAGAACGTAGAAAAATAGTCCAAGTATATCGTGAATATTCATCCACAATAACTAAAGTGTATCTGCTACCCTTTAGACTTTGGACATTCACTGGACCAAAAAGGTCCATGTGAAGAAGATGAAAGCAGCTAGAGATAGAATTGGTCTGCTTTGTTTTGAAGGTAGCTCTGTGGCTTTTACCTTTTTCACAAGCACCACAGAGTCTATCTTTTTTGTAAGAGAGATGGGGAAGGCAACGAACGAGGTTCTTTTTGGCCAGAGAGTTGATGGTTTTGAAATTTACATGCGACATACGCTTGTGCCATAACTAATTAAGTTCAGCTGCTGACTTGGCAAAGAAACAAGTCTCACTATCAGTTTTGAAAGGAGTGGAGTCGACAAGATAGACATCTCGTTTTCTTGGAGCAACGAAGACGACTTCCTTGTTTATATTAACAATAGTGCCTTGATGCTTATCAAGAATCACTTTATAGTCAACATCACAAAGTTGACTTATGCTGATGAGATTATGTTTCAATCCATTTACATAAGCAACCTTGGTGAACTTGATAAGACCATTAGAGAGAAGGCCATAACCTTCTGTTTGTCCAGTGGAGTTATCACCAAACACTACAGTAGGGCCAGCAGCCTCTACGTAGTTATCCAACAGGTTCTTAGAACCAGTCATGTGTTTTGAAAAGCCACTGTCCAAGTACCACACACCTTTTCCCAGTGAGCCCTGCATAGATATAACAGAAGGATTTAGACAGGTTCACTGTTAAACTCGCTGACAGCCATGTCAGCAGGATTAAAGATAGGAGCTTCAGAGTTGATCTCAGTAGATCTAGAGTTTTCCTCTTCAGCTAGGGAGGAGGGATGAGAGGAAGTGTGCGCATGTCAACATAACCATAAGATGGGTTATCGTTGTCAAAGGGCATGATATTGGTTTCACTGCTGCTGATGAATACCACATTGCTGACAACATCCGTATCACTGAACTCAACCAGCATAGCAGGTTCACCATATGCATTGGTTATAACCCTTTGGGAGTGAGGAAGGGATATATGTTGTGCTGCAATATGGTCAGCAATGTTCTCCTCAGTGAGAACAGTTGCATTTACTGTACTGTTCTCAGGTTCAGCAGAAAGAGGCCTTTCGCTAACCATTGTTGAAGAGGAAGCAGCTGAAGAAGAAGGATTGGGTTAAATGACAACTTCAGGAGCATCCCTAATGTTATCTTCATCACAATCAGCAGCGACATGACCTTTGCTGCCACATATGTAGCAGTTTCTAACAGAGGTGCTGCCCTTTTGGCTTTGAAGGAAGAATTCCTTCAGTTGAGCAGACAGATCATTAACTCACTGGGTTAGCTCGTTAATTTGAGGATCTGAGGAAGAAGATGCCTTGTTCTTTTGCTTGGACTTATGCTTATGCTTAAGTTTTAGCTGAGGCAACTTAGGAGCAGGACCCAAAATTGACTTTCCTTTTGGGTCCTCAGATAGAGAAGTAGAGGGATTTTTTGATCCCTTGATGACATTCCAAGCTTGTTTAACAGCAAGTTGAGAAGTGGAAGGAGCCTGCTGAGGTTGGTGCACTCTTTTGGGAGTGATCGACCTGGGTTGCTGAATAGGAGTAGCTGACCTCATTTGTCTGTGATGTAGGTACTGCCTGTTAGGAGTAGTAGATCTCACTTGCTGATGTGGCAAGTGTCCTCTTTGAGGAGTGATAGGTCTTACTTGCTGGTGTGGCAAGTATCCTCTCTGAGGAGTGGTAGACCTGTTTTGCGAGTGAGGCATTCTTCCTCTTTGAGGAGTGTTATGCCTCATCTTAGAAGATATAGGCAAGGATTGAGGTGCCTGCTGAAGGTGCTGAGTATCAGCAGGTTTGACCTGGGAGGGTCCTACTTGCTGATATCTGGCATCACTAAACCTGACACGTCTTTTCATAAGACGTTCATGCTGATCAGATTTACTGTCAGCATGGGCAGTTGTTTGATGAGAAGAAAATGAAGAAGGGGGTTGAGGAGCAACATGTTGAGGTTGCTGACTCACAGGGTTGGCATGATGAGGGGTGCTGTAGTCATATGGTACAGCAACTGTGCTTCTTTTAAAAGGTTCAGCAGCCTTGAGGGTAAGTAGTTGAGGGTCAATAGGTTTGAAGCCATTACTACCAATATCTCCTTCAAAAGATTCCCCAGAAGAGTATTGAACTCTTCCTTCATTTGGCATCATGCCAATAATGGGAAGATGAGGAAAGGGATTGCTGGTGCTTGCTGAAGAGCTAGCACCAGTTGCCTCAACAGAGGTAGATGGGTCGCTGGTGGTGGAAGATGTAGAACCAGTTTCTATCTCATTATGGTAGTCATTACGACCCCTAACGAAATACCACTTTTTCATCTCTTCAGGAGAGACGAAAGCAGAAGGAGGAATAGAGATTTCAGGTTTCACATCATCATTAAACAAGTCAGAGAGAGTGGCAACAGCTTCAAAGTCACCGCCTATCACTGCCTGAACTTGGGCAGGAACTTGTTCGTTGAGACATTGGTGGTAAAACCTGGAAGCTTTTGACCAGGAGGTCACAATCTTCTTGAGGTTTGCAACTTCCAGCATGAGTTTTTCATTCTCAAGCTGAACCTTTTGTGCCAGCAACTCATGAGATTGAAGTTCTACATGAACATTTCTCAATTCATTGAGTCTTTCGGATTTTTCACTCAACTCTGAACAGACAGAGTCAAGTTTAGATTGGATATTAGCTCGTATAGACTCAACGAACTGGATATCACATAGAAGAGATTCGAAGATTTTGGGTTTATCTTCATCAAAGGCAGAAGAATGAGCACATACCTTTTTGATGGTGATGTTAACCCACTGACTGGAAGAGACTTGGTCCTTTGTCAGTGCATCGCCATCAGCAAGAGCCATTAAACACATGGCATCTACGTACTCTTCACTGTCTGAATCATCTGATTCAGCCCAGTCTTGTTCTTCAGCAACCAGCCCTTTTGCTGGTGTTTTAGCCTCCTCCATCTCAGCAACCTTTGCTTTAAGCTGATAGTATTTGTTCCTGTACTCATCAGCAGGTTTAGAGGGGTTAGGCTTAGGGGCAGCAGGAATTGGTAGAGCAACTCTACATTCCTTTTGGTAGTGCCCTTTTCTACCACATCTCCAGCACTCCTCTTGAGATTTATCAACAGGAGGCTTATATGGATCAACCGACTTACGGTTGTTCCATTTTCGGGAGTACCTTTTTCCAGCGACCATGGCAAAATCCATGAAGTCGCTGAACATCTCTTGTTTCTCATCAGCGTCGAGATCATTAAGAAGAGATAGAATAGGAGAGGGAAGATTAGAAGAGCTGGCACCATTATTGAGATTAATGGGCTCAGCAGAGACAAGGGCAAGGGGGCCAATAATAGAATAAGCAGAAGAGGTAGAAGAAGAGGAGGGACCAGCACTATGTTGTGCGTCAGCAGCGGCTCTTAGGGTTTGAGCAAGAGCTCTCTCTTCAAACTGAAGCATACCGAAGAGAGATTCAAGATCAAGACCCTCGAGTCGCTGTGTGGTTCTAAGGATTTGTCTTAATCCTTTCCACTTGATAGGAAGACTATCAATGAATTTATGGCACACCTCAAAGTTGTCATGGGTGATACCAACATTGGTCATGTCATTTAATAACCCTTTAAATCGGGTATAAGTGCCATTAAGACCATCATTTGGAAGAGAAAAGAATTTTTCGTAGGCTCTTTTAAGGTCTATCTTTTTGGTTTCAATGGTAGCAGCAGAGCCCTCGTACATGCTACCCAACCTATCCCAAACTTCTTTCGAAGTAGGATATTTGATGATGAGCTTCATGATTTCAGTAGGGAGGGTAGAAACAATCATGTTTTTGAGTCCGGAGTCAAGGTTGACCAGCCTCCGCTCATCATCGGTCCATTGTACCTCTGGTTTGACAATGTCAATCACTACCTCAGGAGCGTCAGCAGTAGCTCCTGGTGTTCTTTGAACCAGGGTAGGTACATATGGACCTTTGGTCATTATAGTCATCAGATAGGGTTCTACGCCAACTATGTGAAGAAGCATTCTTTCCTTCCAAGATCCAAAGTCCTCAGGCTCGAATCTTGGAGGAACAGACACGTAACCAAAGTCACGTGTGTTTACAAGAGTTGGTACAGCAGTCATGTTCTTGTCTTAAGAAAAGATTTAGAAGAAAAGAAAGTACAGAATTAAAAAAATAAGTATGCAAACAGATCTTGTTACAATAATTTAGAAACGGTGGCTATGATACCACTTGACAGTCCATGATTTGCACACTTATAATTAATTAAGCTAGATAAGTAAGTAAAGAAAGAATGTAAAGAACAAGAACAAGTTCAAATGCAAAAGATCTAAGCAAGTCTAATCATATGTATCATTGATTAAACGATGAATACATGGTCGATATTACAACTTGTCTTACAAGAATACAAATGAACTAAATAATTGCTAAGTCTAGACACACTTAAAACTTGAGCAATTACAAGATAAATATAAGTGACACACACTTTGTGGTGACAAACACAAAGTGTAACTTGTGCGGCTGTGTTGCTTTATATAGGGGGAGGAATTAGGGCAACACAGCCTTACAATGATAGTGATGGAATGGTGGTTGTCGACGTCCCATTGGCTCTAAGTACTTGGATCCAGGAGCCTTTGTCTTCTTTACCAAAACGGGTATGAGGGAGAAAACCCTTGTTTTGGTCCCAACTGTACCTTTGCCATATAAGGTAATCTCCAGTTGGATGAACCACCATGTGACTCTTGTCTTCACTTGATTTGAAGTCTTCCCGCCTTGACACACAAATTGGGAAGTAAACCATCCGCTATGAAGAGTCACTGGACCCGCTGATGACTCGCTGACGACCAACGTCAGCGACCAAGTCTGGTCAGCGAATCCTTGACTCAACAGATATGAGTCATTTTGTATCTCAAACGGGTCAAATATAAGATTTAGCTGGCATGGAAAAAGGAAATGGGTCAAGCAGTTCAAAAGTAGTTCAAAGTCAATTTTTAGCGCATACAACCTTCTAAATAGTTTCATTAAAAATTTACATATTTAATGAGGTGATATTGTTATTCCAATCATGAATCATCACTAACACATGAATTACTGTGAGAAAAACTAACCAGACGCCAAGTGTTGCCGCTCAATCTGGCCCAGACTGCTTTTACCTTTTTTCAACTCGAACCCATTTTTGAACCATACTTAAATCTTAGATATGATTTCCTAAGATATGAATTCCTAAATAAGTTTAGCAAGTTTTATGAATCTGCAAATTTTAAATAGACTCGGAAGTATCATATTATACTTGCAAACTTCAAATTCTCATTAATGGTAGTTTTTAGTAGGTAATATTGTTAAAGATGATGCACGTATTGTCTTAAGGAATTGCCATGATTTATAATGACATCAAGCATGGAAGGAGGATACAATTTAATTATTATGTATCAATAAGCAGGTTCAAATTTGGAAGATTAAATACCATCAGTGATGATAGACTTGCAAGAAGTGACAGAGGTGTAAGTGTCAATGTTATATCATAACCTATTTATTGTTTTAACTCCTAAGTACAAAACAGGCTAAATGGATCAATCCCTGATATGAGCAACCTTGCAAAATTCAAAATATGTAACCTCGCAAAATTTAACATGACTACATATAATTGGGCAAAGTCCTTATATTATGCCAGATCTGAACACTTGCATAAATAACTCATTAGTTTTAGTTTTTTTTTTTTTTCTGATTAAGTTCTTAGGTAGGAGAATTATTAAATTGTGGTTATTGCCTTTCGGATGTTAACGTCTTCCCTAGAAATATTGTTCCATTTACAGATGCTAATTGAAATAAGTGGCTATTTATGCTAATTGAAATAAGTGGCTATTTATGCTAATTGAAATAAGTGGCTATTTATAATTGGGGATAACCATATGTATATACTTATTTATAATTTTTGTCGCCATTTGTGGTTTGCCAAAGTAGCCTACCGGCAGCTACTATCACTAATTTTTTTTTTAAAGGCATCAAAGGATAAATGGCTAACACCCCCACGCGGATGCGCCCATGCTGGTTCGACTCCTGGCAATGCCCTAAAGGGTTTGCTCCTCATGTGTTAGATGGGTATAACATTGCTAAGGCTCGCTCACCACATTTGCATGTGACATGATTCGAACCTGAGACCCCTAAAATAAAACCAAATTATGGAAAAACCCCTGACCACTGGGCTAACACCCCAATGGCAACTACTATCACTAATTATATCGATGTTTTCTGCTGTTTATTGAAGTTATCAAATGCTCATGGTTGCTCATTGTATCTTGCTCTGTGATTTTGTTACTTCTACATCTCCAAATAATGATGTTCAAACATCTCCATCTTTGTCATAAAAGCAATAAGTATATTTACTGACTTACTTTTATGGTAATTTGGCTTTATATATACAGATTATTTGATTACATCTCTTCATTGTGCGTACAACTTACAAGTGCTTTCACAAAATAAAATGTGATAAGTTGGCTACGTTATCTATAGTATTCCTAATTAGGACTTATCTATTATAGTATTCCTAATTAAGAGTGCTTTGTTTCCTAAAAGAACGATAGTGGACTTATGTGCATGTGCACTTAGAAATTAAGAATGGGTCATTGAGTTGTGTTTCAAAGAGTTGTATACAATAATATGGAGTATCAAAGTAGTTTTAATTTTGCGTTTTACAAGGTTAGATAAGTTAACTTGATAAAAGTTAACAATTTATGTCTCAAATTAAATGGTCGTGCATCGCATGGGACTGCACTCTAGTTATATAGAAATATTGTTCCCACCTTATATGTGTATCCTAGCTAACTTTTGATCTAGCTTATCCATAACTCCCCAAGACTCCCAATAGTCTTGTTAATTATAATTTAATTATCATTACGTTACTTTATTATCCCATTGATTAATTTAAATCAATACTTATGTATGCCTTATGTCTTTTATAACCGACTATTAACACCACTCGTTACCAGCTAACCTTTAATTTAATTCCATTGCCATCATAATTTGCCGTGTTATAGTACATGTATCTAGCTTTTAAGATTATCATTTTTCTTACGCATTGTAACCTCCCTCTGACTACCACACCCGCACACAATTAAAATGAAAGAGACTATTTCTAGTTTGAAATTTAATCCTAATAGAAGATATGAACCTTAAGTAAATTTGGAAATTAGATGTGTAGTTCTTATCTTTTTATTTATTTACTTTCTTTTTTCTTTCCCCTTCTGGATCGTATACATCACCACAATTATGGTTAATTGTAATGTTTATTAACTCACTTTTAAGGTTCATATAATTTATTCATTTATTATTATCGTATAAAATTATGGGATATTACAAAGAGACTCCCGAAACAACCTACGATGGTCAGATTACACAGTCTACACATGGCGAAAATAACAAGAAATATGCACAAACAGTTTTGTTGTGCATTAATATGATCTGATAAAGATAACGGTGGAGTAAAATTCAAACATATTTTGGACGACGATTCAACATTGACATGTTGCCTAAACAAATTTTCTGCGAAGGAGAACGCAGTCACAAGAAGACCATTAAGAGCAATACTACCTTCAGCAATAAGAGCCCGGACCAAACCTGCCTCAACATCCACCCTACTAGCATTACAAAAGCTAGATATCTTCGCAAAAATCCTAAATAAGCACACGGCTCAAGAACCATCCACAACATTGAAGACCTTTTCCACCAACAGCGGGGACGAAACTATATACTACACTACAGCATCACCGACCCACCATCGGAACCTTCCCAAGAAAAAGTGATGCAACTAAGGAAAACATTGAGTTCACATATAAGATTAAAAGCTTCTTCATCACCCACGGATATGGTATACAACAGACACTTGGGCAACATAAAGAAGCATCCTATTCGATCCCAACGAGTTACAAATAAAATAGCTTTATAACCGGCTTAGACCCACTATAAGGGAAATAAGTTTGGAAATAGCTATAAAAGGGATACTTAGATTCTAAAGTGACCTAGGAAGCTCTGGGAGAAGTACGATAGAAGGAACCTCAGAGTATCACGAGTTTAAAGACGCAAGCAGACGATGACAAACATCAACTCCGATGGACATGAAAGTCTCACCTGAAGATCATCATGCCGACAGAAGTTTCTAGCAGTCCAACCATGACGTCAAGGTAATTCCCCTAACTATTAGAAAGGAAAAATCCAGATATTTTCTTGGAGTCTAATATGACAGCCTCTTCCCAGTCTCTCCTATTAGACTGGGGGGCTTGATGATATACCCTATACGGAGCCCTACCTCCGTATGTAAATTTGCTATTACGAAGGCTGCTTAAGGATGCTTCCTGCCAGATATAGAGAGCTCACCTCCGTCAGAACGGAGCTCACCTCCCTCAGAACAGACCACCTTAGTCAGAATAACGGAGCTCACCTCGTCAGAACAGAGCTCCGACAAATATGAAGGATATTCTTTCCTCCTAAAGAAAAGGGATCAGCCTAAATCTTTTCGTAAAACACTAGGGTAAAACCCTAAACCTAACTTATTCCCCAAGATGAGTTCCCCTTATAAATAGTGGTCCTCATCATTTTATGGAGACATGTTCTCTTCACCCCCAAAACACCTAAGGCGGCCGACTTCTCTGCCATAGGAAGTCTCCATCTCCAAACACAAACACCTCCAACACAATGGCGTTAAGCATCTCAAAGCTTTACACCGGTAGGGAATCGCCAATAAATCGAAGAAAACCCCTCCTTCTTCCCGATAGAAGGTCCATACGATTCTTGGATCAAACAATTACTTATGTGACATAAGTCACCACTAAACAGTTGAAAATGGCATAACCTGAGATTGTTGATTGTGATTGTTGTTGAGGTTGATCTTGGATTGATGAGATGATTGAGGTTGCGAGACACATGTAGGAATGCAATCTTCCTATTGTGTTATATGTTTGATATGTGATGATTGTTATATGCTTGACATGCGTATGAAGTTGTATAATATGATTTAATTGGCAACCTTATTATACAACCCGTGGTTATCTAAATCCTATTGTTTGAGTATATTGGTATCATATATGCAGGTATATGATCGGCTGTTTTATCCATAGAATTATGGACACCCTAAGTTACATAAAGCTTATGAACTATGCGGGGGTGTTTGGGACTTGTGAATATTGTTAGATGATTGATTATTATGTGATAGCTTAAATGTTTGTAATTAGGTTTAATTGTTTATGTGTTATTAATTGTATTTGTTGGGATACGATAATGGTTGAATGATGGATGGTTTGATGATATTGGCCTATAGTATATAAGGATATGCGGAAACTATATGATATATGATGATCCTTAAATATCGAGATAGGGTTCTTGTTGCTTAGAAATCCTATAAGGGTAATTGATTTGGTGTGAAATAGGGTTCCTATTGATTATTAGGAAACCTATATGTGATTATAATGAGAATTATATATATATATATTTGATATATATATGGAATATGTGGGTTAAATCCTATTATTGGTATGTATTGACCCAATTGTGCAGGTATTGAATCGTTACCAAATGGATGGGTAATTATATATATGTAACTATTTTGATAAGCAGTTTTGTTTAACATGTATATTTTGGATTAACCTTATCTTACTCAGCTTTATAAGCTGACACTTGTGTCTACTTTGTCGATTGTGTCTCGCAGAGTAGCAAGGATGAAGGTGCACGTGGTGAGGAATGGGTAGACTATTAGCTTATACTTTTGAAAAATGCCCTAAGCAGCTAGTTGCTTATCATGTTGTTATTTCCTAGTTCAGGTTTGTGTAGGCCTGCAGGATACGAATATTCGGTTTCAATGTAAAATGGAGTAGTATTTTAGTAACACCGTTTGAATTAATAAGAGGTCAACCTTGATTTGCTATTAAGGTTGATAGTTGTTTAAGTATAAAGTAGACCTTTTCCGCCATTGTGGTCTATAGATGAATAAAATTTTTTGGAACCTGGTATTTTTAAGTTGGGTGTTCCAAAAACCCCCGTCACTAAGAAATTGCGGTTACCTAGGTGTCACATGGTTCTCTCGCTCCCAAGTGAACTCGTTTTCGCGTTTAGCATACTGTCTAACTTGACAGTCGTGTAGCGTTTGTTCTTGAATTTTCTTAACCTCACTATTTAAGGTTCTAGCGGTTCTTCAACAAGGTTAGGTTTTTGTCTTGGACTTTTTCATCAGAACGTGAAGAGTGGGGTCCGCTAAACACTTGTGAAATTTCACAATATGAATGATGAGCATCCATTTTGTGATAAAAAACCCTATCGAAAGGCTTCATTTCTATGTCTTAAATGAGTCAATATTCCGGAACTATCGGTACTTAATGGATTCTATGTTTACGCAGGTTCACGGAAGATGCGAGAGAGGGTAAATGGCATCAAGTGACTCAAGATGAAGGCCTGTGAAGTTACAAGACACAAGAAGGTGATTCGGGAGCCGAACGAAGCAATACGAGAAGCAGCAGGAGCTGCCAGCGCCGCTGGCACCTTGCCAGCGCTGCTGGAACCCATCCCAGCGCCGCTGGGCTGCCTAGATCAGCAACCGACTTTAACCTCTATTTAAGTCGAAGCATCCCTCAAAACCCTAAGAGAGAGCCGATTTAGCAGCCCTAGCCGCCCACATCAAACCCTAGGTCGACTTTGCAGATTCCAAGGAGGTTTTGGAGCTTGTAACACCTTCCAATCTTCATCCTCAATCTAGAGCTACTCTTTTATTTTACTTTCAGTTGGTAAACAATGTCTTTCATCTTTTCAGACTTTGTTATTCATTTAATAATGGTAGGCTAGTAGGCTGAATACTTGTTTGGATCGATGTGATCATGTAGACGTTTATTTATTTTACTTTATTTGTTAGATCTATTGGAGTGTGTTTTATTGTTTGTCGTAGATCCATGTTTTACTAGTTCTTCATATTATTATCGGTTCTATATCTGCATGTATTGATTTAATTCTGATGATCAGTCTATAATCATACACTACGATTAATACATAAGGATGGAAAACACTAGTCGGTCTTTAACTAGATGTAAAAGGTGATTCACTTGTAACCAAGGGATCCAGAACCATAGTAATTAGGACGAATAGAACATGATGCTTAACAATGTCAGATGCAATCCAATGACTTGGAAACGAGCATTGTGGTCACCGGAGAGAATTACTATCTGGCCATGGCTTAAGAGCCGGGTAACTTAAAGACGAACTAGTAACACAAACTTTAGGTCATTAATGCATAAACAATGAATCTAACGAGAATTTGTTTATAGAGTAGTGTGAGTCTAGGGACAACACTAGTTACTTAGGCAAAGTGAATTGATGAGCGTCCATTTTGTGATAAAAACCCCTATCGAAAGGCTTCATTTCAATGTCTAAATGAGTTAATATTCCAGAACTATTAGTACTTAATGGAGTCACATGTTTATGCAGGTTCACGGAAGAAGTGAGAGAGGGTAAATGGTATCAAGTAACTCAAGAAGGAAGCCTATGAAGTTACAAGACACAAGGAGGTGATTCGGGAGCCAAACGAAGAAGTACGAACTGCAGCAGGAGCTACCAACGCCGCTGGCCAATCACAAGCGCCTCTCACCTCAAGCCCAGCACCGCTGGCCCAGTCCCAGCGCCGCTGGGAGGCCTAGATCAACAACCGACTTATTTTACTATTTAAGTCGAACTAACCCTCAAAACCCTAGGAGAAAGCCGATTCAGCAGCCCTAGCTGCCCACATCAAACCCTAGGTCGACTTTGCAGATTCCAAGGAGGTTTTGGAGCTTCTAACACCTTCCGGTCTTCATCCTCGGTCTAGATCTACTCTTTTATTTTACTTTCAGTTGATAAACAATGTCTTTCATCTTTTCAGACTTTGTTATTCCTTTAATAATGTCAGGCAAGTAGGCTGAATACTTGTTTGGATCAATGTGATCATGTAGACGTTTATTGTTTTACTTTGTTTCTTAGAATCTGTTGGAGTGTGTTTTACTGTTTATCGTAGATCCATGTTTTACTAGTTCTTCATATTATTATCGGTTCTATATCTGCATGTATTAGTTTAATTCTGATGATCGGTCTATAATCATACACTAGGATTAATACATAAGGATGGAAAACACTAGTCGGTCTTTAACTAGTTGTAAAAGGTGATTCACTTGTAACCGAGGGATCCAGAACCGTAGTAATTAGGATGAATAGAACATGATGCTTAACAATGTTAGACGCGATCCTTTGACTTGGAAACGAGCACTGTGGTCACCGGAGATAATTACTATCTGGCCATGGCTTAAGAGCCGGGTAACTTAAAGATGAACTAGTAACACAAACTTTAGGTCATTAATGCTTAAACAATGAATCTAACGAGAATTTGTTTATAGGGTAGTGTGAGTCTAGCGACAACACTATTAATTAGGCAAAGTGAATCTTAAGAGAATCTGAGCCGTGATTAAGTTTCCAACAGTTTAGCAAATGGGTAGAATAGTATTTGGTCGTACCATGAGAATATAAGATCGAAGATGCCAAACAAGTTATTTGCTTTTTCCAAACTATTTTCAGACTGAGCCTCTCGCTGAATAAGCGGTTGCGGTTTCTATTTACTTTTTATTTGCATTAGTTTTAATAAGAAATCGTGACAACCCCACAACCTCTAGAATTACACGTATTACTAGATTAGGTAAAGCAACGCGTCCCTGCGAACGATCCTGATCTTATCACTAAACTATACTACATCTGATCGGGTCCCCTGTCCGTTAAGGTGTGTGTGTTTTTGAGATATTAACTTGTACAACATTTTATAAATTTAAACACTAAAAATAAACATACCATCAAGTGTTTTGGCGTTGCTGCCGGGGACGCGACGCATTCTTAGTTTAGTAGTGTAGTTCGATCCTACTTTGTGTTTCGGCACGAGGTAGTTACTTTCAGTACTTAGGTTAAGTCAAATTAGGTTTAGAAGTCAAATTAGGTCAAACTAGATTTTTAGGTCAAATTAGGGTTAAGTAGTATTTTCATTTCATTTTTAGTTTAAGTAGTTTAATTTTGCATTTTATTTTTATATTGGTGCGTTTGATCTTTTTCTTGAGTTTTGCAGGGTTATTTAGGTAGTTGATGCGCTTAAGATCAGGAACGATTGTAAAGCGTCTTTCTTCAAGCTTAAGTAAACTCAAACGTAGGAGAAGGATCGGCAAACCAATCTCACCACCCGTATTTAATTTAGAAAACCTTTTCAACTTAGAAAAACCCTTAGGATCATCCGACACTATGTCACAGTTAGGTTCACCTAGCGCCGAAATGGACGAATTCGACCGATCGATGATGGAAAGAATGAGAGCCGTTGCACCGACACCGGGATCGGCTTTAGTTCGACCCAACTTAGGATATTCGTTTTCAGTCAAAGGCCACCATCTTAAGTTAATCCAAGATAACCAATATGACGACCGAGCCAAATCCGACCCCCATAAGCATGTAAGCAGGTTCACAAGTTTATGCAAAATGTTCAAATACGGAGGAAACGTCACCGATGACGATGTGAAGCTTAGCTTATTTCCGTCGTCTCTCACGGGAGAGGCACGTGCTTGGTTAGATGAGCTCGATGAAGGTACCATCACTACATGGAATCAACTTCTCGAACAATTTGTCACGCGATTCTTTCCCCCGAGTTTAGCTAGGAAAATGCTTAGAGACATCAAGGCTTTCAAGCAAGACGAAAGAGAATCGCTAGTTGATGCATGGAAAAGGCTTAGGGAAATGATCAGAAATTATCACGGGAATGGACTTTACAAGGACGAGATCATGGAAATTTTCTTCTATGGTTTAACCAACAGTTCCAAATAGGATTTAGACCTAGCCGGCGGTGGTAACTTTTTGTACAAGTCTACCAATGATGCGTACAAAATGATGGAGGATATGATGCAAGCTAGCTTAGCTCGAGATATGGATGTTAGAGATCGAGAAAGGAGGCCGAGAAGGACCATGGCTAGCATTGAGAGTAGCTCCGGCAATGAGGTAATTCATGAACTTAAAGCTTTATCTAACCGTTTTTCTACTTTTGAAGATAGGTTGGACATTATGGACAAAGACCTCAAAGTGATTGCACACGGGTACAACAATTGCAGAGGAATGCACTATACTGAAGATTGTGAAGAGGAGGCTGCCGAGCTAGTCAATTATGTTCAGAACCAATACCGAGGAGGCTTTCAATGAGGACTATTTCAAAGAAACCCCAGTAATTCCAACTTTAATTCTGGTTATGCTAGAAACAATTTTGGTTCTTTTCAAAATAGGTGGCAAAGGAGTAATGGTCAACCCGAGCAACCAAGAGTGGAGAATGAAGTCAAGGAGGATCCAATTGTCAAGCTTACCAACATGATGGAGAGGTACATCGAGATGAATGACAAGAGGCACGAATCTTTAGCAAGCTACACAGAGTCGCTCAATGAGAAAATAAGCAATTTCAATCAAAAGGTTGACGAGGGAGCACGAAATCAACAAGCCGCAATCATGGACCTGGAGAGGAGGATATATAGATGGATTCAGCAGAATGCAAGAAAGGAGAGCAGCCCCACTCCAAGGCATATCATCCAAAGCGGTCTAAGCTTAAACCCTAGAACGAGTCAAAAGTACCAACCACCAATTGGACGAAACGAGAATGTGAACGCCGTGTTCACCAAAGGTAATGACTCTACTGAGCTTAATAATGATTTTTGTGAAGTGTTCGATCAGGTACAGGTCATATGGGAGCAAAATAAAGACGAAACGGACAAAAACGCAATTCTGGAATCTGTCCAGGAGGCACCAGCGCCATTGGCTATAACATCCAGCGCCGCTGGGAACCCTTCAGGAGAGCCCCAGCGCCGCTGGCACTTTTCCAGCACCGCTGGTGACCCTCCAGGTGCAAACCAGCACCGCTTGGCACTTGCCAGCGCCGCTGGGAGCCCCCAGGCTGAGCCCCAGCGCCGCTACCCACCTTCCAGCGCCGCTCCGGAGTCCGTCAACCCAGATTCGCGCAAAACTTCATTTTCAACAGCTTTCCAGGGAGATGTCGAGACCCAATTCGCTTCAAAATGCAAAATCAAAGATGGTGACGACTCAGACAGAAAGGATGAAGTTCAAGATCCCGATGCACCGGATGACGGGACACTGCTACCGTAAGCATCTAAAGATCCAGGAAGTTTTCTTATCCCTTGCACTATTAATAATGAATATTTTTTGAGTGCATTAGCTGATTTAGGGTCAAGTATTAATGTTATGCCTACTGTGATTTATGAGAAACTTACCCTTTGTTTGCTAAAACCCGTTAACATGAGTATTTGGTTAGCCGATCAGACTTACCCACAGCCCCAGGGGATTGTCGAACGAGTCCATGTCAGGGTTAAGGATTTAAAATTTTGGACTGAGTTTGTTGTGCTTGATTCGGTAAGTGAAGTAGTGACACCCCTAATTCTAGGCCGACCATTTTTGCATGTTGCGGATGCTATCATCCATGTTCTTAAACGTGAAATATCTTTATCAAATGGTCAAAGTAGGGTTAAGGTGTCTGAATTAGAAGAAGCGGATGAGTTAGTCAAAGGTGAATGTCTTAGAATGGAAGTGATAGATGATGACCAGAACCCTAATGGACAGTTAGAAGAACCAATAAGTAAGGAAACCATAAAGATTAAACCTAAGAGGAAAATCAGTTATGAAAATTTCATGGATTAAAAGAATTAAAAGAGAAAATAGAGGAACAATTAAGAAATGGCCGAGAAGTAGCAACTAGGGTTAGGAGAATCCTAGGAAATATTAAGTGGGAAGAGCGTGTATCCGACCTAGAAAAAGATAAGATAAATGAAATAATGGCTAGAGAATCGAATGGTAAATTTTATGGTGACCCTAGCATATTTCAAATTCCTTGCTACATCAGCTGTAATTGTTTTGAGGATACCTACATAGATTTTAGAGCCACATCTAATATCTTGCCCATAGGAATTTACACGAATAACTTCAAGAAGTACAAGAATAGGGTAAAATGGGAAGATTTAGAAATTAGGTTGGTAGGAGGAGCAAAGGTTTTAACCAAAGGCTTTATAAGAGACTTAGTCATGAGGATAGAGGGATTGGACATCCCCACTGATTTCTTTATAGTTGAAAATGATTCAATTACTAGAGATCATGTGATTTTAGGTCAACCGTTATTGCTTTCGGTAGGTTCATCGGTTAATGTGAAAGCAAAGAAAGATAACCTTGACCATGGGATACAACCAAGTAGTTTTGACTAAGGAGGACATTAGTAAGACCAACCCCTTTGAACTAGATGCAAAGCTAGAAGCTTTGCATGGGAACTTAAGAAAAGGAGAATCGAATCGCACTTAAAAGACACATCCGACCTTTACATTTGATTTCCAACGGGTACCGGCCCCCGGTCTACCCCGTATTCTTCCTCAACCTAGTTCCTAGGCCGAGTCCAGCTAAAGACTCGTTAAACTTAGCACTTCTGGGAAGGCAACCCAAGCCGTATTTTATTTTTATTTTTATTTTTAGGAATATGTGACTAATTGCAATTAAGTGATTGTTTTAAATTTTATCATTTGTGATCTATTTTATGAGTATGTCTTTAGATTCACAGATGCAAGCTTTCAATGGATCAAGGAAACAAGTAACTTATTGCAATCGTATTTGTTTTTATTTTATTTTTATGTTTTAGGTTGTTATTTTCCATTTTTATATTATGATTGAAGTGTGCAGGAGTATATTGCTTTGTAGTCTGAAGGAAACCATGCACTTGGCCAAAAGCTAAGTGTGGGGGAGTTCAAGCATCAAATCGTTGAAGAAATCAGACGTCGGAACACGTACAGGAGTCAAAGCACCGCTAGGAGACCTCCAGCACCGCTGGGAAGACACTTGGGCTTCCCAGCACCGCTCAGCCATCTCCCAGCGCCGCTGGACCTGCATCTGGGCAGTCCAGCGCTGCTCACCAGCCAACCAACGCCGCTACCTGCTTCGCCAGCGCCACTCAGAGCTCCAGTCTGCACACCAGATCGCGAAAAATCCAAAAAAATCAGAAAAACCCAAAAATCCAAAAAAATCAAAAATTCAGAAAATACCAAAAAGAAAAGAAGATGAAGAAGCATCAATTGATCGCCATCAAATGGAGATGACTAAAGTTTTTGAAGCTCATGATGTTTCGAGTCGCTCCGCAAATACCATCTTCAACAACAATCATGCAACATAAGCCCGGGAAGTTTCGTTAATCCTTTTACTTTTCGTGTTTTTCCTATTACCCTGTTGTGTTAGGTTTAGTACATCGAAGACGTTGTACAATTTAAGTGTGGGGGGATGGAATAGGAAAAACCTGTGGTTTAATTGCTTGATTTATCACAAGTTTTCTATTACTTATTTCATGCAAATTTTAAGTTTTTCTTGTGTCGGAAAAACATTTTGAGAATATAAGCTTTGCAAGTAGAAAAAAGATGAAGATAACTAAGAAACATTAGCTTTGGGGGATGAATGGTTAGTTAGGACTGTTAGCTTAACTATAGATTTGTGGCTGTTCATGCTTCCAACTGGATTAGAGCTTAGACTGAAACTGTATGCGATTATGTTACCATATATCCAGACATTAATATGCCTAGCAATAGAGCTTTCTAGTCATTAGTATAGGTATATTAATTGGACTTAATGATATGCGTGCTTGTGTAGGAACTAGATTAGACGTATGGTTTGCCTTAATTCTTACACTATTTAATGTGAACTAGTTGCATGCGGAGTAGGAGTATGAGTCATCTGGGGTCTCTGACAATGTCTATTGCATGAATAATGTAGTATCTTAAAAGAAAAGGCAATCAGTAGATTAATTAAAAGAGTTCAAAGAACTAATAACGAGTAAAATCTATACGCATCAAGTTATGTCGCTTTGCACGTGGGGAACCACCGACTTGTCACCGCTGTCTTGATGTCAGGTATAAGCTCTAAATGTTAGTTGAGTTATGTCGCTCTGCGAGTGGGGAACCACCGACCTGTCACCGCTGTCTCAACTATTAAAGATGATAATATCGTATGACTGCTTTAGTATTTAGCTAGTAAGCATGACTGTAGTGTGGGAGTATGTCTAAGTAGTTACTCACAAGTACACAAACAAATGAATATAAATGCCTTGCTAGTAGCTAGTAGTTCTGATTGCTATACAAACTTTAATTAAGTGCTTAACTAGTCAGCAGAAAGAAGTAAGATTGAGCTGTAAGACATGTGGAAGTATAGAACTGTTTTAGAGGTATTAACACAAATAAAAAGTTAGCTTTTAGTTTTGATTGACCAATTATCGTGCCTCTAGCTATAGCTTACTGATTTTGTCTAAAGCTTTCTCAAATCGTTTTGCATGACTACTCTTTCAAACGTTTTTAATAAAGTAGAATACTTTAACACTTAAGTTGTCTGCTCATCATTGTTTTATTTTTCTTGGACTGTTTGCTTGAGGACAAGCAAAGACTTAAGTGTGGGGGTATATGCTGAGCTTCCATTTTGTGATAAAAACCCCTATCGAAAGGCTTCATTTATATGTCTAAATGAGTTAATATTCCTGGAACTATCGGTACTTAATGGAGTCACATGTTTATGCAGGTTCACGGAAGATGTGAGAGAGGGTAAATGGCATCAAGGAAATCAAAAAGGAAGCCTATGAAGTTACAAGACACAAGGAGGTGATTCGGGAGCCAAACCAAGAAGTACGAACTGCAGCAGGAGCTACCAGCACTGCTGGCAATCATGCCAGCGCCGCTAAACAATCACAAGCGCCGCTTACCTCAAACCCAGCATCGCTGGCCCAGTCCCAGCGCCGCTGGGAGGCCCATCCAGCGCCGCTGGGCGACCTAGATCATCAACCGACTTATTTCACTATTTAATTCGAACTAACCCTCAACACCCTAGGAGAGAGCCGATTCAGCAGCCCTAGCCGTCCACATCAAACCCTAGGTCGACATTGCAGAATAGTCTAAAATTTCGCCTCTGGGACGGTAGTACTAAGGATTTGGAGTTAGTAGAATCGAATGTTTCGCCTTGGACCCTAAGGATCTTACAGTTTGACAAAGAAACTTTAAATAAACTATTTTGTCATAATCACTTATCACATTAACCGCCGTCATCCATTTCATACTCGCAATAATAATGGAGTTCCCAATGTCAAGAGGCACAAGTCCAATAAAGAATTTGGCGTTGTTTAAAGTTAGATTCCATTACAAACAATGGACAAAACCTATTTAGCACATTACTACGCATTCATGGATCGAGATCTTAACCTAGGCATATGGAAAAATTGGAAATCAAATAAATCAAGCAAGAAGAAGTACGGCTATAATCGGTCCTAAAATCAAATGACATCGCGTCATAATGGTCGGGGAGAAAGAATGTACTTGTCACCGATTCTGGATCGTTGCGGGCTTCGTTAGCATTTTCCGCTGAGGCCCGTCCTCGGGGTTGCACTTGACGGCTTTGTTGACCATGGTTTTGGTTAAGAATGGCGACCTGAAGTTGATTATGGGAAGCCGTCACCTGGACTTGTGGTTCAACCCGTCTAGGACAAGCGTTTCTATAGTGTTCGGGGCTACCACACACAAAGACAGTACCCTGTTGACTCTGTGAGCAATTTGCTTGGGGATGAACGACTTGAAGAGGAACCGCATTCAAAGGTGCCACTCTTGGTTCTCTACAATCCTTGGAGAAATGCCCGATTCTTTGATCAAATAATCGCACAATGACTCAACCGGAGGTGTGAGTGGATTTGGGGGTGTTTTGTTGGCGATTCCCTTCCGGTCAGAGGGTCGAAGACCGCTTTACACCTTATTGTTTGTTAATCCTAAGCCGATTTGCTCGACTAAGGGTTTTACGGTTTTTTGGGATTTATCCGGAGGTCGAATATCGTTGTGATTGTGTGTAATGTATGATGTGCCGTATGGTTTCTTCCTCTATTTATATAGAGGGTAAAAGCTTGGAGAGGAAGGTAAGAGAGTTAGGGTAAATCTCTCCCTCTTTGTGATATATTTTATTTCCTTCTTGAGGAGATTTGTGTCGATCTCTTAACAAGTTGTGTCCGAGGTCTTCGGACTTCAAATATGTTATTAAGGTCAGATAATCATAGAAAGTATCTATACCCCATCTTCTTGATACATTCGAACTTGGAGCTGGGTACTTATTACCTCGGGAGCTCAGGGATAATTGTTCTGGACGGAGGTCGAGCTCCGTTCTGGGTATAAGTGATTTTACCTGTACGAAGGTGACTCTGCTTCTGCTTTGGATACGGAGCTAGAGCTCCGTATAGGGTATATCATCAAGCCCCCAGTCTGATGGGAAAGTCTATCTGTAGAGTATCCCATCAGACCAACCAGTTCTTTAGGTTACCTCTGCGGAGGCCCCTTATAAAGAATGTGTTCGAATTGGACCGAAGATTGTGAGATACGTATCTCATACTTAACCAACGGTGATGATTTGAGTAGCGGCCTCTGCCAAAATATTCTCAATATATATATCCTGTTTCATATTGTGGCCAAAAATAAAATATTTTACCTTCTGCCGGCGATATCTTCTGCAGCAATTCCTTCACCGCTTATCTGATTTCGTGATTACTCTGATTGAAAAAGGGTATGTAATTCTGACTGGATCCTTCTTCCTTTTGTTGGGGATGCATCTTTGAATTTTATCACTGGAAACCCTAATCGTGATCTTTGGCCGATAAAGGTCTTGAGATCCGAATCACTCCAGTATATGTGAGCCTTGTCAGTTGTTGTTATTATTGATAATGCCACCGTATTTGTAGATCTCCTTTTCTCTTATTGTTTTTTGCTCCTACTTATTATCCATTAAAATAGGGGAGTGTTGTTGGTAGGTAGTGCTTTTGAATTGATCGCCCCTCTCACTATTATAGACTCTGTCTAGGGTTGTTGCGTGTTTGATTATGCTCATATTTTGTATTTCCTGTAGGATGGCGTTTAAACAAATGATAAATAGGCAGCCATTCTTTGCCCAGCTTGTTATGAAGGCTGTTCCTTCTGCTTCAAGGTCGGAAACTTCTGCCGGGGGTATTGACCCTGAAGCCAACGATCGTGCAGGGTTGGAAGCCATATGCCAAGCGGGTGAAGCCATTTCGCATGAAGCTGGCTCGGTTGGTCCTCCCGTTATTGAAGTTTCAGACTACCCTACCAGCGGGGAAAATTGTGATCAGCCTGGGGACGACCAAGGTACTGTTGCTGGTCGTCTTAGGAGTAGGAAGAAAACCTCTACAAAAAGATCCAATGTGTCTTCTTCCAGAAAAAGGACTAAAAGGACTGACGAAACGGAGGAGAATTCTGGTAGGCGGTCTTATTCTCCTTAAAGATATCACCCTGTCCCCTGACTTTGTTTATGTAACGTATACTTATGTTGTTTGTTTGTTTTTTTTTTTTTGCAGGGTTTAATCCTTTATTCCAGGCTCCTGACTGGCAATCTTGTCATCATAGCATTAGGTCTGTTGCTCCCCCTGAGTGGGATGCAAAGTTACTAGCCCTGAGTTCGGCGAAGCTTTCTAAATTGTTCAATCAGTCCTCCTTTTGCGCTTCCATAATTGGTAATGTGCTGGACTCAAGGTTGCGAGAGCTTTCGGATGATGCAGGTCCATCGACTGAGCAACTTGAGAGGCTGAAGGCACAGAAGCTATCTTTGGAGTTTAAGATGTCTGGTCTAGAAGTGAGATTGACTGCGTTGACTGCAGAGCTTGAGGCTGTTCGCGGAAGCGTTCGTTCGAAGGGGGAGGAGATTAGTTTGCTGAAGGAGGATTTATCCGCCAAGGATGTTATGTTGGATAGTGACCGTTCGGCCCTTGTGGATCTGAGAGGAAAGTATAGGCGGCTCGTTACTGAGGTGATCCCGTATGTCTGCAAATCATTTTTGAATGGCCCTGAGGTTGGTGCGAGGATATCCAGTTTATGTAATGCAAATTGGATGGATGCCGAATCGGAGCTCCTCCGTGTTCTTGCTTCAGAGGGTCGCATTGCTCTTGTTGGTTCCGAGCTTATGAGGGATACCGTGGGTCCTCTAAACAAAGCAATGAGTGACCTGGAGGATATCCACTCTCAGTACTTGTGTGCCCTTTCCGCAGATCCCGATGCCTCTCCTTCTCAGTTGTTATAGATTCCCAATGCGTGAACTTGTTTATATTTCTTGAACAATTTGTCTGATTTCTATCTTTATTTTCTGGATGTGATTGTTGCTTTACTTGTCGTTTGCTTGGATCTTTCTCCTGTGATAGCAGTCTCCTCTTCTTTTTGAATTTAGCCTTTATTTGGATTATCTTATGGCATGTGACTTTTCAAGATGCTGATCAGGCTATCTACTGGCTTTTGCCTTTTCAAGACTTATTCCATTAGGCTAAAATTTTTCACCAGACTTGCCTTTTTGATCTTTTTGTCGCAAAGGCTCTGTCCGTGATTTAAACCGGGCTTCTTTCTTAGTTAAGAATTATCCACAGTTTGGTTGAGGTTCATATATTGTCTTATGACAGTCGCCTTATGACGTAATTGTCTTATGGCAGTCGTCTTATGACGTAATTGCTCTATGGAAGTGTTATCGGGCGTCCCCTGATCTTCTCATAAAGTCTTTTTATACATGTATATTTTGCACGCATTTTATATTTCAAATGATCTTCTGAAATCGTTTTTATTTTCGAAAAAATTAATTGGCAGAAGGCCTTTACTGCTCAGCTTCCATTGCTTGTCCTCCGGTGGTTCGAAGTTTTCCTTGACTTTACTCACGGAGGAACCAATTTACTGGGGACTGCCATACTTAGCTCTTTTTCTTAGTATCGCTCCGTATTCTTTTCCTGGATAGGGTCCATGACCGGAGGTCGGGTGTTTGGAGTTTGATCCTTAAATTACCCTTTTTCTTGGAATGACCCCGTGCTCCGCGGGGAGGTTAACCTAAAGATTCCCTAGGTTTTATCCTCCCCTGTCCCCTCCCAACAGGCTTTTGCTACTGTCGATTCCTTTCGTCTGACGGAGGCTTGCGCCTGCGGAGTGTTCTGCCACGGGCTTTCTATCCTTGATTTTCTCTATTTATACTCCTTTCCAGGTGTTTCAGTTTTCCAGTGGTTATTGCGTCTTCTATGGCCTGTTGGAGATTTCAGCACGAGTTCGTGTTATGTCCATAGTCTTTATGGAATGCGCAATATTTCCCCCGATCCTTTTTTCTGGTAACCAACCTGGGTGGAGTCGGAAATGTTTGTGCTACCTTTTCCGTTGCGAGGATGCACTTTGGTGATTTTGTTAACTTTAGCAATATTATTCCTTTGCCTTCTATTGCCGTACTTTCCTTTTTTGTATTTTTGGTGAGGTCCTCACTTTCCTGGTCCGTTAGCTCTTTTCTCCGTTTTCCCGGTGGGTTTTCTGTCCCATTTATTCCTTTGTCATCGTGGTTATGAGCTCATCATATGTCTCGGGTAAAGTCGCCGTTAGATATTCGACTAATTCGAGCACTCGGAGCCCATGAATGAGTCCTGATATTTTCTGACTTTCGGGCAACCAACTGATCTCCTGGGTTTCAAATGTATATCTTGCTATAAACGCCTTGAGTGTTTCCTCTCGTTGGCGCTTTATATCCTGTGCTGCCACATGCGTCTTTCTACATTTCATCTGTGTATCGAATTGCGACTGAAACTTCGTTTTCAGGGTTTCGAAGTCATTTATTGGTCCTGCCCTTAGGTTATCAATCCATTCCTTTGCTTTGCTAGTTAAGGAGTAGGAGAAAACACGGCAGGTGGTTTGTGAGTCCCATCTTTGGGTTGTTGCGATCTTGATGAACTTGTTCAAGAAGTCTCCTGGGTCCCCTTCACCATTATAGTGTCCTATCCCCTCAGGGGGCCTTTCGCTCGTCTGCGTGTCTTTATCCGATAGGCTGTTCGCGTTTACTGAGTATGCTATATCTGGAGCTTTTTTCCAATTGTCATTTTTATCTGTCGGCTTTATGTCTATCTTTTGTTCGGACAATTCTTGGATTCGATTTTTGTGGATTTTTAGTCCATCATTCAGGCATCCCGCCTGTTTGCTTCGTGCGCTGAGCTCGCGGGGGTCCTTTTGCATCTCCTGGGCACTTTGCTTCATGGAGTCGCTTCGCGCGGCTTCGTTCTGTGTTTCCTTTCTGTCATAAGTATACGGGGTTATTGGCTCGGCTCTAGTTCGTACACCTGGCCGGTTTCCCTCAGACGCCTTATTATCGCACACAGAACATCATAGTTTGCTTGCACGTAAGCATCAGTGATTCCTTTGTCTATCAATGCGGATATCCTGTCCCCGGGCTTGTCCACTGTCTCTGCCGGTGATGTACCTATCCGAGGAGTGACCGTGTGCAGTTTCTCCAGGCTGGAGGAGGTACGTATTAGGCTATACTCGCTTAGCTTGTGAAGCGTTAGGGAGATCGGGTTACTTGGTGCCTCTAACATGGCCCCTACATTGCTTCGACCTGTTGGTTCTTTGATGGTTTCACCGGAAGTTTTGGTCTAACGATTCCTTCTGGGATTTGACCTAATCCGGGATGTCCATCTTAGATCTCCTTCATTTTCGACCCTGCAACTCCGATGCGAACTCGTTCCTTCGCGTTTCTGGTGTGATCCTATCTTGATCATGACCGGGTGGTCCTGGGATGGACTCGCCCTGGTCTAGACTCAGCATGGACCCACCCAGGCTTCGGCCTCGGGCCCCTGGCTCGGATTGGTTTCGGCTTTGACCTTGTCCTGGCGGTCCTGACACAGACCTATCCTGGTATCGACCTGGTGGTCTCAGGCTAGGTTTGTCCTTATCTTGACTGAGCGGACCTGGCACGGACCTATCCTAGTATTGACCTGGTGGTTTCAGGACAGGTTTGTCCTTATCCTGACTGAGCGGACCTGGCACGGACCTATCCTGGTATCGACCTGGTGGTCTCAGGCCAGGTTTATCCTTATCTTGACTTGAGCGGACCTGGCACGGACCTATCCTGGTATCGACCTGGTAACACTTCTCCCGCTTCCCCGAAGTTATCTTGCGCACTCCGTTTTTCGAGGAAACACTCCTGGAGTCCTGTGAGGTCTTTCGGTAAGCGTGCGTTAAATCAGACTTTCGCGGTTGGGTATACAAGGCGAAAGTTTTCTGCTCGTCTAAACTTTGACCCCTTGGCGCAGGCGTGCAGTGTCCCTGGGCCCGTCTTTGTGTACCCAGTGTTTTTTAAGCCGTCGCGATTATACCATCGCGGGTGACCCCGATGAACCTAAACCCGACATGTTAGGGTTGTCGTGTAGCTGCCCATGAGTGTCCGATTCCTCCAAAGGCGTTCGCGGTTTCTTCGTATTGTGATCGTCTGACGGGTGATTTTCTGCTGGTTCGGCCATTGCAGCTGATTATTATTGACCGTACGTGATTATTATGGTCCCACGGATGGCGCCAATTGTTTGATCAAATAATCGCACTATGACTCAACCGGAGGTGTGAGTGGATTTGGGGGTGTTTTGTTGGCAATTCCCTTCCGGTCAGAGGGTCGAAGACCAATTTACGCCATATTGTTTGTTAATCCTAAGCCGATTTGTTCTACTTAGGGTTTAGGGTTTTTTTGGATTTATTCGGAGGTCGAATACGTTGTGATTGTGTGTAATGTATGATGTGCCGTATGGTTTCTTCCTCTATTTATATAGAGGGTAAAAGCTTGGAGAGGAAGGTAAGAGAGTTAGGGTAAATCTCTCCCTCTTTGTGATATATTTTATTTCCTTCTTGAAGAGATTTGTGTCGATCTCCTAACAAGTTGTGTCCGAGGTCTTCGGACTTCAAATATGTTATTAAGTTCGATAATCATAGAAAGTATCTATACCCGATCTTCTTGATACATTCGAACTTGGAGCTGGGTACTTATTACCTCGGGAGCTCAGGGATAATTGTTCTGGACGGACGTCGAGCTCCGTTCTGGGTATAAGTGATTTTACCTGTACGAAGGTGACTATTCTTCTGCTTCGGATACGGAGCTAGAGCTCCGTATAGGGTATATCATCACTGATCTTATTACAAAAGTAGCATGCCCCACAAGAAGAGGTAGAAGCATGGTGTCGAGAGCACCTCCCGCACCAAGGTAAAGAACCCAAATACTCTTTCCTTGCCGGCCCAAATGCCGCAAACACTCCTCCCTTGCTAGTATGCTTATTGTCAAACCTACTAACTTTCTTTGTCCCGCTAGGCTCCCCGACTTCCTTCCTCTTGATTGACGACCTACTCAACATCCTGCCATCACCCCCATTTCCTTGAGCTTCATTTTTAAGAGCTTCGTTGTTTCCTCGAAGACTCGACGTGACTTGGGCAACAATAGTAAGTATGGCATTCGCGAACGCTTGGGCGATCACGGTTTCCAAATCCGGCTCGTCGCTATGATTAGTCATACTCTTTTTTGGTCCCACCATTTTCTATAAAGCAAGCAACACGTTGACCCGAAAGTTAGTCTCAAGATGCTCACATGTTAGTCACACAAGTAGTCAATACTCTCATATCGATATAACATGTATATTTCATATCATTATACTAAGGCAAAAGTGCTAAAATTCTAAGGGGATCGTTATCTATCATGCTAAATTCACAACAATTGTCTATCATTTTCTTATGCTAAATTCGTAATAATTGTCCATTATCATAACCAATACTCATGTTCAACACATCATACAAACAAGCAATTAAAATAAGCGGTTTAAAGTATAGTCAGGATCTAACTCCTACATCCCATCTACCAAGGGTGTTTGTATACAGGTGATACCATTGGCTTTCCCTCCACACCCCTAGTACATTTGATGCATGTCGGGATCCGGTTCCGATATGCCCTCTAGGTATTGATTAGGTTTGTATACAGGTGATACCATCGGCTTTCCCTCCACCCAATCAACGCCCATCAAGCATACCGGTTTACCTACTATACCCTAATCCATCCTGTGCAATTCGTGATACCATTAACTTGCATATGACATCGGGTTGCCGTACAACCGTTGATCAGGCGTATCTATGGTTGCCCCATGTCATACTACGTTAATGCCATAACTTTACTTTGCTCTAAATCATCAAACTAATTTCAATCAATCAACAACAAGCATCTGATTACAACCCATAATCAAGTCCACATCAATGTATAAGTTGACCATATTGTATTTATCTCAAAACAACACGTTGTCCAATCGCATTCAAGTCATCACATAGTTGGTCTTGTCTACGAACTCACAACGTACACTTTCAGGGTTTCACATAATTCACGCTGCTTGCAAAATTCCTAACTGTAACACCCGTCATTTTAAAACCTGGATTTTCAAAAACTTTGCCAAACGGCGTTTAAACGTAGCGGAAAAGATCACTTTAAAAACTGCCTCATCCGTAACCGGATGCTACCTTTCATAAAATGGTGTTACCAAGTGCATCATCGAAACAACATAAATGAAATCCAAGTTATGGCACCAACATTAATGCCAACATCTCTAAATATATATAAAAGAGAAACCTTAATTCATAATTGGAGAAGTATGAACCCTTAGATGAAGTTCAACTTTTAATTATAGCCATTAGATTAAATGATGATGTCATATACCTTATTTAGCTTTTTTAGATTTAATTTTATTTTAATAAATTTAAATTCATATTATTTCCTTATTTAAGTTTGTAGACATTAATAATTAATGTTTTTAATGATATAATTATGGAAACTAATATTTTTATATTTTTTATCATTTTTTATCTTTAAAATTAATTTTTAATTTTTTAACAATAAAATTTTCTTTTTTAATGTAATACGTTTTTATTTAATTATATTTTTGTATAGGATTTTTATCATATAACGAATAATATTTGGTTATAAAGGATTTTTGTATAGGATTTTTATCATATAACGTTTTTATTAAATTAATGTTTTGAAAACCGGACCGGATGTCAAACCGGCCTTCTTAATAAAGAACTAAAAAACAAATATGGAGTCTATAGTAAGCTATCACAATTATATATCTATAAAAATAATTGTATGAAAATTGCAATGATATTATGCATAATTTTAACTTAGTAACACAACATGCGATATATAGATTGATAATTAAATTGCTTAATAATTTTAGTGTATAACTAAATTATTCGAGCAAAACGTTAAAACACAAGTACAATGACAATGCAGACATATCCGGATGAATGAAAGACATCCAAAGAAACGAAAACCTTACTTAGTGAGACCTCTGATAGATGATGTATCCATTTTTTAATTGTCCGGTCACTGTTAACCAGAATCTAAACGACCACTAATGTAACTTCATGTTTTTTAGTGATTTAATGCTTACCTGGTTAAATATTTCTCAACTTATGATATTATAAAAATTTAACATGTCATTAATTATATATGTTCCCTGCGTATTACGTGGGTAATAATCTAGTTATTACATAAAACACAAGTCATAAATAAAGTAGCCAAACAACGGCTAAAGGTGAAGTCTAAGCATCGGGACACTAATGCTAATCTTCCTTTATTCTTCTACCCATCTCACGAGCTAAATCTCTCTCTAGCTCAAACCTGCTTATCCTGAAGGACATAACATTTTCATAAAAGCAAGTGTTAGCTAATAAATTAGCTAAGTAAGATACACACATTTAATAAAACGTTCTTCATTTTACTTTTCATAAACTCTTCATATTAAACATATTAAAAGATGATCACATTACTTACAGACTTCTCACAATATAAAGATCACCCCTTCTTTACTTATCCCCACATCCCATCGCATTACATATCAAATCAACATATACATACAAATAAAATTTCATCTCACGTCATTCCATATCACACATAAAAATATCACACATATATGTATAGCACATGTAGGATATATATACTTCTAATTGTGCCTATCCATTGTTCTTATCACACGTCTTAACATATCTTATTAAATCTCACGTCACATTGTAATCCCACGTCTTAAATTACATGTACATCTTTCTCACATATTCGTATAATTATCTTAATCAACTTATTCTCACATCTTACATCTTTACGCACTTGCTTTACAACTAGCACGATTTCCCACGTCTTATTTTTTTAGAAAAGGCAATGCCATTTCCATAGTATCCCGTTATGCTTTTAACATTGGTGGTTAGTCACTCCACCCGGAAATACTAGTCCCATGTAACTATGCCGCAAGGAGCCACTCAAGCGACCACGTACGCACTAGCTTTACAACTAGCACGGGTTAAGCTTAACACTTCCCACGTCAATCTCACGTATTTATACAATTCCATATCACACATAAAAATATCACACATATATGTATAGCACATGTAGGATATATATACTTCTAATTGTGCCTATCCATTGTTCTTATCACACGTCTTAACATATCTTATTAAATCTCACGTCACATTGTAATCCCACGTCTTAAATTACATGTACATCTTTCTCACATATTCGTATAATTATCTTAATCAACTTATTCTCACATCTTACATCTTTACGCACTTGCTTTACAACTAGCACGATTTCCCACGTCTTATTTTTTTAGAAAAGGCAATGCCATTTCCATAGTATCCCGTTATGCTTCTAACATTGGTGGTTAGTCACTCCACCCGGAAATACTAGTCCCATGTAACTATGCCGCAAGGAGCCACTCAAGCGACCACGTACGCACTAGCTTTACAACTAGCACGGGTTAAGCTTAACACTTCCCACGTCAATCTCACGTATTTAGCTATAACATTTCCCACGTATTTATATCCTTCTTACTTTTTACGCACTAACACTAAGGCTATAACGGTTTCCCACATTTAACATATTACTTTAACCTTAGGTATAATCATTACCTAATTAATCCCACATCTACTTTAGCATTTAATCACACTAACGTGCACAACTCTTATTTTCTCACGTGTATCTAGTGAACTAGACATTTCATACTTAAGTGCCACATATAAGCCATCACATATCAACATCAAGGCATATCAACGACATTATCAACAACACATATCATAATCATTTCATAGAAACATCATTAAAGTCATCACACTACTTATGCACATAACTACTTTTACTTTAAACGTCAACATAACAACATAGGTCATTTCAACATACATACATTCCCATATAACCTCCCGCATAACCAGAAAACCCAACACACATAAGATAATCCGATTAAGAGGTTAATTATAGAAAACCACATTTTGTTGTGCCTCCAGCGTGAGAAAAGTCATGTATCTTACCTGATGACGAGCACAACGATCAATAAGCAACGTTAAGGTATCTTGTTTTTGATCCCGACTACCTATATCGAGTTCATACTCATTAAACTTGTATAAACCTATCCTAATAAGGTTATAAAATGACCCATTAACTTAGGTACACTTATAGCACCCTTAAACGCTTGTTTCAGACCTCAAACGGACTCACAGACAATTTATGCGGCGCATGCTTTGAATATGCGTCGCATATTTGCTTCGAAAATCACCCAGAACCCTCCTAGGCCCCGATATGCGCGGCACACAAGTTATATACGCCGCATATGAGGTGCTGGTCGGAGGACTTTGCGTTTTTGCTTCGTTTTTCGACTCATAAATGTATTCGTGACACCCCAGATCCTATAAACACCTTAACTCATTAAATTAACATTAAATAGGACTAAATTAAGCCTTTGAAAACATCAATTGATCCTTAAATCAAGTACATCAATGGTTCACACTTTAAACTACCCGAAAAACACGAAATCGGTAACGTTATGTTCAAAAACTCCATACACCAAGTGGGTTTCCAATTAACCACCTGGGATTTACTCACATATATATAAACATCATAAATCAACATTAAAGTTAGCATCTTGATGTAGTTAACCAACTCATTTAATGATTTTACTCACAAAAACGTTATTTTTAACCGAAAACATCAACTTTAAACAACCCCAACCCTCAAGGTCGAATCTACAGGGACAAAACCTACTTTAAAACTTAATCAACATTCAATTAATGATATTATACCTTTAGGGTTTATTAACGGATCGGAAAGCAAGCGAAATCCCTTCCGAAAAACCCCGAAATCGACTAGAACTTGAAGAATTGACCTAGGGTTATTTGTGTGTGAAATTCTTAGGGTTTAGATCTGATTATCCAGCATTATGGCCGACCTACATGCCCTATACATGCTGGAGAAACTTTGAAAACTTTACATCCAGGCCCTCTCACTTCGTTACAACTCATTTCGTCACTTAACTTCTCGGTTTACGCGTACGGGAACACATAACGACTCTTGTATCTTATTGGGAATACTAATTGACTTTATTAATCATTATCAACTTTAATTTTCATTACACTTATCACTTTAACACATATCCCACGTTAATCATTTAATTCACATAAGCACATATAAACACATATCAACTAACGGTCCCTAACGACCAGTTAACGGTTAACATCAAAAAGTTTTGGGATGTTACAATTCTCCCCTCCTTAAAAAGATTTAGTCCTCAGAATCATCTCACGATATCAACACCTCAATTCATCTTCTCACTACTTTCTATACACGTATAAGTCAACATTTCACCACATTTTCCACCAATCCCTTCCCACATCAGCCTTCATTTCAGGTCTTTCATTAGTCAATGTGAATACCGTCAAATGAACACACCCGCATCATGATACATTTACAATTATGTTCCGGACCATAATTGTAACTATATCATTCTCACACGTGTACCTTTAACTATACTCACACATCATAATGTCCAACATTTCCGACACCATCTATCACAACATGCTTATACTAACTACGAAACACACATTTTACATACACATATAAGCACAAATATAATCGATTAAACTACTAGGGAACTACTTTATTGGGTACCTCATCATCACGCTCGTCCTCCACGGTAATCATCTGATATGCATGAGCTTTGGCTTTTTGTGTATCATCCTTCTTCGTATCATCTTTCCTTTGAGGACAATCAGCAATCAAATGTCCCGTCTCACCACACTTGTAACATCGGATCTTATCTTTGCAACTAGAAGCAATATTTCCCTGCTTACCACACCTATCACATCTTCTAGTTTTCTCCGAACATGGTCTACTATGATGAGCTCTACAAACTGAACACCACTGTCTAGCTTTTCCATGATCTTTGCCTTCATAAGTCGAACCATTCTTAAACTTCTTTTCCGAATCTGGCAACTCATCCAACCTTCTCTTAAATCCAACCTTCTTGTCATCAACAATCTTCATAATTACCTTCTCGGACTTGAAATCATCATCCAACTTCTTAGATTCCTTGATAGCACCTGCTAGAGTGGTATGTTCCCTACATATACCTCGATAACTAGCTGGAATTCCATCTACATGAGCAACAACTTTTTCTTCTTCATTAGAAACTGATGATATACCATATACGGAGCTTTACCTCCGTATAAAGGAACGGATACGAAGGACCCTTCGTAAATAGCGATGGTACCAAAGCAGACGCATCCGTAGCCGAAGCTACGATGTACACATCCGTAATCCTGGAGCTCCCAAAGATAATAACAAGCAGATACACATAAATTCTTTCCATGTTTATCCAATCCCCCGAAAAGGGAATGAAATCAAACACTCCAATAAACTAGGACACGGTCTAAGAGTCCTAGATATATCTTTTATACTTAGAAGATATCACGAGGGAAGGAAGGGATTTACCCTAAATTCCTATCTTCCTCTCCAAGGCTTTACCCTCTATATAAATAGAGGAGATGCCACACGGCACATCATCATATTCAACACATCGAAACCCTAAGTATTGACACATTCGACCTCCAAATCCTTAACTCTCACAAATAAACCCCAAGCCTTACAGATCGGCGAAGGGTTAACAATCATAGGCGTAAAGCAGCCTACGACCCTCTGACCGGAAAACCCTACTCACACCTTTGGTTGAGCCATAGTGCGATTATTTGATCAAACAAATTGGAGCCATCCGTGGGACCCTTGTTTCAAATTCGAACTCAGCCACGATCAAAAAAGAAAGAAAGCATTATGTCAAACCCTAATCCCTTTTCGGAACGACACGGGCCAGGCACCGTCCATGACCAGGATAAAGATAACGGCGAGACTCCCCCAGTCAGGGGGCCCAGCTCCCCAGACGAACAAAGGACTGGAGCGGGCCACCGATCCCTAGACGACCAGGCAGCAGGTCGATCGACCTGCCAGATAATGGCATTAAGCAAAGAAACAGATGGCAACCTTCACATAAAGGGGAGCGACGTTGAAGGAGATACAACTTCAGAATCAGAAGAAGATGTTGTGCCGCACCTTGGGTGCACCGCACAAGGTGACCCGCTACCGGCGGTATAGGAATCCAGGGAAGAAGACAGGAACCAGATCCAAGGTGAAGGAGGTAATCCCACAGCAATAGACAGGACCGACCTAAGGCCCACTGGAAGAGATCTGAGCAAGAAGAAGGAAGCAGGAAACAAAGAAGATGATTCCATAACAGCAAAAAGCCCAATGCTAGTATACCCGCCGTACCGATCTATCAGGGGACCCCGATAGGGATAACCGGAACAGACGTCATGAAGACAACATTCGGACTAGGGATATACCAGTCAGCGAGCGCATATCCACAGTACTACTACGGAGGATACTTTTACCAGTACGGAGGGCCACAAAGCCAGCACATTGGGACGCTGCTCTTTGGTGGAAGTTACCCAGGACACATGCAGGCATCATGGTACTACCCATACGGTATTGTGACCCCGTAGTAGCTTAAGGCAAGCCCGATAACTGGAGTCGAAAAAGACAAGGCTGAAAAAAAGGGATCGGAGCCTAAATGCAAGGGGTCATGCCCATAATTCGCAAAAGATTTACGCCAGCATGTACCTCCAGTGAAGATACTGGAGATCCAAGAATTACCTTGGTACGACGGTACCTGCAACGTCGATGAGTTCCTTAGGAAGGTCGACGAAGCAGCTAAGGTAGAAGGATGAAGCGGTCCATCAATCTGTCATGTCATCCTCTACCTCTTACACGGAAAGATAAGGGGGTGGCTCGAAAGCTTACCCGAAGAGAGCATACATGGTGACAAAGATTTCAAATCCAAATTAAAGAAAGAATTCAGCTCTCACCTGTTGGCACATGACATAAAACAGGAGGAGGATGAAGAGACATAAATTTTTTTCAAACGATACGGAGACAGCACTCGAAACCTAGTACGCATATCAGAGGAACGGAGGATATCCTGAGCCATACATGGCCTCTGGTAAAAAGAATTGATACGGCACTTATGCCTCGAAAAGCCAAGAAGCTACCTGGAATTGATAGAGAAATTCCACGAGTGGAGGAGTGCCGAAGAAATAGCAGAAAAAGCTATGGCCAAATGGAAAACCATGATAAAGAAGAACGAGAAGCAAACCGAGACAATCGAGGATGTAGCAACTGACGAGTTCCCTCCTACATGCAGTAGGACGAATAGCTACAAGAGAATAATTGGCAATCTCCGGAAAACGCCATCAGAAATCCTGTTACCAGAAGAAGTAGCAAAAACATTCGTCAGACCACTGCCGTTATCCGGAAGAGGAACCAGAAATCTAGACAAATTCTGTTGTTTTCACAACGGATATGGAGATAGTACGGATTACTACAGAGAGCTGTTAAGACAGATAGACATCGCAGTGAGAGAAATAAGCTAGCAAACCTGTTAAAAAGAAGCAGACCAAGCTTCGACGAAGCAGAACCAGAAGAGCACCGGAGGAGGATTGATGAGCGTTCATTTTATGATAAAAACCCCTATCAAAAGGCCTCATATCTATGTCTTAAATAGGTTAATATTCCGTAACTATCGGTACTTAATGAATCGTATGATTACGCAGGTTCATGGAAGATGTGAGTGAGGGTAAATGGCATCAAGTGACTCAAGATGAAGGCCTATGAAGTTACAAGACACAAGGAGGTGATTCGAGAGCTGAACGAAGAAAATTAAGAAGCAGCAGGAGCTGCCAGCGCCGCTGGCCCAGTCCCAGTGCTGCTGGAGCCCATCTCAGTGCCGCTGGGTGGCCCAGATCAACAACCGACTTATTTTACTATTTAAGCCGAAGCAGCCTTCAAAACCCTAGGAGAGAGACGATTCAGCAGCCCTAGCTGTAGATGCAGATATGTGTGACAGTAGCAACATAGATTTGGTTAACGTTTTTGTTCTTATGAATATTTATGTAATCGTTTAAATAATAAGTCGGTAGGACTTACGTTTGTATTTAATGATTACGTTTGAACTTCAATATGAAATATGTTTATGTTTATTGTTGTGTTTGTGTGTTATATATTGTTTTGCAGGTATAAAAATGTAGAGTCAAGGTATATAAGTGTCATAGAATACTTAAACGGTGACTGAACGTTATGTACAAGCGAAATAAGCAATCCAAGAAACACGTCCTCGTGCTGACGTCAGCAGCATGTAGGAATGCCTTCGTGCTGATGTCAGCGTGAAGACAAGGCTGTTTGGTGGATCGGGATTTAGCTACTTTGTGTGAAGTCCAAGCCCACACGAACACAAACCCTATTAGTATAAATACATCACTAATTTGTGTAATTAGTAACGAAATAGAACTTTGAAAGTCAAATTGTTGCACGTGTGATCTCCTACACGAATTAGCACTTCATGTGTGACCTTAGGTTGATTAATTACTCATTAATTGACAAAAGGCAAAGCAATCTAGTTATCTCAAGAGGATTCCACACTCTTGACATAACGAATCACGTCTTATTTATGATCCATTCAACGGTAGGGACTTAGAAGTGGTATCAGAGCCCTAAGGTTGATTACCAGAAGGTGTAAGATCGTATGAGTAGCTATTGATTGAAAAATCAATTCGAAATTTGAGTTTTTCATCAAATTCATAATCGTCTTCGTGCGACCTCGTGCTTACGTCAGCACGAGGTGATCTTCGTGATTAGATATGTGACAAGTGTCCTTCGTGTGTCACTTCGTGTCACGTGCTCTTCGTGCTACATTTCGTGCCAAGTGACCTTTGTGTGTCACTCCGTGTAACGTGTCCTTCGTGTGACCTCGTGCCACGTCAGCACGTACTCAGTGTCTTCGTGTGCTTCACTTCGTGCCACATCAGCATGAACTCGTATGCTACGGTAACTCTTTTTGTTTACGATTCAAAATGACTACTGTACCTGTTGCCGGAAACTCTCTTAATGCCACACTTATCAATCAAGTTATCATGCACGATCATGAAGTTGGTCGTGGTAATACACCTACAAAACTTTTTCGAATGGGAAATTATTGGATGTGGAAAAGGCGATTTGAAGATTATATTCGTCTAAATGATATTGATATGTGGGTGGTGATAACTCAAGGTTTTGACTGGCCAACTTATGAGAAAAATGGCGTAATTGGTAGATATACTTATACTGATATGCCAGATGATGAAAAGAAGAAATACGTTGTGGAAGGAAAGTCTCTTTCAACTCTTACTATGGCCTTATGTTGGTGCATGTTTCTCGGTGACAAAAGCATTCTAGATGTGTTACATATATTTATATATATTCAAGTCTTGTAATTTATCTTGTAATTAACGTTTGTCAATAATATTACCTTGGCATATATTGTTGATTATATTGGGATCCATTTATGTTTATGTATTTGTTTATTATTTGTATTTTGCAGGTTCTAGACATAACATGTAAAGAGTCATTAAGTTAATATTGTTTATGCGTTTAACAGCAGTTGAAATATTAACTTAATGTACTTCCAAAGGGAAGTTAAGTTAATTGTGTTTCTGCGTATTTACAGCAGGAGAAACATTAACTTAGTGAATACTTCCAATAGGTAATATAGACAATGTTGTTTCTGCGTATCCACAGTAGTAGAAACATTGTCGTAGCTAATGTTGGTTCTGCGTATATTTACAGCAGTTTAAACATTGGCTGAGTTAATGTTGGTTCTGCGTCTTGACAGCAGTTGAAACATTAACTCAAATATTCCTAAGTGTTATTTGAGTGTTCTCGGGAACTTGCAATTAGTTGCTTGTGGAGAGAACACTCAAAAGGTCATTTGAGGGTTCTTGGAACAAGCAAAAGTTTGCTTGTGGAAAGAACACTCAAATGGTCATTTGAGAGTTTCTGAGGAAACAAGCAAAAGTTTGCTTGTTCATAAGAACTCTCAAATGGTTTGAGAGTTTCTGTGGAAACAAGCAAAAGTTTGCTTGTGGAAAGAACACTCAAATGGTCATTTGAGAGTTTCTGAGGAAACAAGCAAAAGTTTGCTTGTTCATAAGAACTCTCAAATGGTTTGAGAGTTTCTGTGGAAACAAGCAAAAGTTTGCTTGTTCATAAGAACTCTCAAATGGTTTGAGAGTTTCTGTGGAAACAAGCAAAAGTTTGCTTGTTCATAAGAACTCTCAAATGGTTTGAGAGTTTCTGTGGAAACAAGCAAAAGTTTGCTTGTTCATAAGAACTCTCAAATGGTTTGAGAGTTTCTGTGGAAACAAGCAAAAGTTTGCTTGTTCATAAGAACTCTCAAATGGTTTGAGAGTTTCTGTGGAACAAGCAAAAGTTTGCTTGTGGAAAGAACACTCAAATGTTCATTTGAGAGTTTCTGAGGAACAAGCAAAAGTTTGCTTGTGGAAAGAACACTCAAATGGTCATTTGAGAGTTTCTGAGGAACAAGCAAAAGTTTGCTTGTTCATAAGAACTCTCAAATGGTTTGAGAGTTTCTGTGGAAACAAGCAAAAGTTTGCTTGTTCATAAGAACTCTCAAATGGTTTGAGAGTTCTTGGGAACAAGCAAAAGTTTGCTTGTGGAAAGAACACTCAAATGGTCATTTGAGAGTTTCTGAGGAACAAGCAAAAGTTTGCTTGTTCATAAGAACTCTCAAATGGTTTGAGAGTTTCTGTGGAAACAAGCAAAAGTTTGCTTGTACAAAGAACACTCAAATGGTCATTTGAGAGTTTCTGTGGAACAAGCAAAAGTTTGCTTGTGGAAAGAACACTCAAATGTTCATTTGAGGGTTCTTGGGAACAAGCAAAAGTTTGCTTGTGGAAAGAACACTCAAATGGTCATTTGAGAGTTTCTGAGGAACAAGCAAAAGTTTGCTTGTTCATAAGAACTCTCAAATGGTTTGAGAGTTTCTGTGGAAACAAGCAAAAGTTTGCTTGTTCATAAGAACTCTCAAATGGTTTGAGAGTTTCTGTGGAAACAAGCAAAAGTTTGCTTGTGGAAAGAACACTCAAATGGTCATTTGAGAGTTTCTGAGGAACAAGCAAAAGTTTGCTTGTTCATAAGAACTCTCAAATGGTTTGAGAGTTCTTGTCACTTTCCTATAAATAGAGGGTGTGTGTATGCGTGTTCTAACAAGAGTGTAGAGAGAAAAACGAGCAAAACCTAGAGAGAGAAACCCAAGAACACGCACGGTTTCCTTGTGGGTACTCGACTCACGCACGAACCGCAAAACACACACCCGGTTTGGACGGCTCGTAGACTTAGATTACCACGTTGGTTGGTAAAGTTTGTCCGGAGAGCCGTTTCACTATAGTAACCAAATACGGGTGTTTATATTCACGCAAAAAGATATATATATATATATGTGATATATATATCATAAAAGGTAGATATAGAAACCGTGGGTTATCTCGAGGAATTCCGCACCTCGACATATCCTTAAGTCAATCTCGGTTCGGTAAGACCCGAGGGACTTACAACTGGTATCAGAGCCATAGGTTATCAACAACCTTGGTTCGAGATTTATTACGGTTTGTATATCCCGTTTTTGCGTGTTCTTAGGTGGAGAAGTGTTTTCGGGCGCGTTTTGGAATAAAGGTTCAAACTTGACGCCAAAATAAGACATAACTCATTCCTAAGATCATTTCTCAAGTTTTCATTGATCAAGGAACAATATCGGGTTCGGGATCTAAGAAATTATGAGAAAGTGGTGTTTTGCGTGTTCTTGGTATGTACTTTGCGTGTTTCTGAAGTACAGTACTAGTTTGCGTGTTTTCGATACAACCAAGGCAGTTTGCGTGTTTCAGTGATTTACGCGTTTTGTTTGAGTATTCTTGTGGTTTGAGAGTTCTAGTGGTTTGCGCGTTTCGTACACTTTTGCGTGTTTCATTCAACCGCAGTTTGCGTGTTTTCGATACAACCAGGATTTGCGTGTTTCATACAGTGTTTGCGTGTTTTCGATACAACCAAGGAGTTTGCGTGTTTCGATACACAGGTTTGCGTGTTTTCGATACAACCAAGGCAGTTTGCGTGTTTCGATACGGTTTGCGTGTTTCGAAGTACAGTACTAGTTTGCGTGTTTTCGATACAACCAAGGCAGTTTGCGTGTTTCAGTGATTTACGCGTTTTGTTTGAGTATTCTTGTGGTTTGAGAGTTCTAGTGGTTTGCGCGTTTCGTACACTTTTGCGTGTTTCATTTGCATGTTCCCATTTGCGTGTTCTTATATTGGACATAATACACAATGGCCGCAAACTATCTTAACCAATTAATACTTATGGACCATGAGACTGGTAAGGGTAATTCACCACCCAAGCTAATGATCATTGACCAATACTTTTCTTGGAAAGGTCGATTCGAATCCTTTATGCAATTCACGGACATTAGAATGTGGACTTGTATGACCGAAGGATATAGTACCCCGACATATGAGGACAGTGGTGTTAACAAAGTTTATGCTTACCAAGATATGACTGAATCTAATAAAAAAATGTATGAGGCAGAGAAAAAGGCATTATCATGTTTAAAAATGTCATTGCCACAAGAAATATTACATTTATTTAATGGATTCAGTACATCAAATGAACTTTGGTTAGCATTAAAAAATCATTGTGAAGGGGATGAAATACTTAAAAAGAATCGTAGAACCTTCTAAAGCATCAGTATAATGTATTTAATGGGTTAAGAAGTGAAAACTTAGATCAACTAATTATAAGGTATTATCATTTGCTAGCAGAGTTGCAAGCATTTGAAGTTACCTATTCTAAGGAAGAAAAAGTCGAGAAATTTTTGAGAGTTCTAGTGGTTTGCGTGTTTCTACACTTTTGCGTGTTTCATTTGCGTGTTTCCATTTGCGTGTTCTTATATTGGACATAATACACAATGGCCGCAAACTATCTTAACCAATTAATACTTATGGACCATGAGACTGGTAAGGGTAATTCACCACCTAAGCTAATGATCATTGACCAATACTTTTCTTGGAAAGGTCGATTCGAATCCTTTATGCAATTCACGGACATTAGAATGTGGACTTGTATGACCGAAGGATATAGTACCCCGACATATGAGGACAGTGGTGTTAACAAAGTTTATGCTTACCAAGATATGACTGAATCTAATAAAAAAATGTATGAGGCAGAGAAAAAGGCATTATCATGTTTAAAAATGTCATTGCCACAAGAAATATTACATTTATTTAATGGATTCAGTACATCAAATGAACTTTGGTTAGCATTAAAAAATCATTGTGAAGGGGATGAAATACTTAAAAAGAATCGTAGAACCTTCTAAAGCATCAGTATAATGTATTTAATGGGTTAAGAAGTGAAAACTTAGATCAACTAATTATAAGGTATTATCATTTGCTAGCAGAGTTGCAAGCATTTGAAGTTACCTATTCTAAGGAAGAAAAAGTCGAGAAATTTTTGAGTTCCTTGCCGGAAAAGTGGAGTAATTATATATTACCACTTTGCAGGAAAAAGCAGATTTCTCTGATATGTCTTTGACTCAGATAGTTGCTAAGTTTAGGGGACAAGAAATGAAACTAAAAAGGAGGGAAGCAGGATATAATAATGCTCAGATTCCTGAGCTTTATTATGGTAGGCCTACGATCAATGTAAGTCCAGGTTCCCCTGATGGAAGCACAAGGGCATTCCTGAGTGAAGATGTTGACTTACAAAAGATCTCGTTTGACTCTAAAGGGAACATATGTCTTGTTTCAAGTCAGAGCGACGATGTAGGCAATCTTGGATATCCTACCTCCAGTGCTAGTTCCACCGTGCCTATAAGTGTCAAATGTGCGGAAAGTCACTTATCCGTTCTTGCGTCATTTGTGACATCATATGAACAATTTATCCAAGGAAAGGTTCAAGATCCTAGTCTTATAGATGAAGACTACGAGCAGATTGATCCTTTGGACTTAGAAGAGATGGATTTGCAATGGCAAATGGCTATGCTAACCCTTCGGGCTAAACGGTTCTTATCAAGAAAAGGGCGAAAGGTCGTGGGTTCCAAGCTTGGCTTTGATAAGTCAAAGATAAAGTGTTATAATTGCGATGGCTTTGGACACTTTGCTAGGGAATGCCAGAGACCTAAGAAGGATGATAGGTCTATTGTGACTCATCAGAACTTTAACCAAGGTGGATCAGCAATTCCTTCAGGTGCTTCACAACGAAGATATTATCAAGGGTCAAGTTCGAATGTTAGTAACTCTTCTCAACAAAACAGTTATCAAGGTTCCAAAGTTGAAAGTCCAAACTCTAATAACCAAAATGGGTCAAGAGCTTTGGTGGTTCAACAACAGGAAGGTTCATATGACTGGGCACGATTGTTGAAGAAACCAACAATGCCTACCTGGTTGAGATTAGTTCAGATGTGTCATCAGATTCAGAATCAGAGACTCTAGAAGGCGTTGACACTAGATCATTCAAAAACCCTGATAAATCAATAGTTGTGAGCAGTTCAAACAAAGTCAAAGATCAAAAGACAACATCGGGTCTGATGAAATTCATGACAAACTTGACTATCACAAAGTGTCCAGTTTCAGTAGAAAGGACTGACAGCATGTGAAATATAGATACTGGAAGTTCTATACATGTCATTGGAGATAGTAGTGTTTTTTCAGACTTTGTAAAGATTTCTGATGTTCAGATGAACTTTGCCGGACCTGCTCAGGGGATCGCAACTGGTCATGGTAAAGTGGGGATCACTAATCTTCATCTTGAGAAGGTGTATCATATTGAACATCTTAGTCAAAATCCTTTGAGTGTCAGTCAAATGCATGATGTATGTCATGAGTGGGACAAGGATCATAATAATGTTCCTCGTTTGGTTCCTGAAGCCTCCAGGGTTGATGTGCTATCAACAGGCAGAGGAGTAATTCTGGAAGAAAATGAGACATTACATTTGAGACACTCAAAGTCAACTCCATTAAATCCTGTGAAAACAATGGATGAAGTTTTGGAAAGACTGTCGTGCATTGAAGAGATGACTGAGTATGGAATTCCTATTATGGAAGAAAATCTCAGGAGATTCAATACGAAGAAAAATTTCAAGAGGATTTCCTGCTTCATATGTCGTACGAAGGGTCATGCTGCTAGTAAGTGTCCAAGTAAAGGAATGAATAGAGATTTGACTCATGCATGGTCAAAACCTTCAGGTACTGGGATATGCTCAAGCAGTGATGGTCACTCGTCAGACAATTTATCCAGGATTAATGAGAGAAATCTGAGAAATAGTTCTCAGAAAGTGAAGGGAAAAGATATGATGAACGAACAACACAGGAAATCAATTGGAGATCCTGTTGGTTCTTTTCAAAGACTTTCCATACCTTCCTTATCTACTCAAAGATCTAAAGATTTAAAGAAGAAATCAGTTGAAGAATTTCATTTCAGACAAGTGTATAATCATGGGACTTCTTCACATTACCCTTCTTCAAGTAAAAGATCAGAGAATTTTGGCATTAGATATCCTTCAAACATACATGGAGTGAAATCATCTGCCAAGATTACAGAATATCACAGTACTTATTATGATCGTTTTGCTGGAAGAAGTGGGAATGGTTTCAGATCAACATCTCAGAATTATTATGTTGGTGAATCATCTAATGCCTATCATAAGAAACAACATCAAGATGATTCAAATCAATTAAATAAGATTTTGGGTAAAGGAGGATGGGGAGAATTTGCATATCGGGATGATTCGGGAAGAATCCGGACAAAGAAGGTCTGGGTTCTTGACGAAGAAAACTAATTTCCCTTTGTTTGTGCGAAGGACATAGTCAAGGAGGACCATGCATTTTTGGTGATCGGTGACTGAGTCCTAGGAACATTTTTGGGAAAAGCAAGTATATATAAAGAACTACTTTATGTTGTGCTTGTTAATAAATCATTTCAGATAACATGATTATTTATATAATGGTTGTTATCTAGTGATGAATATGCAAAGTTGATTTATTTGTTATGGCTACACTAAGGCCTTTGATCGATCGCATTTCTTGTTGCTAGTCCAGTTGATTGGGATGAGAAACTCTTAGTTATCATCTCTCAAGAACCATCATAATTTCAGAAAATGCAACACAAAAATATAATAATGGTTTAAGGGGGAGTCGTTACTGCAAGAGAAATGAAGAAGACATGTGGCACTTAAGTTTACTCATCTGCTACATCCGATCTACTTTGTAAGTAATTATTCCTTCTAAAGCCTCTTCAGTGTACTCAAACAATTTAAGGGGGAGTCGTTACTGTAAGAGACATGAAGAAAACATATGGCATTTTAGTTTACTCATTTGCTATATCCGATCTTTTTGTAGTAATTACTCTTTCTAAAACTCACTCAAATATACCAGATTAAGCGTGACTATTTTAAGATGGGTTAGAGTAATTTTGATTTTAAAATTACTGTGATCGATTTTTTAATCTTATGCTTCGAAAGGTATATTGAAAGGACAGTATTAAGCATGACTATTACAAGATTTGTTAGAGTAATTTTGATTTTAAAATTACTGTGATCGATTTTGTAACCTTATGCTCCGTAAGGTTCTTGCTAATAATAAAAGGGTTCTATTCCACGAGAGACAATGCTATTTAGGGTACCTGATTTCCAGGGGGAGTTAGCTGTGTTCTTTGTGAACACTGAACAAATGTGTATCGTGATAAGGGTATAGTGTAAGTGAAGACAAATTTGAGTGTGTTTGGTACACCTCGAATTAGGTCTTGTATGTAAATTGCTCGAAAGATTAAGTGAAATACTTAAGGTTTCGGTCAAAATAGGTCAAGCGGAGTCACTGAGTTGATGTACTTGACAGATATTTTGATTTGCAATTTACCTTAAATAATTGAATCGAAGATACTTAATGTGTGAGCTAACATGATAAAGGTTTTGATTCTAATCTTAATCGGTAGAATCAGCCATAAACTATCTGTTATATATCGGTTTAAGTATTTACAAGTTCAATAATTTACCATTGAGATGAATACATGTGTTGTATAGACCTCATGAGTTTGCTGATGTGGTCGCAGAATTATTTATCCTAAATGGATGTGTGTCAACCGTTAAGATAAAGGATCTCCAAAGTGTTTGAAAATTGGGTCTATCCAGTCCGGAATGGAGAAAACTCAAGCTTAAAATGGAAGCAGAATATACTTACACGTCAACAACTCAGTAAAATTCAAACGGAGACGAAGATATAGATGGAGAGATTGTTTATCGTGGTATTCAATCTTATGTCTTTATTTTTGTTGTATTTGAATTTATAAAACAGCATTGATTGTGTCCAATGTCTGTTAATGTCAGATACTTGACAATGGTGCTTTGTAAATTCATTAATTAGTTACATATCAGGTCTTAATTTAATGATTGTACATTGCAAGTTTGTTCAAGTTGTAACATCTATCGAGAATTTCTTTATCGAGAAAAACACGGATAATTATGATATGAAAAAGTGGTTTGTATCTTTCTTGTCGTGTTTTCTAAGGAATTCTTTCTGTTAATCATATCAGGTTCAAGAAAATTCTTTGTGAATTTTCAAAGTGTTAATCAAGTTCATGAAGGTTGAGTTTTGGTGAGTCAAGGTTCAGATGAATCGAAATAATAGGTTAAGTGTATTATGCATGTTTTGCCAAGTGAACTACATATGTGTGTTCTGTCAAATGGGCTAAGTATGCGTGTTTGAGTTAAGTGGGCTAACTTTGCGTGTTACATCTTGTGCCTCATTTGCGTGTTCTGGCATACTGGGCCAGATATGCGTGTTTGTGTGTATGTCTTAGGGTTTACGTGTTGTGAAGGGGTATATAAAAGAATATCTGACAAGAAATACGCATTTAATACCATATTTAAACTCATTTGCGTGTTTCATCAAAAACCCTCCATATTTGCGTGATCTTCTTCGCACTGTTCACACACATACTTCGATTCACAAGACTTGATATTTTCATGTTTAAAATACAAGAAACACTTACATTAACACTTATCGAACAAAGGTATATGATTAACAAGGTTTCTTAATCCAGATTTCATGTATATTTGTCAAAGATTTAGAGTTTTTATTTTCGGTTAATAAATCTCTAAAAAGGACATCAATATTGAAATGGATAAATAAATGGAACCAATAAACTGATAAATCGGACCTATAGGATGTTATTCGTACCAGATTTAAGAGTTTTAGGGTTCAAATCGACTGGATTAATTTTTGAAAGATGAACAGTTGTTTGCGTGTTCTTCACCATATGCGTGTTCATACGTACCAGTTCATCTTCAAACATTTCCAGGATTTGCGTGTTCTGATGATGACGTCATCATGAAAAACACGCAAATGACCAGATATGCGTGTTTCTAAGTAAAATACACCATTTGCGTGTTTTAATCACCATTTGCGTGTTGTTACTTATATGTGTGTTTCATGACTTAGAAAATTTTTAAATTGGAAAAATTTTAAGTAAAATATGAAACAATGAACGTATTATTTAGTCAAACCCGACACCATATGTGTGTAGTGTCACTATATGTGTGTTTCATGACTTAGAAAATTTTTAAATTGGAAAAATTTTAAGTAAAATATGAAACAATGAACGTATTATTTAGTCAAACCCGACACCATATGTGTGTGTATAAGGAATTTGTTTGTTCTTGTAAGTCCCAACTCAATAGATGGTACTACTGAAGACACCTCTATGTCGATGGTGGAGTTACTTTGTAATATATGCACTGAACTAGAGACGACCAATTGCAGTGTGTATATACCAAGTTCTAGATAGATTACTTATTTAAAAGACAATAAGTAAAGAACAATGCAATAATACAAAATACTTGTAAAATAAATTGATGAGACAATATGTAATTTTCAAGTGTAATTTATTTATTGATGTTAAATAAATTACAAGGTTGTTGCGGAACCAAGATAATACAAGAATGTAAATATCCTAATAACCTATGAACTACAATTGATCTACACTCGGAATTTCTCTAAACAATCGAAACACTTAAAGTTGTGAAATGTTCCTTTTTACAATTGAGAGAATATTGCACAAGTTCACCAAGAATATTGCAGGTATGCAAAGTGTGAAGTATTCAACTTAAATTCTTGGTTGTGCAATGACTTGTATTTATAGGCAAAGCTAACATTGGGATGTTAACTTTGGCCGTACAAATGTGGTTGAGAACATTTAAGGAATAGCATTTAATTCCATAAAATGCAGTGTAAAGTTGCAGGATAAAGCAACTTTATTCAACCAGCTTTATGTACCTTTTAGTAATTAAATAATAAGATAAGTCTTATTATCCGGGTAAAAGGACATAAAGCACAAAAGTCAATTCCTCGTAATCAGTGTAAAGTTGCAGGATAAAGCAACTTTATTCAACCAGCTTTATGTACCTTTTAGTAATTAAATAATAAGATAAGTCTTATTATCCGGGTAAAAGGACATAAAGCACAAAAGTCAATTCCTCGTAATCAGTGTAAAGTTGCAGGATAAAGCAACTTTATTCAACCAGCTTTATGTACCTTTTAGTAATTAAATAATAAGATAAGTCTTATTATCCGGGTAAAAGGACATAAAGCACAAAAGTCAATTCCTCGTAATCAGTGTAAAGTTGCAGGATAAAGCAACTTTATTCAACCAGCTTTATGTACCTTTTAGTAATTAAATAATAAGATAAGTCTTATTATCCGGGTAAAAGGACATAAAGCACAAAAGTCAATTCCTCGTAATCAGTGTAAAGTTGCAGGATAAAGCAACTTTATTCAACCAGCTTTATGTACCTTTTAGTAATTAAATAATAAGATAAGTCTTATTATCCGGGTAAAAGGACATAAAGCACAAAAGTCAATTCCTCGTAATCAGTGTAAAGTTGCAGGATAAAGCAACTTTATTCAACCAGCTTTATGTACCTTTTAGTAATTAAATAATAAGATAAGTCTTATTATCCGGGTAAAAGGACATAAAGCACAAAAGTCAATTCCTCGTAATCAGTGTAAAGTTGCAGGATAAAGCAACTTTATTCAACCAGCTTTATGTACCTTTTAGTAATTAAATAATAAGATAAGTCTTATTATCCGGGTAAAAGGACATAAAGCACAAAAGTCAATTCCTCGTAATCAGTGTAAAGTTGCAGGATAAAGCAACTTTATTCAACCAGCTTTATGTACCTTTTAGTAATTAAATAATAAGATAAGTCTTATTATCCGGGTAAAAGGACATAAAGCACAAAAGTCAATTCCTCGTAATCAGTGTAAAGTTGCAGGATAAAGCAACTTTATTCAACCAGCTTTATGTACCTTTTAGTAATTAAATAATAAGATAAGTCTTATTATCCGGGTAAAAGGACATAAAGCACAAAAGTCAATTCCTCGTAATCAGTGTAAAGTTGCAGGATAAAGCAACTTTATTCAACCAGCTTTATGTACCTTTTAGTAATTAAATAATAAGATAAGTCTTATTATCCGGGTAAAAGGACATAAAGCACAAAAGTCAATTCCTCGTAATCAGTGTAAAGTTGCAGGATAAAGCAACTTTATTCAACCAGCTTTATGTACCTTTTAGTAATTAAATAATAAGATAAGTCTTATTATCCGGGTAAAAGGACATAAAGCACAAAAGTCAATTCCTCGTAATCAGTGTAAAGTTGCAGGATAAAGCAACTTTATTCAACCAGCTTTATGTACCTTTTAGTAATTAAATAATAAGATAAGTCTTATTATCCGGGTAAAAGGACATAAAGCACAAAAGTCAATTCCTCGTAATCAGTGTAAAGTTGCAGGATAAAGCAACTTTATTCAACCAGCTTTATGTACCTTTACCCGGATAATAAGCCTTATCTTATTATTTAAGTATTAAAAGGTACATAAAGGTGGTTGTGTAAAGTCACTGTAACATGCGACTTTACAACACTTTTTAAGGAATTAAATGCTATTCCTTAAATGCTTCCAACCACATTTGTACGGCTAAAGTTAACATCCATATGTTAACTTTGCCTATAAATACAAGTCATTGCACAACCAAGAAACACAAGTTATTCAACAAGTATTCGTTCTCTCCAGTTGTTTTAGCCTCAAATATAAATTTTAGCCTCAATGGTGCTGCAATAGGTGTGTTTTTCGATGGGATTGAATCATATTTGTATTTTCTTAACAAATCTCTGACATATTTTCCTTGGTTTATGAAAATTCCATTTTCAGTTTGCTTAATCTGAAGACCTAAGAAAAATGTTAATTCACCCATTAAACTCATCTCATACTCAGATGACATGATTTTAGAAAACTTTTTACACATTGCATCATCAGTTGAACAAAATATAATGTCATCAACATAAATTTGTACCAATAAGATATTACCTCTTTCTTTCAAGATGAATAAGGTATTATCTATTGCACCTCTTTGAAAGCCATTTTTAAGAAGATGTTTAGTTAGAGTATCATACCAGGCTCTTGGGGCTTGTCTTAGACCATACAATGCTTTGTTCAGTCTATAAACCCAATGAGGATGCTTCTCATCGATGAAACCTGGAGTCTGCTTAACATATACTTCTTCTTCCAATGTTCCATTAAGGAACGCACTTTTGACATCCATCTGGAAGACCTTGAACTGCAGATGGGCTGCATAAGCCAAAAATATTCTGATGGCTTCAAGTCTTGCAACTGGAGCAAAAGTTTCATCAAAGTCAACGCCTTCTGCTTGACAATAACCCTGGGCAACTAATCTGGCCTTGTTTCTTACAACATGGCCATCTTCATCCATCTTGTTTTGGTAGACCCATCTGGTACCAATGGGTTCTTTCTTTAACCCTGGTGGACAAGGAACAAGCTCCCAAACATTGTTCCTTTCAAACTGGACGAGCTCTTCTTGCATAGCTTCCACCCAGCTTGGGTCTGCCATAGCCTCGTCAATCTTCTTCGGTTCAATTAAAGATAAGAAGGTGACGTTTAAGCATTGCTCACTGGTGGCTCTTCTAGTCTGAACCCCACTATTTGGATCTCCCACAATTTGTTCAATTGGATGTGCTCGAGTCCATCTAGTGTATTGACTAGGCTGGTGTAAAACAATATCAGTGCAAGTCACCTGGCGATCTTCTTCAGTTGCATTAGCTTCTGGAGGAGGATCAGTCCAAACTACTTCTACATCCTCATCAGAGTCAATGAGGTCACGATTTGCATCATGAAATTCTTCATTCAAAGTCATTTCTTGAAGAACTGGAGAAGTTGGAGTTTGAACTGGTGCTGATATTGTGGTGGCACGTATATCAGATCCAATCACCAATTCTTGTGGTAAGTTGAAATTGATGGAGGGATAGAATGATGTGTCACAGGTGCTGTTCTTCTTCTTAACTGGTTCCAATTTGTTGTAACTGGAAACATCTTTTGGTGAAACAACTGACCGATGAACTTGGTCAGTTTCACTAAAATTGATTGGAACGACTGGAGTAATATCAAGGCTTGGTCTCTTGTTGATTGCTTCAGTTGATTCGTCGAATATGACATGAATTATTTCATGAACCTTTTGGAGTCTATAATTATAAACTCTAAAGGCCTTTCGAATATCTGAATAACCTAAAAATACACCTTCATCAGCTTTTGCATCAAACTTTCCAAGCTGACTGGAATCGTTTAAGATATAAACTGGACAACCAAATACATGAAAGTATCCAATATTTGGTTTACGATTCCTGAGTACTTCATAGGCAGTCTTCTTATGTCTCTTGATGTAGACTGACCGAATTTCTGTGTGACAAGAAGTTGAAACTGCTTCTGCCCAAAAACTGGTGGGAAGACCTGATTCAAATAGCATACTTCTGGCTGCTTCTATCAGTGTGCGATTCTTTCTTTCCACAACTCCATTCTGCTCTGGAGAGTGTGCTGATGAGAAGTTTTGAGAGATGCCAGTGTCATTGCAAAATGTTTCAAGTACCTTATTTTGAAAATCAGTACCATTATTACTTCATAACTCACAAACTTTTCGAGTATATTTGAGTTCAATTCTTTTGATGAGAGAGATGATTTCAGCAGGTGCATCACTTTTGGATCTGAGGAATACCACCCAGCAGTATCTGGTGAATTCATCAACCACAACTAGAGTGTACTTCTTTCCAGCTCTTGTTTGAACATTCACTGGACTAAAGGGATCCATATGTAGCAAGTGAAGAGGTTCAGTGATGCTAAAGTTTTGCCTAGTTTTGAAACTGGCTCTTTTCTACATGCCCATCTCACACCCTGGACATGGCTTTTCTTTATTGAAAGAAATTTGAGGTATCCCATCAACCAGTTGTTTGCGAGACAACTTGTTAATATTTTTAAAATTATGATGGGATAATCTTTTATGCCATAGCCAGTTGGTGTCCTCATCAGCCTTGGTATAGAAACATTGCTCTTTTGGAGCTGGTTCCATATCCATGATGTACACATTTCCTCTTCTTGGTGCAACCATCACCACTTTCCAATCCTTGTTAAATATGGTTCCTTGAGCAATATCGAACAAAACTCTGAAGCCATCATCACAAAGTTGGCTGACACTGATCAGGTTGTATTTCAAACCATTCACAAATGCAACTCTTTTGAATTCGACTTGTCCATTATTGAGCACACCATATCCTTCAGTCTTTCCAGATTGATCATTACCAAATGTCACTGTCGGTCCATCCTGGACAGTGAACTCTTCAAGCAGGGACTTACATCCGGTCATAGTCCGGCCAGCAGCGCTGTCCAGATACCAGATATTCTTCTTTCGATCGCCCTGCACATACACAAAAATCATTAGTTATTTTTGTGAACCCATCTTTTCTTGATGGGTTCACTGGACTTCTCTATAGAAGTCACAGTAGATTGTTGTGGTGTTGAACCGGAGGCTGCATCTGGAGCTTTTTCACCAGCTCCAGGTGCAGGAGTAAAAACGATTGGTACTTGATACTTACTCCCCTGATTTTTACCAGATTTAGTTCCAGATGGAACATTCTTTTGATTAGGTTTTGAAGGGAGTGGTTTAATATTTTGTTTGAAAACTGGAGGTAATGAACCTCCTTCCAGATTTTTAATCCGGGCAGTACAACTCTGAACCTGTCGAGACAAAAGTTGGAGTTGACTTTCCAGATTAACCAAAATATTATTTTCATCAGGCAGCTGAACCTTGGACCTTGGTTCAGCTGGAGTTTTAGTCTGTCGGGTCTTGGGCACCTTAGACTTTTGAGGTAAAGGCTTGTTACCAGTAGCCCTTTTAACTGGAGCATTAGCCTGTTTGGCTCCAGGTTTAACCTCAATTGGGGTGGTCTCAATGGGTTCAGTTTCAACAGCTTCAGGTTGATCATAAGGTGTTTCAACCCTGAGAGCTGGAGGCAATGCATGAAGATCTGGTATGAGAGCTGCCATCTCCAGATCTTCAGATTTCCATGCATTATTCTGGGCATCGATAGTTCTTGAAAATGCATCATAGTTTTTACCAGATGCTTTTACCCATGACTTGATAATCTTTTGTTCTTTTTCAAGATCAGAAAATAGTTTTTGATTATCAAGTTCCAAAGCCTCAATCTTTAAAACTGACTCCTTGAGAGCCAACTGGACACTTTGTAAATCATTAAGTTGTGGCTTAACGTTGTTCAGTTCAATTAAGATAGTGTCAAGATATCTTTCATTATCAGCTCTTACAGTTTCCACAAAAGCTAAATCACCACTTAATGATTCAGCCAGGTCCAGTTTCAGTTCAGGGTCAACTTGGTTGTCATAATCACATACCTTTTTCAAGATGATGTCCACCCATCTTCCAGTGATGACATCTTCTTTTGCCACGTGCTGCTGCTGTTGATCTTCCAAGGCCATGAAACACATGTCCCTTTCCTCTTCTTCATCAGCTGATGAGTCATCAGAGTACTCCCATTTTCCCTCAGTTTGTGCCATTAAGCACTGATCCTTTTCCTTTTCCATGGACAGGAGGGCAATCTGGGCCATAAGCTTCTTGTATTTAGCTTTGTAGCTATCATCAGGCCGATTGAAATTAGGGACAGGGGGGCCAGTTTGTTTGTTCAACTGACTAGATTTGCATTCCTTCATAAAGTGACCTTTCTTACCACACTTATAGCAGGTAAGATTGGTTTTATCCAGAGAGCTGGAGCTAGAAGCATTGTTTGGGCTATTAAATCTTTTAGATTTATCTTTAAACCTGTTAAAGGTTTTATCAATCATGGCGACCAGATCATCATCATCAGTTTCATCACAACCATCACTGATTTTAGTGGTCAGGCCAGAGTTCAAGAAACTATTTAACATCTCCTTCATTGAGTATTCCTGGACACTCTCTGCAGACATTAAGGCAGCACAAGGTCGCTCAGGTACACTAGCAACCTTGGGACTCTGGGCATGGTTCATGGCATCCTTCTCAGCCACCAGTCTTGCAGCATTATTATCTTCAGTGAATCTGAAGGCTCCATAGAGCGATGCAAGAGTATGGCTGTGCAAGGTTTTACCTTGTCTCAAGACAAGAACCATGTTTTCCCATTTGGAAGGAAGAATATCACAAAACTTCTCAAGAAAAATATCCTTATCCTTCTCTACACCCAAGCCTCTCAGCTGATTAATGAGGCTAGAAAATCTGGTGTATGGACCAGTTAGAGTTTCATTGGGTAAGGCAAAGAAGGATTCATACTTCTTGTTCAAGGAAACTTTCCTGGTGACAATAGTGTCATCACCTCCTTCAAACTGAATAACTAATTCATACCACATTGACTTGGCACTGGGGAACAACATAAGTGTTGGAATTAGATCTTCAGGGACAGCTCCAAGGATTATGTTCTTGAGTCTGGTGTCCAGATCTACAAGTCTACGATCCTCATCAGACCAATGGTCTTCCATCTTTTCTCTTGAACCTCTTCTTCCAGTTGGATCTAGAAGAGGACTTACCCCAAGAGACATGGGTATATATGGTCCATCCTTAAGGATTTTCAACATATACCTCTCTATCCCACCAAAATGCAAAAGCATTCTAGCCTTCCATGTACCAAAAGTCTCACTGTTTCCATCGAATTTGGGAACAGGAGTGTTAGAATAATGTACGTGGACGTGGTTTAGGGTATGGCTAAGGAGTTCTCCGTTCGGGAAGAAATTCGGGATAGGAAATCTGGAGGAAGAACAGTTGCTCGGATTGAAGATGGTGAAGAATCAAGACTAGTTGCTGAAGTCAAAGCACTCTCAAAGCAAATGAATGAGAGGTTTGACAACCAAGATAACAGGTTCAAGAGTCTTGAGAGAGATGTTAAGGTTATGGCGGATGGGTGTGATTATTGTGGAGAGTTGCATTACAGTGAGGATTGCCCGGACAAGCCAGCTCAGGATGTTAATTATATTCAGAATCAACCGCAGGGAAATTTCGGTCAGAACACCGGTTATCAAAACCGGAATTCAGGTACTTCTTATCCCTCGTCTTCTTTTAATGCTAATAATTCTGGGTATGGTGGCAACAGGTTCAGCAGGTTTAACAGTCAGCAGAGCATGACTGCTGAACTGAGAGATATTGTAAGCCTCAACAAAATCCTAAGCCTCAACAAAATCCTAAGCCTCAACAAAATCCTAAGCCTCAATATAGAAGCTAAGCTCAGACTAAAATTCAAATAGGCAGCTCGGGACATTACCGAGCAATACTCAACAAAATCCTAAGCCTCAACAAAATCCAAGGCTTCCGTCAAACGATAAAGGAAATTACAATCCTCCAAATGCTCGTAATGAGCAAGTAAACGCGATCACAACAAGAACAGGTAATACTTATAATTCGGCTAATCCATTACCTAATGATGTTACTCCTTTTGTGCAGGTAGAAGCTGATGATTCCGTTGATGATGAGATTGAGATGGAGCCGATCCCAGCCGTGAAAACACCGGCCGTTCCATCCAAGATCGTTGAGAAACCAACCGTTGAGAAGCCACAGGTTAAGCCATATCAACCGCATATTCCATTTCCTCAACGATTGAAGAAAGCGAAGAGCAAGGAGAATTTTAAGAAGTTTGTTGAATTGATTCAAAATGTTAACATTACTCTACCTTTAGTTGATCTTCTTGCAGGTATGCCTAACTATGCGAAGTTTCTCAAAGAACTCATTTCGGATAAAATGAAGTTGGAAAAGGCGAAGACGGCAGTCATGAGTGTCGAGTGTTCCGCCATCATCAAGAACGAGATTCCCCCTAAGTTGGAAGATCTAGGGAGTTTTCTTATCTCTTGTTCTTTTGGTGCTTTGTTGTATAAGGCATTAGCCGATCTAGGGGCTAGCATTAATTTGATGCCTTATTCGGTTTATAAAAAGTTGTCTTTAGGTGAATTGACCCCTACTCGTATGAGCATTCGGCTAGCTGACCGATCATTCCAATATCCCATGGGGATAGCGGAAAATTTACAGATTAAAGTGGGTCATATGATCTTTCCAGTCGATTTTGTTATACTCGAAATGGAGGCGGATGTAAATGTGCCTCTAATTCTTGGCCGACCCTTCCTTATGACCGCGGATGCCATCATCCGGGTTAAGGCTAAGGAGATTTCCTTAGGTGTCGGTGATGACCGAGTAGTCTTTAATGTTGATAAAGCTCTTAAACATCCTTATTCATGTGATGAATCTTAGCCTCAACAAAATCCTAAGCCTCAACAAAATCCTAAGCCTCAACAAAATCCTAAGCCTCAACAAAATCCTAAGCCTCAACAAAATCCTAAGCCTCAACAAAATCCTAAGCCTCAACAAAATCCTAAGCCTCAACAAAATCCTAAGCCTCAACAAAATCCTAAGCCTCAACAAAATCCTAAGCCTCAACAAAATCCTAAGCCTCAACAAAATCCTAAGCCTCAACAAAATCCTAAGCCTCAACAAAATCCTAAGCCTCAACAAAATCCTAAGCCTCAACAAAATCCTAAGCCTCAACAAAATCCTAAGCCTCAACAAAATCCTAAGCCTCAACAAAATCCTAAGCCTCAACAAAATCCTAAGCCTCAACAAAATCCTAAGCCTCAACAAAATCCTAAGCCTCAACAAAATCCTAAGCCTCAACAAAATCCTAAGCCTCAACAAAATCCTAAGCCTCAACAAAATCCTAAGCCTCAACAAAATCCTAAGCCTCAACAAAATCCTAAGCCTCAACAAAATCCTAAGCCTCAACAAAATCCTAAGCCTCAACAAAATCCTAAGCCTCAACAAAATCCTAAGCCTCAACAAAATCCTAAGCCTCAACAAAATCCTAAGCCTCAACAAAATCCTAAGCCTCAACAAAATCCTAAGCCTCAACAAAATCCTAAGCCTCAACAAAATCCTAAGCCTCAACAAAATCCTAAGCCTCAACAAAATCCTAAGCCTCAACAAAATCCTAAGCCTCAACAAAATCCTAAGCCTCAACAAAATCCTAAGCCTCAACAAAATCCTAAGCCTCAACAAAATCCTAAGCCTCAACAAAATCCTAAGCCTCAACAAAATCCTAAGCCTCAACAAAATCCTAAGCCTCAACAAAATCCTAAGCCTCAACAAAATCCTAAGCCTCAACAAAATCCTAAGCCTCAACAAAATCCTAAGCCTCAACAAAATCCTAAGCCTCAACAAAATCCTAAGCCTCAACAAAATCCTAAGCCTCAACAAAATCCTAAGCCTCAACAAAATCCTAAGCCTCAACAAAATCCTAAGCCTCAACAAAATCCTAAGCCTCAACAAAATCCTAAGCCTCAACAAAATCCTAAGCCTCAACAAAATCCTAAGCCTCAACAAAATCCTAAGCCTCAACAAAATCCTAAGCCTCAACAAAATCCTAAGCCTCAACAAAATCCTAAGCCTCAACAAAATCCTAAGCCTCAACAAAATCCTAAGCCTCAACAAAATCCTAAGCCTCAACAAAATCCTAAGCCTCAACAAAATCCTAAGCCTCAACAAAATCCTAAGCCTCAACAAAATCCTAAGCCTCAACAAAATCCTAAGCCTCAACAAAATCCTAAGCCTCAACAAAATCCTAAGCCTCAACAAAATCCTAAGCCTCAACAAAATCCTAAGCCTCAACAAAATCCTAAGCCTCAACAAAATCCTAAGCCTCAACAAAATCCTAAGCCTCAACAAAATCCTAAGCCTCAACAAAATCCTAAGCCTCAACAAAATCCTAAGCCTCAACAAAATCCTAAGCCTCAACAAAATCCTAAGCCTCAACAAAATCCTAAGCCTCAACAAAATCCTAAGCCTCAACAAAATCCTAAGCCTCAACAAAATCCTAAGCCTCAACAAAATCCTAAGCCTCAACAAAATCCTAAGCCTCAACAAAATCCTAAGCCTCAACAAAATCCTAAGCCTCAACAAAATCCTAAGCCTCAACAAAATCCTAAGCCTCAACAAAATCCTAAGCCTCAACAAAATCCTAAGCCTCAACAAAATCCTAAGCCTCAACAAAATCCTAAGCCTCAACAAAATCCTAAGCCTCAACAAAATCCTAAGCCTCAACAAAATCCTAAGCCTCAACAAAATCCTAAGCCTCAACAAAATCCTAAGCCTCAACAAAATCCTAAGCCTCAACAAAATCCTAAGCCTCAACAAAATCCTAAGCCTCAACAAAATCCTAAGCCTCAACAAAATCCTAAGCCTCAACAAAATCCTAAGCCTCAACAAAATCCTAAGCCTCAACAAAATCCTAAGCCTCAACAAAATCCTAAGCCTCAACAAAATCCTAAGCCTCAACAAAATCCTAAGCCTCAACAAAATCCTAAGCCTCAACAAAATCCTAAGCCTCAACAAAATCCTAAGCCTCAACAAAATCCTAAGCCTCAACAAAATCCTAAGCCTCAACAAAATCCTAAGCCTCAACAAAATCCTAAGCCTCAACAAAATCCTAAGCCTCAACAAAATCCTAAGCCTCAACAAAATCCTAAGCCTCAACAAAATCCTAAGCCTCAACAAAATCCTAAGCCTCAACAAAATCCTAAGCCTCAACAAAATCCTAAGCCTCAACAAAATCCTAAGCCTCAACAAAATCCTAAGCCTCAACAAAATCCTAAGCCTCAACAAAATCCTAAGCCTCAACAAAATCCTAAGCCTCAACAAAATCCTAAGCCTCAACAAAATCCTAAGCCTGAATATAGAAGCTAAGCTCGAGAGGCTAGGAAATTCAAATAGGCAGCTCGGGACATTACCGAGCAATACTCAACAAAATCCTAAGCCTCAACAAAATCCAAGGCTTCCGTCAAACGATAAAGGAAATTACAATCCTCCAAATGCTCGTAATGAGCAAGTAAACGCGATCACAACAAGAACAGGTAATACTTATAATTCGGCTAATCCATTACCTAATGATGTTACTCCTTTTGTGCAGGTAGAAGCTGATGATTCCGTTGATGATGAGATTGAGATGGAGCCGATCCCAGCCGTGAAAACACCGGCCGTTCCATCCAAGATCGTTGAGAAACCAACCGTTGAGAAGCCACAGGTTAAGCCATATCAACCGCATATTCCATTTCCTCAACGATTGAAGAAAGCGAAGAGCAAGGAGAATTTTAAGAAGTTTGTTGAATTGATTCAAAATGTTAACATTACTCTACCTTTAGTTGATCTTCTTGCAGGTATGCCTAACTATGCGAAGTTTCTCAAAGAACTCATTTCGGATAAAATGAAGTTGGAAAAGGCGAAGACGGCAGTCATGAGTGTCGAGTGTTCCGCCATCATCAAGAACGAGATTCCCCCTAAGTTGGAAGATCTAGGGAGTTTTCTTATCTCTTGTTCTTTTGGTGCTTTGTTGTATAAGGCATTAGCCGATCTAGGGGCTAGCATTAATTTGATGCCTTATTCGGTTTATAAAAAGTTGTCTTTAGGTGAATTGACCCCTACTCGTATGAGCATTCGGCTAGCTGACCGATCATTCCAATATCCCATGGGGATAGCGGAAAATTTACAGATTAAAGTGGGTCATATGATCTTTCCAGTCGATTTTGTTATACTCGAAATGGAGGCGGATGTAAATGTGCCTCTAATTCTTGGCCGACCCTTCCTTATGACCGCGGATGCCATCATCCGGGTTAAGGCTAAGGAGATTTCCTTAGGTGTCGGTGATGACCGAGTAGTCTTTATGTCATTTTATGGTTAAAGAAGGAATTGTTTTGGGACACAAAGTTTCTAAGGCGGGTTTAGAGGTTGATAAAGCTAAAATTGATGTGATAAGTAAATTACCTCCACCCACCAATGTTAAGTCGATTAGGAGTTTTTTGGGTCATGCCGGTTTTTACCGAAGGTTTATAAAAGATTTCTCCAAAATTGCCCGGCCAATGACTAAATTGTTAGAGAAGGATGTCCCGTTTGTGTTTGATAAAGAGTGTCTTGATGCATTCAACTTGCTTAAAGAAAATTTGACCAATGCTCCTATTATGATTCCACCTAATTGGTCATTACCATTTGAGTTGATGTGTGATGCTAGCGATTTTGCCTTAGGGGCCGTTTTAGGCCAAAGGGAGGATAAACATTTCCGCCCTATCTTCTATGCTAGCAAGACCTTGAACCCAGCCCAACTAAATTACACTGTGACTGAGAAAGAGTTGTTGGCTGTTGTGTATGCTTTTGATAAGTTTCGTCCCTACTTGGTCCTTAACAAGACCATTGTTTATACGGATCATTCTGCCCTAAGGTACTTGTTTTCCAAACAAGATGCCAAGCCCCGTCTCATCCGTTGGGTCTTGCTTTTGCAAGAATTTGACATCAAGATAAAGGACAAAAAAGGGGCTGAAAATGTGGCAGCTGACCATTTAAGTAGGCTCGAAAACCCTCACCGTGAGGAGTTGCAAGAGCATGAGATTAATGATGATTTTCCTCATGAGTTTTTGATGCAGATTGAGGAAGGACCTTGGTATGCCGATATTGCTAACTATCTTAGTGCAGGTTTGCTTCCCGAGGAGTTGACAAAGCAAGAGAAGAAGAAGTTCTTTTCTGAAATTAAACATTATTTTTGGGATAAACCATTTTTGTTTAGAGTATGTGCAGATGGCATGATAAGGAGGTGTGTGTTGGAAGATGAAACTCGACAAATTCTAGATGCTTGTCACCACGGGCCAACCGGTGGTCATTATGGACCGTCCGTCACCGGTAAGAAAGTGTATGATGCTGGATTTTATTGGCCAACGATCTTCAAGGAGGCGCATACTTTAGTTGAGGTATGTGATGTGTGTCAAAGACAAGGTAACATTTCCAAACGTGATGAAATGCCTTAAAACTTTATTCAGGTATGTGAAGTTTTTGATGTTTGGGGCATAGACTTTATGGGACCTTTTCTTCCATCGAATAGGAATTTGTATATCCTTGTTGCTGTCGATTATGTTTCTAAGTGGGCAGAGGCTAAAGCCTTGCCAACGAATGATGCACGTGTTGTCATTCACTTTTTGAAACAGCTTTTCTGTAGGTTTGGAGTGCCCAAGGCTTTAATAAGTGACCGCGGAAGTCATTTCGCGAATCACCAACTCGCTAAGGTGCTAAAGAGGTATGGTGTCACTCACCGTTTTTCAACCTCTTATCACCCGCAAACGAGTGGCCAAGTTGAAAATACTAATAGGGCATTAAAGAGAATTCTTGAGAAAACCATAGGAGATAACCCGAAGTCTTGGTCTACCAAGCTTGATGATGCTCTATGGGCATTTAGGACTGCCTACAAGACACCGATTGGGACTACCCCATTCCGGTTGCTTTATGGCAAGACTTGTCATCTTCCTATTGAAATTGAGCATAAAGCCTTTTGGGCGCTCAAGAATTGCAATTTGGACCTAGTGGAGGCCGGTGAGTTGAGATCAATGCAATTAAATGAACTAGATGAACTTAGGTTGCATGCTTATGATAACTCAAGACTTTACAAGGAACGAACCAAAGTGTGGCATGACCGTATGTAACACCCGTTTCGTAAAAATATGGATTTCCAAAAACTTTTGCCTAACGGCATCAATTATGCGGAAACGATTTATTAAAAACTCTCAACAAGAAAAACAGTTGAGAAGCAATAGTGGTGTTACTAACGTATCGTAGAAATAATAAAAGAAAATCCATAAGATTGCCCAACATAAAGCAATCAAAACAGCAGTCATTACATAGGGTTCCAAGAGGAAACAATATCATAAAGTCTATGAGAAACTATTGGGTAGACTAAGGCCATCTTGATCATCTACCCATCTCTCGTCAAAGCTTCACACGTCATCTCACTGCTTAACCTGAGGGGAACAACACATTTAAAGAACAAGTGTTAGCTATAAATAGCTAAGTAAGATAACACCAGGTTTAAGCAAAACATTTCATCCATTTAAATCGTCCTTTTAAAACTTTAAGTCATTTTAATTAGGCATACATATCATCATATAAACATATCCACGTCACATATAAGCATAGAGTTCATGACCCTAAATGTGCCTAATCAATTTCGTCACTTTGATTCATCTCGTTAAATTGTGACTAGGTCACCGTTAAGTTGTAACCGAAGTTACCGTTAAGTTGTAACCGAAGTTACCGTTATCATATAGGGTATGAGTTTGTGTGCAGGCGGTCATACGACCTCAAGGAAACCTCACACCCGACTTGATGGAGAAGTCTTTCGACGGTCCATCTGCGTCGTTAAGGAAAGACAATGTCGATCCCTGAGTAGCACGTTATGTTCATGACATTAGGTGGGTCATCAGACCACCCGAAACTACTCGCCACGTATGACTGTTGCAAGGAGCAACCCAAGCAACCACCTCAGCGTACCTATATCCACCGTCAGGCACGGGTTATGCATAACACTCATCATCTAATTAGCTCGAGCATTTACCACATTTAGTTTAGGTTTCTTATGTTATCCTAAACTAGTCATCATCTATCATCATTTCACGTTAGGGCCCTTAAAACGTGCACGTGTCATGGCAACCTAAAAAGGTCTAGTGTTCTAGATGAACAAGCCACATATACATGCACATATCATCATTACATCATATCATTAACCACCGTTCGTCATATCATATTATATCGTTGAGCATATCATCACACATCACATATCATGTCATAAACATATCTGCGGGGAAGCATTTTAGGCATAAGCATCGTCATATCATTAATCCCCGTGTACCTCCCATATCGACCCATCCACATTATAGGTTATACATTACCGTTATGGAGGTTATAGTTTATGAAACCATTTTTTGTTGCACCCTCAGCGTGACAAAAGTAGTGTATCTTACCTGGTAGTAGTATACGCGAGCAACCAAATAGCTAACAGTGCTTAACAGTAATCCCCGACACCTATCGTACGTTAATATATGAAATATAAGTCATTTGGGACATTAAAGGGACTTGAAAACGAACTTACCGTTAAGTTGTAACCGAAGTTACCGTTAAGTTGTAACCGAAGTTACCGTTAAGTTGTAACCGAAGTTACCGTTAAGTTGTAACCGAAGTTACCGTTAAGTTGTAACCGAAGTTACCGTTAAGTTGTAACCGAAGTTACCGTTAAGTTGTAACCGAAGTTACCGTTAAGTTGTAACCGAAGTTACCGTTAAGTTGTAACCGAAGTTACCGTTAAGTTGTAACCGAAGTTACCGTTAAGTTGTAACCGAAGTTACCGTTAAGTTGTAACCGAAGTTACCGTTAAGTTGTAACCGAAGTTACCGTTAAGTTGTAACCGAAGTTACCGTTAAGTTGTAACCGAAGTTACCGTTAAGTTGTAACCGAAGTTACCGTTAAGTTGTAACCGAAGTTACCGTTAAGTTGTAACCGAAGTTACCGTTAAGTTGTAACCGAAGTTACCGTTAAGTTGTAACCGAAGTTACCGTTAAGTTGTAACCGAAGTTACCGTTAAGTTGTAACCGAAGTTACCGTTAAGTTGTAACCGAAGTTACCGTTAAGTTGTAACCGAAGTTACCGTTAAGTTGTAACCGAAGTTACCGTTAAGTTGTAACCGAAGTTACCGTTAAGTTGTAACCGAAGTTACCGTTAAGTTGTAACCGAAGTTACCGTTAAGTTGTAACCGAAGTTACCGTTAAGTTGTAACCGAAGTTACCGTTAAGTTGTAACCGAAGTTACCGTTAAGTTGTAACCGAAGTTACCGTTAAGTTGTAACCGAAGTTACCGTTAAGTTGTAACCGAAGTTACCGTTAAGTTGTAACCGAAGTTACCGTTAAGTTGTAACCGAAGTTACCGTTAAGTTGTAACCGAAGTTACCGTTAAGTTGTAACCGAAGTTACCGTTAAGTTGTAACCGAAGTTACCGTTAAGTTGTAACCGAAGTTACCGTTAAGTTGTAACCGAAGTTACCGTTAAGTTGTAACCGAAGTTACCGTTAAGTTGTAACCGAAGTTACCGTTAAGTTGTAACCGAAGTTACCGTTAAGTTGTAACCGAAGTTACCGTTAAGTTGTAACCGAAGTTACCGTTAAGTTGTAACCGAAGTTACCGTTAAGTTGTAACCGAAGTTACCGTTATCATATAGGGTATGAGTTTGTGTGCAGGCGGTCATACGACCTCAAGGAAGCCTCACACCCGACTTGATGGAGAAGTCTTTCGACGGTCCATCTGCGTCGTTAAGGAAAGACAATGTCGATCCCTGAGTAGCACGTTATGTTCATGACATTAGGTGGGTCATCAGACCACCCGAAACTACTCGCCACGTATGACTGTTGCAAGGAGCAACCCAAGCAACCACCTCAGCGTACCTATATCCACCGTCAGGCACGGGTTATGCATAACACTCATCATCTAATTAGCTCGAGCATTTACCACATTTAGTTTAGGTTTCTTATGTTATCCTAAACTAGTCATCATCTATCATCATTTCACGTTAGGGCCCTTAAAACGTGCACGTGTCATGGCAACCTAAAAAGGTCTAGTGTTCTAGATGAACAAGCCACATATACATGCACATATCATCATTACATCATATCGTTAAACATATCATCACATATCATTCATAAACATATCACGGACTTAGAATTTGACCTAACGACGTTAGTCAACATATACGATTAAGTTTTGGGATGTTACAATTACCTCCCCCTTAAGAGGATTCCGTCCCCGGAATCACTTCAGCATCAAAAAGGTGGGGATAGGTCTCCCGCATTACGGACTCGGTCTCCCAAGTCATACTTTCGCCGTGATTGTGTTTCCATTTAATGAGAACTAGATCGATAGTCTTTCGTCGTAACTTCTTTTGTTTCCTTCCCATTATAGCAACAGGTTCATCAACAATCTGCTTGTTTGGATCAATACTTACGTCCTCGAGTGGAATGACATCCGCTTCATTTGCATAGCATTTACGTAGATAACACACATGAAATGTGTTGTGAATTCCGTGAAGTTCTGGAGGTAATTCCAGTTGAAATGCCTGTTCATTAACCTTTTTAATGATCTTAAAAGGTCCAATGAATCTAGGGCTTAGCTTTCCTCGTTTGCCAAATCGTAATACACCTTTCCAAGGCGACACCTTGAGTAAAACCATTTCACCTTCTTTAAAATCAAACGGCCTCCTTTTCTTATCGGCATATGACTTTTGCCTTTCGCGAGCAATACGCAAGGCTTTCTTTGCAACATTAACTTTATCGGCCGTAATTTGTACTACTTCGGGTCCAGCAAATTGCTTTTCCCCGGGCTCCAACCAACAACTAGGAGTCCGACACTTTCTACCATATAACATCTCATAAGGTGGCATTCCAATGCTCGCGTGATAACTATTGTTATACGCAAACTCAACAAGAGGTAGGTGTTTATCCCACGAACCACCATAATCCATTACACATGCTCTGAGCATATCTTCGAGCGTTTGAATAGTCCTTTCACTTTGCCCATCAGTCTGCGGGTGATAGGCTGTGCTCAGACGAACTTGAGTACCAAATTCCCGTTGAAAACTCTTCCAAAACTTGGATACAAAGTGAGCATCACGATCTGACACAATCGATATCGGAACACCATGTTTAGTAACCACTTCTTTAATATACAATGTAGCGAAATTCTCCATAGGAGCATTCTCACGAACTGGGAGGAAATGGGCACTCTTCGTTAATTGATCGACAATAACCCATATCATATCATGACCACGAGGCGTTCTTGGAAGCTTGGTTATAAAATCCATCGTAATACGATCCCATTTCCACTCAGGGATCTCGAGTTGCTGAAACTTCCCGTAAGGCTTTTGGTGTTCAGCTTTTACTTTAGCACATGTCAAACACTTCTGTACGTACATCATCACATCGTTTTTAATACTGGGCCACCAATAAATCGGCTTCAAGTCCGCATGCATCTTTGTGGCACCAGGGTGTACAGAATACTTAGTCTTGTGAGCTTCGTCCATCACTAACTCACGATTGCCTCCATATAGAGGAACCCATATTCTACCTTTGTAAGTTCGAAGACCGCGACTATTTTCTTCCATTTCAAGTCTATTTTTCTTCTTTTTCCCAATAGACTCCTCTTTCACATTCTCCTCCTTCAACGCTTCAATTTGAGCTAATCGAATAGGTTCCATTAAGTTCGACTCAACCTTCGTAATCATTGCACATAACCTACTCTTCGCATATCCTTTGCGGCTCAAGGCATCAGCAACCACATTAGCTTTGCCTGGGTGATATTTAATCTCACAATCATAATCCTTTAATAACTCCATCCACCGTCGTTGCCTAACATTCATATCCTTCTGAGTAAACACGTACTGTAAGCTCTTATGATCCGTGTATAGGGTACACTTTGTACCATACAGATAATGTCGCCACAATTTCAGAGCAAAAACAACAGCAGCCAGCTCAAGGTCATGAGTAGGATAATTCCGCTCATGTGGCTTCAGCTGTCGAGAGGCGTAAGCGATAACTTTGTCTCGTTGCATTAATACACACCCTAACCCCGTGATGGATGCGTCACTATAGACAACTAAATCATCGGTTCCTTCGGGTAAAGCTAAGACTGGAGCTTCACACAACTTCTTTTTCAACGTCGTGAAGGCTTTCTCTTGAGCATCGGTCCATACAAACTTCACACCTTTCTTCGTTAATTCAGTCATTGGCTTGGCAATGCGCGAGAAATCCTGAATAAAACGTCGATAGTAGCCAGCCAAACCGAGAAAACTCTTAATTTCAGTAGGAGACTTAGGCTGCTCCCACTTCGACACCGCTTCTATCTTCGAAGGATCTACTTTTATACCATCAGAGGAGATGACATGGCCGAGGAAATGAACTTCCTTTAGCCAGAACTCGCACTTGGAGAACTTAGCATATAGCTTTTTCTCTCTGAGGACTTGAAGGACAGCCCTCAAATGCTCTCTATGTTCCTCTTCCGACTTTGAATACACAAGGATGTCGTCGATGAAAACGATAACGAAATGATCCAAAAATGGTCGACAGACACGGTTCATCAAATCCATAAACTTCGCTGGAGCATTTGTCAAACCGAATGGCATGACAAGGAACTCGTAATGACCATAACGAGTTCGGAACGCTGTTTTGGCTACACTTTCCTCTTCAACCTTCAGTTGATGATAGCCAGATCGTAAGTCGATCTTCGAAAAATAGGAAGCACCTTGAAGTTGATCGAACAAATCATCAATGCGAGGGAGTGGATATTTATTCTTCACCGTTCTTTTATTCAGCTCGCGATAATCGATACACATGCGCATGGATCCGTCTTTCTTCTTTACGAAAAGGATAGGAGCACCCCATGGAGAGGAACTCGGACGAATGAAACCTTTATCTAAAAGTTCCTGAATTTGGGTCATCAGCTCCTTCATCTCCGTCGGAGCTAATCGATAGGGAGCTTTGGCTACAGGAGTAGCACCAGGAATGAGGTCAATAGAAAATTCAACCTCACGATCAGGAGGAAGACCTGGAAGATCTTCAGGGAAAACATCAGGAAACTCGGAAACAACCTCGACATCAGAGACTGTAGGCTTCGCGATACGAGAATCGATGACATAAGCTAGAAAATGTGACTTAGTTTGCCGTATACAACGAAGGGCTTTCATCATCGAGATCACCTTAACATTTCCCGGCTTCTTGTCACCATAAACACAGACACCTTTACCGTCAGGGGTAGCGATACGAACTATTTTCTTTGCACATAAGACGACAGCATCGTTTTTAGACATCCAGTCCATACCGAGTATAACATCAAAACTATGGATAGTAGCAGGTAGCAAGTTAGCAGTAAAACACCGACCCTCTATCTCTAAAGGACAATCAGAATAACCCTCACGTACGATAGACGTTGTGCCGTTAGCCACCTCTACTTCAATAGGACACCTTAAGGGACTCGTAATCATGTCTAATTTAGGAGCAAACAGAGTAGACACAAAAGATTTGTTCGCACCAGAATCAAATAACACATTAGCAAGTTTGGAGTTAACAATAAGGGTAGCAGTAACTACCTGGTCGTCATCTTTGGCCTCTTCAGCCGTCATCTGATAAGCACGGGCTTTGGCTTTGGGGGCTTCCGTCTTCTTTCCCTCGTCCTTCTTCATTTGCGGACAGTCGGCAATACGGTGCTTTGTGTCTCCACATTTATAACATCTTGCTTTGTCAGTGCATTCATCAACGGTATGACCCTGTGCTCCACACCTATTGCACCTGCGGGTCTTAGCAGAACACTGCCCAGAATGAATAGCTTTGCAGCTAGAGCACCATTTTCCGTCCTTGTCTGTCTTTCCCTTGTCGGAGGACGAAGATCCCTTGAATTTCTTACCAAAACGGTTAGATCCACCGAATCTCCTCTTATTACCAGACTTCTTCTCATCATCTTTCTTTTCCACTTTCTTATCCGTAGCAAAATCATCATCAAGCTTTTTAGACTCTTTGATAGCTTCAGTTAGAGTCTTGTGCTGCCTACAAATACCTCGATAACTCGGAGGCAAACCATCAACATAGCAAGCAACCTGATCTGCATCAGTACGGAACAGATGGCCCACGAACTTCATCTTCTCCATAAAGGAACGAGCATAATCATTGATTTTACCCACTTCAGCCGTCAAGGCACGAAACTCTTTTTCCATTTTGCGCTGCTCATGAACTCCAATATACTCTTCAATAAAATGGTGGAGTCGATAAGCGCAAAATAAAACAAAAAGCTCGTTGAGATAAGGCTAAAACATATCATCGTAACGTAAACATCTCGTAAGCCCTATCACACTCGCACTCATCCCAACCCATCCTACATCACATGTCATCACTAGCTAAGGCATCCTACGAGTACCTAGCATGCACATCTTAAGTTTAAGTCCAAACCCTATGGTCAATAGGCCTTGGTTCACTTAAACTACTTCTCTGATACCAAATTGTAACACCCGTTTCGTAAAAATATGGATTTCCAAAAACTTTTGCCTAACGGCATCAATTATGCGGAAACGATTTATTAAAAACTCTCAACAAGGAAAACAGTTGAGAAGCAATAGTGGTGTTACTAACGTATCGTAGAAATAATAAAAGAAAATCCATAAGATTGCCCAACATAAAGCAATCAAAACAGCAGTCATTACATAGGGTTCCAAGAGGAAACAATATCATAAAGTCTATGAGAAACTATTGGGTAGACTAAGGCCATCTTGATCATCTACCCATCTCTCGTCAAAGCTTCACACGTCATCTCACTGCTTAACCTGAGGGGAACAACACATTTAAAGAACAAGTGTTAGCTATAAATAGCTAAGTAAGATAACACCAGGTTTAAGCAAAACATTTCATCCATTTAAATCGTCCTTTTAAAACTTTAAGTCATTTTAATTAGGCATACATATCATCATATAAACATATCCACGTCACATATAAGCATAGAGTTCATGACCCTAAATGTGCCTAATCAATTTCGTCACTTTGATTCATCTCGTTAAATTGTGACTAGGTCACCGTTAAGTTGTAACCGAAGTTACCGTTATCATATAGGGTATGAGTTTGTGTGCAGGCGGTCATACGACCTCAAGGAAGCCTCACACCCGACTTGATGGAGAAGTCTTTCGACGGTCCATCTGCGTCGTTAAGGAAAGACAATGTCGATCCCTGAGTAGCACGTTATGTTCATGACATTAGGTGGGTCATCAGACCACCCGAAACTACTCGCCACGTATGACTGTTGCAAGGAGCAACCCAAGCAACCACCTCAGCGTACCTATATCCACCGTCAGGCACGGGTTATGCATAACACTCATCATCTAATTAGCTCGAGCATTTACCACATTTAGTTTAGGTTTCTTATGTTATCCTAAACTAGTCATCATCTATCATCATTTCACGTTAGGGCCCTTAAAACGTGCACGTGTCATGGCAACCTAAAAAGGTCTAGTGTTCTAGATGAACAAGCCACATATACATGCACATATCATCATATAAACATATCCACGTCACATATAAGCATAGAGTTCATGACCCTAAATGTGCCTAATCAATTTCGTCACTTTGATTCATCTCGTTAAATTGTGACTAGGTCACCGTTAAGTTGTAACCGAAGTTACCGTTATCATATAGGGTATGAGTTTGTGTGCAGGCGGTCATACGACCTCAAGGAAGCCTCACACCCGACTTGATGGAGAAGTCTTTCGACGGTCCATCTGCGTCGTTAAGGAAAGACAATGTCGATCCCTGAGTAGCACGTTATGTTCATGACATTAGGTGGGTCATCAGACCACCCGAAACTACTCGCCACGTATGACTGTTGCAAGGAGCAACCCAAGCAACCACCTCAGCGTACCTATATCCACCGTCAGGCACGGGTTATGCATAACACTCATCATCTAATTAGCTCGAGCATTTACCACATTTAGTTTAGGTTTCTTATGTTATCCTAAACTAGTCATCATCTATCATCATTTCACGTTAGGGCCCTTAAAACGTGCACGTGTCATGGCAACCTAAAAAGGTCTAGTGTTCTAGATGAACAAGCCACATATACATGCACATATCATATCATAAACATATCTGCGGGGAAGCATTTTAGGCATAAGCATCGTCATATCATTAATCCCCGTGTACCTCCCATATCGACCCATCCACATTATAGGTTATACATTACCGTTATGGAGGTTATAGTTTATGAAACCATTTTTTGTTGCACCCTCAGCGTGACAAAAGTAGTGTATCTTACCTGGTAGTAGTATACGCGAGCAACCAAATAGCTAACAGTGCTTAACAGTAATCCCCGACACCTATCGTACGTTAATATATGAAATATAAGTCATTTGGGACATTAAAGGGACTTGAAAACGAACTTAGATTTGTTCTTACGAACTTAATTCCATAAAACGAACTTAACTGCTTTCTGATAAAAACGAACTTTAAATTCGTTTGCCAAACGAATTTAATCATCCACAAACGAATTTAAGCACCTTCAAACGAACTTAGACCACATAAAACGAATTTAGATGATCTGGAACGAATTTGAACTTCACTTCACACGAATTTAAACCTTACTTTGTGCATACGAATTTAAGTTCCATTTTCACAAACA
>CM067167.1:289036007-289043507 GCA_034093135.1 Erigeron breviscapus
TCTTATTCATTCTTTCATTTACTTCGTTTTTCATTTACTCTCTAATCATCAATCTCTCTCATCTTTACTTTCAAATTCATTAACTCCTCATATTCCTTTTCATTTTCACTCTCAATTTCAAAATCTAAAATGTCTCATAAGTCGCTTATAAACTTTAAATACACTCCTTCTAATGATGTGAAAACATCTGCTCAATGGCCAAAGAACTTCACTCCATCACAAATCCGATTCAATATGAGCAACTTTTTAGCTCAATTGAATGTAAAATCTGAAACCTTAATGGGAAGATTAAACAGTTTTTGGGAGCAATCCCCTTTCCATTATGCGCTGACCGCTAATCCGCAGGCAATGTATCATCGATACTTGCTTGAATTCTGGTATACAGCAGTGGTGAATATGGATGAACAATCCATCTCCTTTACTCTCAATGAAGGCACCAAGAAATGTGTCATCACTCTTGAGGGGTTCAGAACTTCCCTTCATCTGAACTACCTCGAACCTCCCCAGGTGTTTGTGAAAAGACTCAAAGGAGTCAATTTTAGGGAGGTTCTAGTCGCCACTGGTCATGGTGATATGGAGGATGCTGATGGAAATTTGAAGACCTCTGGACACATCTTCATGTCTGGTTTTGGTATTTGTTGGAGGTTCTTCTGGACTCAAATCGTGGAAAGTCTTGGTGGCACCCATGGAGGGTTGGACCAACTTTCAATACCCCAAGTGGAGATGGGGTATTATATCTGGAATGGGATGCAAGTGGACTTTGCTGAGATTCTCTTCTCTCAGTTGATTACAAAGTTAAAAGGGAAGAGAAGTCTGCATGTTGCCTTCCCAAGATTTCTGAGCTTGTGTTTTAAAGATATACTTGGAGAAGCTTATGATCAAGCTGGACCTGAAGCTTCGGTACCAGAATATAGTAGAGATTTCTCAAAGGCAACAATCACTGAAAATGAGCCTGAACTCTCCTCTGCTATGATTCAGGTATTTGCTAAAACTGTCTCAGCCACACTAGCTGGTTCAGAAAGGTTACTAAGTGGGCCACAAAAGAATGTGGGACCCGTTAGTGTACCTACGGTTGAAATCATTGAATCTGGTGACGATGCAACTGCTTCTGCAGCTGTTGAACCAGAATCTGGTGAGGGTACTAGTGACCCAAACCAGGGCATATCTGACCAGATCGCAAAAGTGAATGCTTTCTGGGATGACGATGAGCTACCTCAGGAGAATCTCGATTCTCTTGCTGACTTTGAGTTTGACGAGGGCTTATTGGAGGCGAATCAATCTGATTCTGAGCCAGGCCCCATCCTCGCAAACGCCCCTCCTCTCCCAGAAATTCAAGATAATGCGCCTTATGTTCCACCACCACCATCTCACCAAAATCCTATCTTTCCACCAGGCACCACTCCCGCATATGTAACCGATCCTTCTTTCACTCCTTCACTTCAATTTCTACACCCACAAATTCACAACATACCACCACCGATTAACTATGATGCCCCATCAGAAAAAGACTTAGATTCTGAGACAGAATCTGAGAGTCCAACAGATGTTCAAATGAACAAAGTATTAAAAGGGCTTGGTAGTTTACCTTTTGTGGCTCCTGCTTCTGCACAACCCCCACCTCCTTTCAATGTGGAAGCACAGTTAGAGAAAACCCAAACCGAAGTCCAAGGCCTTATTCTTAGGGTGGAGGACTTAACCAAATCTCTAACTGCCAACACTAGTTCCTTGGCTGATATGAAAGGTGCTCAGATGTTCCTTGGAACCGAGTTGACCAAAGTTGCTGGGAATGAAGGACTAGTGGTTGGAAAATTGAATGAGTTGGTTATGACGTGCAATAAGGTGAGCTCTGCAATCAGAGAAGCCTTCAGATTGACAAAGAGAGATGTGCAAGCTTCAGTGGTTGCGAACTTGACATCTGGTGTTGAGCTGTTGAAGCAAGAGGTTATGGCAGTTGGAAGTGAAGTTCATGAGCTGGTTCAGAAGCCAAGTGTCAATGAAAAAGAACTTGGAACTTCTATTAGTGCTGGTATTGTGGAAGATCTGAAGTCTGAGCTATCTCAGAATCTAGCTGCTCAGATTTCAGATTCTGTTAGTCAGAAAGTTGGTGCAGAAGTTAGAGTGATGATTGCTGAACTGACCAAAGACACAAATGACAAGGTGGAAAAGGCTGTCAATGAAGTAAAAAATTCAGTTTCCAGGCTTGAAGGTTCAGTTCAGAATCAGTCAAAGCAGTTAGATGAAATCCTAACACTTCTGAAGAAAGATAATGTTGTTGCTCCTCCTCCCCCTGCTTCTTTCACTGAAGAAGACAAAAAGATGTTGAAAGACTTAAAGGATCAAGAAGCACTGAACCTTAGTTCATCATTCAGACTAAAGGCTCAGTTTGCTACAATGGCAAAAGGTATTTGTGAGTGCCTAGAGCAACAAAGTTGGGAACCACTGAAGGCACTTAAATCTACAATTGACCTTTATGCTCGATTGCCTTCAGAGATTCCCAAAGGGGGAAGTGGTGTGCCTATTGGTTTGCTCGCTAGTACTCAAGAGATAATTCAAGCAACCAAGAAGCAAACTGAGGTACCTTCTGGTAGTGCCTCAGTTCAGGGGGAACAACTTCAGAAGGACAAGGGAAAAGGCAAGGCCAAAGTGGGAGAAGAACCAAAGAAAACTGTTAAGGGTTCTGGTATGGTTATTGGAGAAGATGTTGATGAACAAGGCTATCCACTTCATGATCCAAATGCTGATAGCAAGAAGTTAGAGACTCTGCAGAAGCAAGTCTCTAACCAATTTATCATGTGGAGTGAGAATAAGGAAAGGGAAAGGGTTCAACACCAGAGTATGGGAACCCTTGATCACATTGATGCTGCATCTCTTGGTCTCTCACTGGAAAGATTTCAGAAAATCAAACATGATCCAAGAGTGCAGAAGGCAGTTAAAGAAATGCTCGATTATGAATATGGGGTGAACTACTCTCCTTTGGAACAAAAGCTGGACCATCTCACCTTCAAGATGTCCATTGATGACTTAGTGAAGAATAGAGAAAATGAAATGGCCAGAAAGAAGAAAGAGGTTCTGGCTGGAGTTCTGCAGGTAGAGAAAGAGTTGTTAAGACCACCCACGAAGCCCAGAACTGGAACAAGGACTGCAAAGAAAGATTCTCGTGATGTTGTCCATACTTCAATCAAACCAATTTCTGATGATACTGCTGAGCTCCAAAGAAACCATGAAAAGGTTCAGTATGATCACTATATGAACCATCGATCGCATCCAGCCAAAATCATTGACATGGTAGTTGCAAAGGCTGATGGATTGAAGCTGTTTGATTTGGTTGTGAAAAGAGAAGGTAGGGCAACTGAAGAATATAGTCAGGTTTCAGTACATGAATTTGGGATTTCTGAGCATAGGGAGATGATCCAGATTCTGAAAGGAAAGCCAAAGTCTGCCTTGACTGGTGCATGGTTAGCAAGAATTCAACAAAAGATGCAAGCCAAGGTAGAAATTGAAAGCAGGCTGTTTGGCAAAAAGGATCACTCTCCACTGAAGAGAAAACCTACTGAGGCACCTTCTGGTTCAAGGCCTGCCAAGAAGTAGTTTTCTTCTTCAGATTTATCATTTACTTGTAATATATTTACATTTGTAACATTCATTTCAGTTTGTATATATATGTTGCAACTTGTAACCAATAAGTAGATGATAAGTTTAAGTTAGAAAAACCAAGTAAAATTCTGAGACATCAATGATCTATAAGATGTACTTAGAAAATTTTTACAACTTAAACAAAACTTGCATTTCAGACTTACAAACATGTATAGATAGAAGTCTGAGATGCATGCACTATTTCAGAACAAATAGGGGGAATTTGTTAGGTCGAAATTCGACCAAGTATAATTTGTTCAGAAATAGCTTGAAGTTTAGTGAAGACGTTTTATCAGAATTCTGAGGTGTCTCAGAATTCCTTCACTGAAGCTTCACTTCAGTTCAGATCGAGATAAATCTGAAGCATTCATTCTGAAGTCAAAGACTGAAGTATGAAGAAGAGAATCATCTCAGAAGCGAACATCAGAGTGATTCTACCAGATCGAAGACTGAAGCATCTCAGTGTAAAGTATTTACAACACTTTACACTGATTACGAGGAAGACTTTTACTTTACACCTTTATCCGGTTAATAGATTTATCTATTAACAAAAGGTACAAAGTATAGGCTTGGAACCTAGTACTATAAGTCACATCAAGTGACTTATATACTCTTCCAAGTGCAGCATGTAAGGAATTATGGATTAATTCCTTAAATGCTCACAACCACTTTGTACGATCTTGTCCATGTCATCATAGACTTGGTCTATAAATACAAAGTCTTCTCATAACTTGCAAAATGCTTGAAACTTTGCATTGCAACTTGTGAGATATACTCTAAGTAAACTTACGAGTATTTCCAAGTCAATTAGATCACTTGTATTTCAGGATTGTTTAGATACTTACACTTTGGTGTTTATCTTTGTTCCGCAACAATCCTTGTATTTGTTTATACATCAATAAATCAAATACATTAGAAAACAACGTGTCTCAATGCTACATACTTGATTATATTTATATATATATCTTTATATAGTTTCTGCCATTTGTTCTTGCATTATTCATATTGTCAATTGTTTCTTGTTATCCTTATCTGGATCGTAAACTGAACTTGTCCATCAAGATTAGTTGTACTTGCCAGTCGGGTTTGTTAATCATCTATATATTTTGGGACTCACAAAGTTGAGATGTTCTGCTTTCAGTTGATTAAAGTGCTTAGTCGTGTTTTCAAGGATTGAGATCATCTAAAGTTCAAATGAACTTTATAGATGAAGTTGAGGAATTTTAACCATTGGATTAAAATCAATGGCTAAGATTAAAAAATCATCTTAGAATCTTAACCATTGATTTTAATCCAATGGTCAAGATTTCTTTAACTTTACCTATGAAGTTACTTGAACTTTAGAGGATCTCTATCCTGTTTTCAAGGCTTGTAGATCATTCGAATATTGTCAAACATTTCAATTTTCATTTAAGATTAAAACTGCTTAACCACTCTTCCTTGTTTTCCTACTTTCGTGGTTTAGCTTCTTTTTGATTATTGTCATGTTTCTGCAATCGAGAACCAAGGGAAAGTTTGTTTTGAAATCTGAATTTGCTTGAGGACAAGCAAAGCTTAAGTATGGGGGAATTTGATATGTCCATTTCTATGTATAATCCCATATTGTTTCTAAGTCGTTTTAAGCTTAATTATGTGCAAATTACATGTATATTCGATGCTTTGATGGTATTGTTAGTGATTGCAGGCTTAGAACAGGTAAAATGGTTAAAAATAGCTTGTGGATGGCTAAAAGATGCATTAGGATGGTTCGTGTACTAGTACGAGAAGAAACGAGTTGGAAATCACAAGTTTTGCAGAGAAAGTGGTTGAGTGCGTCGCACCTGGATCTTGGTGCGTCGCATATATTGATCAGGAAGTTGACCAAATTTTGCAAGAAGGGAGTGCGCCGCACCTGGAGCTTGGTGCGCCGCATAAGTTGATCAGAAAAGTTGGAATTCTGAGAAAGAAGCAAGGTGCGACACACTAATCCACTGGTGCGCCGCATATCGGGGTGGTTGAAGATTTTGATACAAGTCAGGTGCGCCGCACCTGGCAATTGGTGCGTCGCACCTGTAGGTCGGTTCAGCAAGGGCTTTTTAGTAACACTATAAATACATGACCAAAACCCTTCCATTAAACACACTTCGACTTTCAGGCGATTTCAGGATTTCTTGAGGCAAAATTTTTTTTTTTTTTTTTTTTTTTTTTTTTTTTTTTTTTTTTTTTTTTTTTTTTTTTTTTTTTTTTTTTTTTTTTTTTTTTTTTTTTTTTTTTTTTTTTTTTTTTTTTTTTTTTTTTTTTTTTTTTTTTTTTTTTTTTTTTTTTTTTTTTTTTTTTTTTTTTTTTTTTTTTTTTTTTTTTTTTTTTTTTTTTTTTTTTTTTTTTTTTTTTTTTTTTTTTTTTTTTTTTTTTTTTTTTTTTTTTTTTTTTTTTTTTTTTTTTTTTTTTTTTTTTTTTTTTTTTTTTTTTTTTTTTTTTTTTTTTTTTTTTTTTTTTTTTTTTTTTTTTTTTTTTTTTTTTTTTTTTTTTTTTTTTTTTTTTTTTTTTTTTTTTTTTTTTTTTTTTTTTTTTTTTTTTTTTTTTTTTTTTTTTTTTTTTTTTTTTTTTTTTTTTTTTTTTTTTTTTTTTTTTTTTTTTTTTTTTTTTTTTTTTTTTTTTTTTTTTTTTTTTTTTTTTTTTTTTTTTTTTTTTTTTTTTTTTTTTTTTTTTTTTTTTTTTTTTTTTTTTTTTTTTTTTTTTTTTTTTTTTTTTTTTTTTTTTTTTTTTTTTTTTTTTTTTTTTTTTTTTTTTTTTTTTTTTTTTTTTTTTTTTTTTTTTTTTTTTTTTTTTTTTTTTTTTTTTTTTTTTTTTTTTTTTTTTTTTTTTTTTTTTTTTTTTTTTTTTTTTTTTTTTTTTTTTTTTTTTTTTTTTTTTTTTTTTTTTTTTTTTTTTTTTTTTTTTTTTTTTTTTTTTTTTTTTTTTTTTTTTTTTTTTTTTTTTTTTTTTTTTTTTTTTTTTTTTTTTTTTTTTTTTTTTTTTTTTTTTTTTTTTTTTTTTTTTTTTTTTTTTTTTTTTTTTTTTTTTTTTTTTTTTTTTTTTTTTTTTTTTTTTTTTTTTTTTTTTTTTTTTTTTTTTTTTTTTTTTTTTTTTTTTTTTTTTTTTTTTTTTTTTTTTTTTTTTTTTTTTTTTTTTTTTTTTTTTTTTTTTTTTTTTTTTTTTTTTTTTTTTTTTTTTTTTTTTTTTTTTTTTTTTTTTTTTTTTTTTTTTTTTTTTTTTTTTTTTTTTTTTTTTTTTTTTTTTTTTTTTTTTTTTTTTTTTTTTTTTTTTTTTTTTTTTTTTTTTTTTTTTTTTTTTTTTTTTTTTTTTTTTTTTTTTTTTTTTTTTTTTTTTTTTTTTTTTTTTTTTTTTTTTTTTTTTTTTTTTTTTTTTTTTTTTTTTTTTTTTTTTTTTTTTTTTTTTTTTTTTTTTTTTTTTTTTTTTTTTTTTTTTTTTTTTTTTTTTTTTTTTTTTTTTTTTTTTTTTTTTTTTTTTTTTTTTTTTTTTTTTTTTTTTTTTTTTTTTTTTTTTTTTTTTTTTTTTTTTTTTTTTTTTTTTTTTTTTTTTTTTTTTTTTTTTTTTTTTTTTTTTTTTTTTTTTTTTTTTTTTTTTTTTTTTTTTTTTTTTTTTTTTTTTTTTTTTTTTTTTTTTTTTTTTTTTTTTTTTTTTTTTTTTTTTTTTTTTTTTTTTTTTTTTTTTTTTTTTTTTTTTTTTTTTTTTTTTTTTTTTTTTTTTTTTTTTTTTTTTTTTTTTTTTTTTTTTTTTTTTTTTTTTTTTTTTTTTTTTTTTTTTTTTTTTTTTTTTTTTTTTTTTTTTTTTTTTTTTTTTTTTTTTTTTTTTTTTTTTTTTTTTTTTTTTTTTTTTTTTTTTTTT
>CM067167.1:289046007-289096007 GCA_034093135.1 Erigeron breviscapus
AAAATTAAAAAAAAACTTACTAAAACAACAAAAAAAAACAACAAAAAAAAAAAACAAAAGAAAAAAAAAAACTCCCTAAAGTTTCACGTTGGTGGAATTACCCTCGGTGTGACGACCCGAAAACGACTCAGGCCAAGTAGCGGGCCATCCTGATAAACCGGCGTGGTTGGGCTCAACGCAGGCCACCATCTTGACCATTTGTTAACTTACATACTTTCCATCTCATGTGGATGGTAATGAGCCAAAGGTGACATGGATAGATGGTGGTATTGATGGTACCATACTACCATATGGCATGAAATTGAGGATTTTTGAGGCGGCTTTACTACACCCGTTGTATTATTTTATTGTCCCCCCAGCTCTATTTATATTTTATAATTTGATGGCTATTTTTCAAGAATATGTTCGATATGATTTAGATTTCGGACCCATAATAAAATCTAAATAGATTATGTAACAACTTAACATTCATGCTGGGACTTTGTATGTGAAAAGATAAAGGATTAAGTGCGCCGAAATATAACTAACTATGATCAAATGTCTATAGTGGGAACTAATTATCAGATTGGATATTGTGTGTTAAGAACTTAGTAAAAATGTTCAAATCATGAGCCGACCAATCAAAAACTTGCACGTGGCGGCTCATATGGGTTGCCACGTATGTCATATTACATAACTTGAACAATTTATCAAGTTGTTAACATATAATGTCCAAAACATTCGTTCCTACTATAGACATTTGGTTATAGTTAGTTACATTTTAAGGTATCTAACCCAAAGATAAATGTATTGTTGTCCTGTTTAAGGCACAATGACAAGTGATATTCGTCATCTACTCTTGCTTACAATATTAGCGACAAGTGTTCATCACCAACTAATAGTGTTGATGGTCTTCATGTTACTAGTTCGAAGTTTTTGTACGGATACTAACTTTTTCCGGTCATGTGGTGTAAATACGAACTTTTGTGGGAAACTTGTAAAAATACGAAAACCGGTGTCTTAGACACCGGTCTTACTTTTTCTTGACAAAGCCGGTCATGTAGCCACCGGTCTTTCCTTGTTTTTTCTCCTTTTTAATTTCTCCTGTATATATCTTGTGGGAATCTTACAACATCGCAGAAAGCTGGTGATGAAGTCACCGGTCTTCACTTTTGAATCCAATCAGAAAGCGCCCACATGTATTAATCTTGTGGAAAAATCTTACAACTTTGCAGAAAGCCGGTGATGGAGAGGCCGATCTTCACTTTTCAATACAATAAACGCCACATCTAGTGTTATGTTGCAACATTAATATAATTTTATGTACGCCAAATTAATACAGGAGAGTTTAAGACCGGTGTCTTTGACACCGGCATAGTAGGCAATACCGGTGTTGGAGACACCGGCTTTATGAAGAAAAAAAGTAAGACCGGTGTCTAAGACACCGGTTTTCGTATTTTTACAAGTTTCTTCGCAAATGTTCGTATTTACACCACATGGCCGGAAAAAGTTAGTATCCGTACAAAAACTTCTACTAGTTCATATATCTATGTTGTCTTAGCAAATAGCAAACAGTGTGATGTCTTGGAGATAATGTTGATACGCAATTATGCAGTGTATAAATTATGGTGTTGGCAGGGACGGATCCAACATGGGGGCATTGGGGGCAACTGCCCCCACCCCAAATTTTATATAATTTTTTTTTTATTTAGAGGTTTATTTGGAAATTTGCCCACACAAAAAAAAATTAAAAAGAAAATATATATGCCTATCAGTGTCACATACGGATTCCAATCTTCATTTAGATCTCAATTTTCAGATGATAGTAACTATGAGAGCAGATAATCTCCATTCTCCTTCTCCATAATCTTTTCTTCTTCAACAGGTAATATTACCTTTATTTGTTCATCTTAATAAAAATATCTATATATGCTTTCCCTAATTATTAGGGTTTCTTATTTTCTTTTGATTTGAATTGAAAAGTGAAGTGTGATGATAGAAAGGAAGGGTCGAACAGTCAAAGGGGGGTTTTGGTTTTGGGGAATCTGAGTATCTCACACAGAACACATTGAACAACATATCATTTGTTATCTTTTATTGATTTAATATATAGATGAGTAGATATATTACAATATTAACGACTAGACGACAACTAATTAGCTAAACATTGTGGACGCACTTGTATTATTGTTTTAGTGCATTTTATTTATTACTCCTTCCGTCCCATTAAAAGTGTCCAGTTTTGAATTTTCAAAGTCTATATTTTGTAAGTTTGACCGTAAATATTTTTTATTAGATTATATAATACTTGATGAAAGTTATACCCAATGAAAACATATCTAAACCTCGATCAATTCATATAACTTTCATCAAGTATTATGTAATACAAACAAAAATATTTTTGGTCAAAGTTGCAAAAGAAAGACTTTGAAAATTTAAAACTGGACACTTTTAATGGGACGGAGGGAGTTTTTGTATTGATTTTTGTATATGTATTCTTTTTTATATTATTTTTACTTATGTGTTTGTTTTATTGTTTATATTTTACAATAACTAGGTTAGCTTGGTCAGTGATGGATAGATTTCTAGTTAAAATACCCAAGGCATCTTCTGTGTGTTAAATTACAGGTAGCATCACTGTTAAAGAAAATGTTGATATGGGTCGTCTAAGTTTAGTGAATAGTTAGTGCTTTTGGTTATACGACGAACTTGTAGTTGGATCGTTATGTCGTCTTTTGGGTACGCAGATAGCATCATGGTTAAAGAAAATGTTGATATGGGTCATTTAAGTTTAGTGAACAGCTTTTGGTTATACGACGAAGTTGTAGTTGGATAGTTCTGTCGTCTTTTGGGTACGCATTTTGGTTGTAATTGGAAGGTTATTATTTTGCCGGTATATGAATTTATCGGAATCGGATCGTTATATCTAAAAAAAAATTACCTATATAATGTTTTAAATTTGCCCCCTTATATATATATATATATATATATATATATATATATACATATATATATATATATATATATATATATATATATATATATATATATATATATATATATATATATATATATATATATATATATATATATATATATATATATATATATATATATATATATATATATATATATATATATATATATATATATATATATATATATATATATATATATATATATATATATATATATATATATATATATATATATATATATATATATATATATATATATATATATATATATATATATATATATATATATATATATATATATATATATATATATATATATATATATATATATATATATATATATATATATATATATATATATATATATATATATATATATATATATATATATATATATATATATATATATATATATATATATATATATATATATATATATATATATATATATATATATATATATATATATATATATATATATATATATATATATATATATATATATATATATATATATATATATATATATATATATATATATATATATATATATATATATATATATATATATATATATATATATATATATATATATATATATATATATATATATATATATATATATATATATATATATATATATATATATATATATATATATATATATATATATATATATATATATATATATATATATATATATATATATATATATATATATATATATATATATATATATATATATATATATATATATATATATATATATATATATATATATATATATATATATATATATATATATATATATATATATATATATATATATATATATATATATATATATATATATATATATATATATATATATATATATATATATATATATATATATATATATATATATATATATATATATATATATATATATATATATATATATATATATATATATATATATATATATATATATATATATATATATATATATATATATATATATATATATATATATATATATATATATATATATATATATATATATATATATATATATATATATATATATATATATATATATATATATATATATATATATATATATATATATATATATATATATATATATATATATATATATATATATATATATATATATATATATATATATATATATATATATATATATATATATATATATATATATATATATATATATATATATATATATATATATATATATATATATATATATATATATATATATATATATATATATATATATATATATATATATATATATATATATATATATATATATATATATATATATATATATATATATATATATATATATATATATATATATATATATATATATATATATATATATATATATATATATATATATATATATATATATATATATATATATATATATATATATATATATATATATATATATATATATATATATATATATATATATATATATATATATATATATATATATATATATATATATATATATATATATATATATATAATTTTCATTTCATTCGATTCTAAATAACACTAGTAATAAAACAAACATAATGACCTCTTCTATTACTCGTATATTCTTAATTTTATTTTTATTTCATTTCAACAAAATTCTATTCAAATCAACCAAATATATAAGAGAATTTGATGGAAAGTATTTGAGATTCTTTCTTTGTCATAATAGGTGAACATATTGGGGTCAATGCAAAATGCATCGACGTGTCAACGTGTTCAGGGTAAAACGCTAGCACTATATGTCGGACTACGGATGGTCTAACTATGTTTACAATACTTTTCTCATGCTCTTGTTCTCGTAAACTCAAAAATTTTCATTCACGTGTTCATGACATTAATTATATGATAGTTTACTAAAACGGCACCCACGCGATGCAGCGGTGGCGTGGTGGAGGTGGCGGCGATGGTGGCAATGTAATGGTCGCGGCGGTGACATATGGTGGTCGCGCGCGGTGGTGTGGGTGTTGCGCGGTGGCGATTGGTGGTGGTGGCGGTGAGTAGTGCAAGTTATTGATGTAAAAAAAAAAAAAAAAAAAAAAAAAAAAAAAAAAAAAAAAAAAAAAAAAAAAAAAAAAAAAAAAAAAAAAAAAAAAAAAAAAAAAAAAAAAAAAAAAAAAAAAAAAAAAAAAAAAAAAAAAAAAAAAAAAAAAAAAAAAAAAAAAAAAAAAAAAAAAAAAAAAAAAAAAAAAAAAAAAAAAAAAAAAAAAAAAAAAAAAAAAAAAAAAAAAAAAAAAAAAAAAAAAAAAAAAAAAAAAAAAAAAAAAAAAAAAAAAAAAAAAAAAAAAAAAAAAAAAAAAAAAAAAAAAAAAAAAAAAAAAAAAAAAAAAAAAAAAAAAAAAAAAAAAAAAAAAAAAAAAAAAAAAAAAAAAAAAAAAAAAAAAAAAAAAAAAAAAAAAAAAAAAAAAAAAAAAAAAAAAAAAAAAAAAAAAAAAAAAAAAAAAAAAAAAAAAAAAAAAAAAAAAAAAAAAAAAAAAAAAAAAAAAAAAAAAAAAAAAAAAAAAAAAAAAAAAAAAAAAAAAAAAAAAAAAAAAAAAAAAAAAAAAAAAAAAAAAAAAAAAAAAAAAAAAAAAAAAAAAAAAAAAAAAAAAAAAAAAAAAAAAAAAAAAAAAAAAAAAAAAAAAAAAAAAAAAAAAAAAAAAAAAAAAAAAAAAAAAAAAAAAAAAAAAAAAAAAAAAAAAAAAAAAAAAAAAAAAAAAAAAAAAAAAAAAAAAAAAAAAAAAAAAAAAAAAAAAAAAAAAAAAAAAAAAAAAAAAAAAAAAAAAAAAAAAAAAAAAAAAAAAAAAAAAAAAAAAAAAAAAAAAAAAAAAAAAAAAAAAAAAAAAAAAAAAAAAAAAAAAAAAAAAAAAAAAAAAAAAAAAAAAAAAAAAAAAAAAAAAAAAAAAAAAAAAAAAAAAAAAAAAAAAAAAAAAAAAAAAAAAAAAAAAAAAAAAAAAAAAAAAAAAAAAAAAAAAAAAAAAAAAAAAAAAAAAAAAAAAAAAAAAAAAAAAAAAAAAAAAAAAAAAAAAAAAAAAAAAAAAAAAAAAAAAAAAAAAAAAAAAAAAAAAAAAAAAAAAAAAAAAAAAAAAAAAAAAAAAAAAAAAAAAAAAAAAAAAAAAAAAAAAAAAAAAAAAAAAAAAAAAAAAAAAAAAAAAAAAAAAAAAAAAAAAAAAAAAAAAAAAAAAAAAAAAAAAAAAAAAAAAAAAAAAAAAAAAAAAAAAAAAAAAAAAAAAAAAAAAAAAAAAAAAAAAAAAAAAAAAAAAAAAAAAAAAAAAAAAAAAAAAAAAAAAAAAAAAAAAAAAAAAAAAAAAAAAAAAAAAAAAAAAAAAAAAAAAAAAAAAAAAAAAAAAAAAAAAAAAAAAAAAAAAAAAAAAAAAAAAAAAAAAAAAAAAAAAAAAAAAAAAAAAAAAAAAAAAAAAAAAAAAAAAAAAAAAAAAAAAAAAAAAAAAAAAAAAAAAAAAAAAAAAAAAAAAAAAAAAAAAAAAAAAAAAAAAAAAAAAAAAAAAAAAAAAAAAAAAAAAAAAAAAAAAAAAAAAAAAAAAAAAAAAAAAAAAAAAAAAAAAAAAAAAAAAAAAAAAAAAAAAAAAAAAAAAAAAAAAAAAAAAAAAAAAAAAAAAAAAAAAAAAAAAAAAAAAAAAAAAAAAAAAAAAAAAAAAAAAAAAAAAAAAAAAAAAAAAAAAAAAAAAAAAAAAAAAAAAAAAAAAAAAAAAAAAAAAAAAAAAAAAAAAAAAAAAAAAAAAAAAAAAAAAAAAAAAAAAAAAAAAAAAAAAAAAAAAAAAAAAAAAAAAAAAAAAAAAAAAAAAAAAAAAAAAAAAAAAAAAAAAAAAAAAAAAATTTTGAACAATATAAAAAAAAAAATGGGGCCCACTAACGGTCGAATACTGATATGTCCATTTCTATGTATAATCCCATATTGTTTCTAAGTCGTTTTAAGCTTAATTATGTGCAAATTACATGTATATTCGATGCTTTGATGGTATTGTTAGTGATTGCAGGCTTAGAACAGGTAAAATGGTTAAAAATAGCTTGTGGATGGCTAAAAGATGCATTAGGATGGTTCGTGTACTAGTACGAGAAGAAACGAGTTGGAAATCACAAGTTTTGCAGAGAAAGTGGTTGAGTGCGTCGCACCTGGATCTTGGTGCGTCGCATATATTGATCAGGAAGTTGACCAAATTTTGCAAGAAGGGAGTGCGCCGCACCTGGAGCTTGGTGCGCCGCATAAGTTGATCAGAAAAGTTGGAATTCTGAGAAAGAAGCAAGGTGCGACGCACTAATCCACTGGTGCGCCGCATATCGGGGTGGTTGAAGATTTTGATACAAGTCAGGTGCGCCGCACCTGGCAATTGGTGCGTCGCACCTGTAGGTCGGTTCAGCAAGGGCTTTTTAGTAACACTATAAATAGAAGACCAAAACCCTCCCATTAAACACACTTCGACTTTCAGGCGATTTTAGGGTTTCTTGAGGCAATATTCAGCAGCTTTTACCTTCTCCAAGATCTAAGGGTTGCTCAAGAGTTTCAAGGCATTCAATCATCGATTTCTTTAGCTTTTCATTGTCTTTCACACTTTGGTACAAGATGTTTATTCTTTCTTTTGCTATTTGTGATTTATTTATGATTATGTCAGGCTAAACACTTCATCATCTACTGAGATGAAATGACACAATGAATATTGGTTGCATATTATTTTGAATTCAAGTTGATTATTAAACGTTTCATCAAGATCTTAACGTATTGAAGTCTTATTATTTATTCTATTGTTTGTTGATAATGTATAAATGGTTTTAATGGTAGTTAATTCCAGGAGTGCATTGTTCTAGTTGATTTGGTAGAATCAATAGGTGTTAATTCGTGGTAGCGAGTTGATAAACAACAATAGGTAAGAGAATTCAATGTGTTAACGGTTTGGTAGAATCGATAGGTGAAATTGTTTAATCATAACAAAACAAATTAATCGGATAGGGAGATCTTAATAGGGAAGGTGGTAGCCGGATCTTTAGGATTGAATTAATTGGTTTTTTTTTTTTTTTTTTTTTTTTTTTTTTTTTTTTTTTTTTTTTTTTTTTTTTTTTTTTTTTACCACTTAACTTATTTTTTTTTTTTTTTTTTTTTTTTTTTTTTTTTTTTTTTTTTTTTTTTTTTTTTTTTTTTTTTTTTTTTTTTTTTTTTTTTTTTTTTTTTTTTTTTTTTTTTTTTTTTTTTTTTTTTTTTTTTTTTTTTTTTTTTTTTTTTTTTTTTTTTTTTTTTTTTTTTTTTTTTTTTTTTTTTTTTTTTTTTTTTTTTTTTTTTTTTTTTTTTTTTTTTTTTTTTTTTTTTTTTTTTTTTTTTTTTTTTTTTTTTTTTTTTTTTTTTTTTTTTTTTTTTTTTTTTTTTTTTTTTTTTTTTTTTTTTTTTTTTTTTTTTTTTTTTTTTTTTTTTTTTTTTTTTTTTTTTTTTTTTTTTTTTTTTTTTTTTTTTTTTTTTTTTTTTTTTTTTTTTTTTTTTTTTTTTTTTTTTTTTTTTTTTTTTTTTTTTTTTTTTTTTTTTTTTTTTTTTTTTTTTTTTTTTTTTTTTTTTTTTTTTTTTTTTTTTTTTTTTTTTTTTTTTTTTTTTTTTTTTTTTTTTTTTTTTTTTTTTTTTTTTTTTTTTTTTTTTTTTTTTTTTTTTTTTTTTTTTTTTTTTTTTTTTTTTTTTTTTTTTTTTTTTTTTTTTTTTTTTTTTTTTTTTTTTTTTTTTTTTTTTTTTTTTTTTTTTTTTTTTTTTTTTTTTTTTTTTTTTTTTTTTTTTTTTTTTTTTTTTTTTTTTTTTTTTTTTTTTTTTTTTTTTTTTTTTTTTTTTTTTTTTTTTTTTTTTTTTTTTTTTTTTTTTTTTTTTTTTTTTTTTTTTTTTTTTTTTTTTTTTTTTTTTTTTTTTTTTTTTTTTTTTTTTTTTTTTTTTTTTTTTTTTTTTTTTTTTTTTTTTTTTTTTTTTTTTTTTTTTTTTTTTTTTTTTTTTTTTTTTTTTTTTTTTTTTTTTTTTTTTTTTTTTTTTTTTTTTTTTTTTTTTTTTTTTTTTTTTTTTTTTTTTTTTTTTTTTTTTTTTTTTTTTTTTTTTTTTTTTTTTTTTTTTTTTTTTTTTTTTTTTTTTTTTTTTTTTTTTTTTTTTTTTTTTTTTTTTTTTTTTTTTTTTTTTTTTTTTTTTTTTTTTTTTTTTTTTTTTTTTTTTTTTTTTTTTTTTTTTTTTTTTTTTTTTTTTTTTTTTTTTTTTTTTTTTTTTTTTTTTTTTTTTTTTTTTTTTTTTTTTTTTTTTTTTTTTTTTTTTTTTTTTTTTTTTTTTTTTTTTTTTTTTTTTTTTTTTTTTTTTTTTTTTTTTTTTTTTTTTTTTTTTTTTTTTTTTTTTTTTTTTTTTTTTTTTTTTTTTTTTTTTTTTTTTTTTTTTTTTTTTTTTTTTTTTTTTTTTTTTTTTTTTTTTTTTTTTTTTTTTTTTTTTTTTTTTTTTTTTTTTTTTTTTTTTTTTTTTTTTTTTTTTTTTTTTTCTCCATATTTTTCTTTCCTTTCTTATTTGATTTTAAAACATGGCAAACATGAACCTAAGGGATGTTAAGATGGCGATGCAAGCTCACATGGTCAACGACGACAGACACCGATCTCAAGTGAACATCGTCATTCAGAGTGTATCCGACGAGAAGGCGGCTTACCAAGCCGAGATCGACCAACTTGAAGCACCCAATCGGGTTCGAAACCCCAACGAAAATGAGTATGTTGTGTATCTTCGTCAGAAGATGGATTGGCTGAATCAAGTTCTTTTCCAGCTTACCGCCGCGTCTACGAATTTGTCATCCACGCTTGACCACGCACTGTTCTAGCAAGGCAGTGTCGGTGGTGGTCAGGATGTAGATTATTATACTGACCCAGGGGAGGAGTACGTATCCCCTCAACCCGACGACGTTGCCGGGTCTTCTGAACCCTATCGATACATTCATCGTAACGACGGCGACAGTACTGTGAACTCGGACTATTCCGAGTGTTAGGATTATGTGGTGTTTTATGATTTTAGTAATATTATGTAGTGTTTTATGATTTTAGTCATATTATGTTATTCTTTCTTTTGCTATTTGTGATTTATTTATGATTATGTCAGGCTAAACACTTCATCATCTACTGAGATGAAATGACACAATGAATATTGGTTGCATATTATTTTGAATTCAAGTTGATTATTAAACGTTTCATCAAGATCTTAATGTATTGAATTCTTATCATTTATTCTATTGTTTGTTGATAATGTATAAATGGTTTTAATGGTAGTTAATTCCAGGAGTGCATTGTTCTAGTTGATTTGGTAGAATCAATAGGTGTTAATTCGTGGTAGCGAGTTGATAAACAACAATAGGTAAGAGAATTCAATGTGTTAACGGTTTGGTAGAATCAATAGGTGTTAATTCGTGGTAGCGAGTTGGTAAACAACAATAGGTAAGAGAGTTCAATGTGTTAACGGTTTGGTAGAATCAATAGGTGTTAATTCGTGGTAGCGAGTTGATAAACAACAATAGGTAAGAGAATTCAATGTGTTAACGGTTTGGTAGAATCAATAGGTGTTAATTCGTGGTAGCGAGTTGATAAACAACAATAGGTAAGAGAATTCAATGTGTTAACGGTTTGGTAGAATCGATAGGTGAAATTGTTTAATCATAACAAAACAAATTAATCAGATAGGGAGATCTTAATAGGGAAGGTGGTAGCCGGATCTTTAGGATTGAATTAATTGGTTAATGAGTTCGGGTAGGGTAATGAGCTAGGAGGCCTACTAGTGAGTTCCTTGTCTTAACTTAGTTATCGGAATCAACATATTTGAATTGGCTTTAACCTTAATGCAACCAAAATGAAATGTGTCATGGAGTCGAGGTAGATGATCTTTTAAATTCTTGTTTTAAACAACAAAATTCTCTTGCGATTAATCCTACGGGATTACTAACAATCTTAACTAACTTTTGCAACGTGGCAATTCGGCCATAAAACCCCCTTATTTTTGTATCATTGTATTTAACAATTGCTTATAAAAGTCCCACTTCTAACTCACTTCTTCCACTATTCATCAGTTTCTCTCTCTTCTAGACACACCAAGAACACCCCCCTCCTTATAACATCCCACTTCTAACTCACTTCTTCCACTATTCATCAGTTTCTCTCTCTTCTAGACACACCAAGAACACCCCCCTCCTTATAACATCCCACTTCTAACTCACTTCTTCCACTATTCATCAGTTTCTCTCTCTTCTAGACACACCAAGAACACCCCCCTCCTTATAACCCCCACTTCTAACCCACTTCTTCCACTATTCATCAGTTTCTCTCTCTTCTAGACACACCAAGAACACCCCCCTCCTTATAACCCCCACTTCTAACCCACTTCTTCCACTATTCATCAGTTTCTCTCTCTTCTAGACACACCAAGAACACCCCCCTCCTTATAACCCCCACTTCTAACCCACTTCTTCCACTATTCATCAGTTTCTCTCTCTTCTAGACACACCAAGAACACCCCCCTCCTTATAACATCCCACTTCTAACTCACTTCTTCCACTATTCATCAGTTTCTCTCTCTTCTAGACACACCAAGAACACCCCCCTCCTTATAACATCCCACTTCTAACTCACTTCTTCCACTATTCATCAGTTTCTCTCTCTTCTAGACACACCAAGAACACCCCCCTCCTTATAACATCCCACTTCTAACTCACTTCTTCCACTATTCATCAGTTTCTCTCTCTTCTAGACACACCAAGAACACCCCCCTCCTTATAACCCCCACTTCTAACCCACTTCTTCCACTATTCATCAGTTTCTCTCTCTTCTAGACACACCAAGAACACCCCCCTCCTTATAACCCCCACTTCTAACCCACTTCTTACACTATTCATCAGTTTCTCTCTCTTCTAGACACACCAAGAACACCCCCCTCCTTATAACACCACTTCTAACCCACTTCTTCCACTATTCATCAGTTTCTCTCTCTTCTAGACACACCAAGAACACCCCCCTCCTTATAACCCCCACTTCTTCCACTATTCATCCATTATTTTATTATATCATTTTTATTTTTCACAAAATTAAACAAACACATTTTATTATAACTAAAACACATTTTATTATTAAAAAACACATTACAATACTTAAAAAACACATTACATTTATTTTAAACTTAAACATTAAACTAAAAACGTAAATTAAATAAATTGTGAAAAATCACATTATTATGAAACAAAAAACTACGCATCAACGTTGACGGCCGCGTTCCGGGAGGTTCCAAACATGTTCAATCAGAACATTGCGGAGTTCATGATGAGTCCTTCTATCGCGCAACTCCACGTACATACGAAGCTGTGTTGAACACCTTTCAGTCCACGTACGGGTTGGGAGGACAGTATTAGCTATCAACTCTTCTTCAAACTGTGTGATTGTGCGACCGTTATCTCCAACGATCATGTTGTGCAGAATCACACAACATAACATGATACGTTTTATATTGTTCACACTGTATGCCCGGGCTTGTTGCTTAATAATCTGCCAACGACCTTGAAATACCCCGAATGCTCGCTCGACATCCTTCCTTGCAGCTTCTTGGTATCTCTTGAACTTGGTGGTTTTCGGTTCCATCGGGCACTTGAAAGACTTCACAAGAGTGGCCCATTCAGAATAAATACCATCTGCTAGGTAATATAAAACGTATTGTTTTTAAAAACCAACGGCTAGTTGGTATTGTTTTTTATTTTTTCCCTACTCCTATTTAAACCACTTCCACACTACCATTTCAAATCACACTATCAAACATACATACTTCTACCAATTTTAAACCATTTCAATCACACACCACCACAAAAAAATGTCTAATTCATCATCATCATCATCATCCTCTAGCGAGGATTACGAATCAAACGAGTACGAGTCAATCAATCGGACTGTTACACAATTGAATGCAGTTTTCAATCCTGAGGCCATAGGCGCTTGTCTGTGTAACACCCCGACTAAGGCGGAAACATGAGATGCCACACAACGACATGGTACAAAAGATTTAAATATAAAACATCAACGTAATGTTTCAAATGCCATTCAAACCCCAAATTTATCTCAAGTTTAAGTTGACGTTTAATAACCATTACATAACCCAAATCCAAAATCAAAAGATAAATGTTTGCATTACAACCGTCGAGCACACAACAAATACATCATCCAAAAGAGGCGGTCATGCTAAGCTTACTGCTCTAAACCTGAAAAAGCATGAAGAAAAGTGTCAACTACGAAAACGTAGTTGGTGAGTGCATAGGTTTTCAAGTAAATTTCGTTACATATTCATTTCAAAACTTGGAAAACATGTTATTACATATCAATATACCCAAACCGTATGATCGGCAAAGATTCCCATATCAAACTATCAAGTTTTTCCAAATACCATAATGTCACTTCAAGGCATTGAGAATCCATGGTTAATAATGAAGCTCTCATTTGCCAAAATCATTGTGAGGGAAAAAGTATATCAAGCGATCAATCATATATCGCACCCAAACCGTATGTTCAATCAATAATTTCCATCCATAATAATAATAACTTTCCATTCAGCCAAAGGCATAATTTGATGAGTAAATGCTTGAGCCACTACTAAGACCATTTCCTGTCCCAACCAACATAATATTTCATTTCATAGCACAAGCTGTCAATCAAGTGCAATTAATAAAGAAGGGGATCGTGCAATTATATATATATATATGCTAACACAAATTTGTTTAAAGTTACTAAAAGCTAGTTAATAATAATAACTTTCCATTCAGCCAAAGGCATAATTTGATGAGTAAATGCTTGAGCCACTACTAAGACCATTTCCTGTCCCAACCAACATAATATTTCATTTCATAGCACAAGCTGTCAATCAAGTGCAATTAATAAAGAAGGGGATCGTGCAATAATATATATATACATACTAACACAAATTTGTTTAAAGTTACTAAAAGCTAGTTAATAATAATAAGCATGCACCCATATTTTTATATACAACACATACATACACACCTACACTTAAAAATACAAAATTCAAACCCAAAAACCCCTTCCATTCCCTCACCAAAAACCGGCCCCTCCCTTTCCCCCATACAACTCCACCAATCAACAATTAACTAGTCTTACACTCCCAACACAAAAATCCCTTACACCATTTCTTCACACACACTAATCAATTTACTTTTCTTCCAACACATTTTGCTCTCTCAAAACTCTTCTGCCTTCTCTTTTTCTCTCTTAACTTCGGCAGCCACAAGCAAGGAAAAAGGGAAGAAAAATCAATATAAACACTTATTAATAATAAGGGTTTAAGTTAGATTAAGCAAGGGTTATATTAAGTAAAGGTTTAAGGGTTGTTTTAAGCATAGATTAAGGGTATTATAAGGGTTTGGAGGCCACGAAAATCTGCATCATTTCTTCATCAAAAATCGAGTTCTTCAAGGGTATAATCTTCATCCTTTTTGTTAGATCTAATCTTGTTCTTGTTTATATTCAAAGGTTTATCAAAAACTCATACTTTCTTCTTGTTTTCTTTGTAATATACACTTGATGAGGGCAAAGTTGATAGGATCTTTCTTTCCATGCTCATGCATGTCGAATCTAAGAAGAAAAATCCAAGGATTCAACAAGTTTAAGAACCAAAAGTGTTGTTATAGATTAAGTAGCTTTTAAAGTGATTTTTCCTTTGAAAGATGATTATATTTTTATATACAACACATACATACACACCTACACTTAAAAATACAAAATTCAAACCCAAAAACCCCTTCCATTCCCTCACCAAAAACCGGCCCCTCCCTTTCCCCCATACAACTCCACCAATCAACAATTAACTAGTCTTACACTCCCAACACAAAAATCCCTTACACCATTTCTTCACACACACTAATCAATTTACTTTTCTTCCAACACATTTTGCTCTCTCAAAACTCTTCTGCCTTCTCTTTTTCTCTCTTAACTTCGGCAGCCACAAGCAAGGAAAAAGGGAAGAAAAATCAATATAAACACTTATTAATAATAAGGGTTTAAGTTAGATTAAGCAAGGGTTATATTAAGTAAAGGTTTAAGGGTTGTTTTAAGCATAGATTAAGGGTATTATAAGGGTTTGGAGGCCACGAAAATCTGCATCATTTCTTCATCAAAAATCGAGTTCTTCAAGGGTATAATCTTCATCCTTTTTGTTAGATCTAATCTTGTTCTTGTTTATATTCAAAGGTTTATCAAAAACTCATACTTTCTTCTTGTTTTCTTTGTAATATACACTTGATGAGGGCAAAGTTGATAGGATCTTTCTTTCCATGCTCATGCATGTCGAATCTAAGAAGAAAAATCCAAGGATTCAACAAGTTTAAGAACCAAAAGTGTTGTTATAGATTAAGTAGCTTTTAAAGTGATTTTTCCTTTTAAAGATGATTCCATATTTTTATATACAACACATACATACACACCTACACTTAAAAATACAAAATTCAAACCCAAAAACCCCTTCCATTCCCTCACCAAAAACCGGCCCCTCCCTTTCCCCCATACAACTCCACCAATCAACAATTAACTAGTCTTACACTCCCAACACAAAAATCCCTTACACCATTTCTTCACACACACTAATCAATTTACTTTTCTTCCAACACATTTTGCTCTCTCAAAACTCTTCTGCCTTCTCTTTTTCTCTCTTAACTTCGGCAGCCACAAGCAAGGAAAAAGGGAAGAAAAATCAATATAAACACTTATTAATAATAAGGGTTTAAGTTAGATTAAGCAAGGGTTATATTAAGTAAAGGTTTAAGGGTTGTTTTAAGCATAGATTAAGGGTATTATAAGGGTTTGGAGGCCACGAAAATCTGCATCATTTCTTCATCAAAAATCGAGTTCTTCAAGGGTATAATCTTCATCCTTTTTGTTAGATCTAATCTTGTTCTTGTTTATATTCAAAGGTTTATCAAAAACTCATACTTTCTTCTTGTTTTCTTTGTAATATACACTTGATGAGGGCAAAGTTGATAGGATCTTTCTTTCCATGCTCATGCATGTCGAATCTAAGAAGAAAAATCCAAGGATTCAACAAGTTTAAGAACCAAAAGTGTTGTTATAGATTAAGTAGCTTTTAAAGTGATTTTTCCTTTGAAAGATGATTATATTTTTATATATTTTGATGAATATATTTCTGGAGTTTTTCATAAAAATATGTTTTTATGTTGTTGGATTAAAGATGGATAAAGATTTGTTGATAAAATGATGAGATGATTACATGCATGTTAGATTTAAGAAGGTTGAATCTTGTTGTTGGATTATGAGATGGATATGGACATGTATTAAGTGAAAAATATGTTGAATCTTGTTGTTGGATTATGAGATGGATATGGACTTGTATTAAGTGAAAAATATGTTAAAAGAAGTATAATAATCTGGATTTTATGAATATATTACAAGAAATATGAATCTTATACGAATCAAACCAAAACTATGTCCAAAATCTCTAACCGAAAATCACAAGAAAGTTCACAGAATCTGTTTTTGAAATTGGAGCGTGTAAAAATGGTTTAAAATGGACGAACTGGGTGAAACTCATAAAATATAAAACGAAGCCTTTTGAGTTAACTTTCATCTCCCGCTGGAATCAGATTAAAAGACGAAGTAGAACTCAAGTTGTGATTTTTCTACCAAAAGTGGTCAAAACTGGATTTTTGTCTTAATGTTGAGTCAACTTCGATGATTTTTAATTTCTTAACTAATTGGTTTCAGAAGTTTAAACTTGGTGTGAACTGAGTTCAAAGTGTCCCTAACTTAAATAAAATTGGGAGATTTTTCTTAAATGTTCATCATAGAAATCTTTTATAAAATATTTCGGGTCGCATAGCAGCAAGCATTCTGACCAACTTTGGTTTTATAATTTTTAGAGGTAGTAAACAATGTCTAAAAATTTAGCAAAAATTCACATAAATATAGGACACATATATGTCTCTGTATAAAAATCACCAATGTCCAAATAATTCAACTTAACCAAGAATGACTACTCAACATTTTATGAAAATAAGTGTTAAAACAGAAAATTCCAAGTAAAGGTTCTTCACAACAAAATAAGCTAAAAGTCACTAGATTGCAACTTTAATCAACTCCAACAATCTCGTAACAAAAAGTATTATAAACCTACTGAGAATATGTCAAATAAAAGTTATAAAACTTAACTTGGTTATTAAATGGCAAAGACAAGCCTACAAATCACTAATTCGGTTCATATAAGCACTAACCGAAAGCTTTAATTTGCACATATCACACCACCACCACTATCACGAATTAAGACACCAAAATATAATGAACATTCTTTAAATAATGAAATAAGGATGAAAATCCATTTTGGCGCATTTGAATTGCTTGAAAAATGAGGCTAAAATCACTATTTCGGTAAACGATTTATAAGCTTAGAATCCTCAAAATGAGCAAGACACAAGAGAGGTTGAATTGATATGATTTTCCCATGATAAAAGTTGCCTAAAAGGCCTGAGATTTTTAGCCAAAAAGTTATGTGGTGATTTCTAAGAATTTCTATTAATTATTGAATTTAAATGATAATTAAAAAGGTAAATAAATAAATAAATTATATAAATCATGAAATTGGTTAAATAATCACAACCAATGATGAAAATGACTAAAACCTACTGAAGTAAAATCATTTTGAGTCAAAGAACAAATGTTATATATTTTAGAAGTAATTAAGTAAGTAAAAAAATCACTAATTAACCACTAGTATTAAATTAATGGAAAAATTACATAAATAAATATACAAATCATAAAATTATAAGTTATAATACATGAAAGTCAGGATATAACCCAAATATAATTAGCCATAAATTATAAAGGCAAGTGAGGTACTTAAAAGTATTTTTAAAAAATTATTTGGTTAATAAATCAAGAAAATGAATAAATAATTAATTAAATAATATTAAATTAAATAAATAGTTATAAATCAGAAAGTATTCATAAATATTAATATTATGAAGTTACTAATGTCAAATATTATAATTAAGCAAAGCACACAATGGAAACCATGACAATCAAAGCCAAGTTACCGAAATTCCAACAAGATATAAATACGTATAATGAGAAATTGACTTTCTCTATCAAATACCCTCTAACTAAATATTGTGAGCAATGTAATACACTTGAACTCCATAATTTAATAACAATCAAAGATGGGCAAGTCTACTAGAACACATCTCATGATCTAGCATACTAGTTCATGTCACACGAACTCATGTCGTGCATATATATACTATGGTTTAGGCTTGCTTGGTGAGGAACATTACTAGGAGAACTTTCGCATTGTCAAGAAGCAACACTCTCTAATCAAGTGAGTCATAGCCCCCTTTCAAACTCTTTTATGTGTTTTACTTTCGGGGTGAAAAGCATGATAAATAAAATTGCTTTATATATATAAATGATTCTTGAAAGAATGATTATGAAATGGGACATATTGTATGTTCAATGTGTTATAAGTTATATGATGAGCTTGAGTTCTGTCAAACTGTATCACTTTGGTACACTACTATTAACTCCGAAAGGGGAGGCCTGTAGTTAGAGGGTTGCGTAACTAGGAGTCGTCCACTCACCCACTAAAATAGGTAACGGTGGAATGTTGGTTGCCTTTGTGGCCACTTTCATTGCCAGTCCGACCCGAGCGGTGCTCTAATCTACTTTATATTAGGCGGTCGTCTCCATGGCACGATCCCCTTCTTTATTAATTGCACTTGATTGACAGCTTGTGCTATGAAATGAAATATTATGTTGGTTGGGACAGGAAATGGTCTTAGTAGTGGCTCAAGCATTTACTCATCAAATTATGCCTTTGGCTGAATGGAAAGTTATTATTATTATGGATGGAAATTATTGATTGAACATACGGTTTGGGTGCGATATATGATTGATCGATTGATATACTTTTTCCCTCACATTGATTTTGGCAAATGAGAGCTTCATTATTAACCATGGATTCTCAATGCCTTGAAGTGACATTATGGTATTTGGAAAAACTTGATAGTTTGATATGGGAATCTTTGCCGATCATACGGTTTGGGTATATTGATATGTAATAACATGTTTTCCAAGTTTTGAAATGAATATGTAACGAAATTTACTTGAAAACCTATGCACTCACCAACTACGTTTTCGTAGTTGACACTTTTCTTCATGCTTTTTCAGGTTTAGAGCAGTAAGCTTAGCATGACCGCCTCTTTTGGATGATGTATTTGTTGTGTGCTCGACGGTTGTAATGCAAACATTTATCTTTTGATTTTGGATTTGGGTTATGTAATGGTTATTAAACGTCAACTTAAACTTGAGATAAATTTGGGGTTTGAATGGCATTTGAAACATTACGTTGATGTTTTATATTTAAATCTTTTGTACCATGTCGTTCTGTGGCATCTCGTGTTTCCGCCTTAGTCGGGGTGTTAAAGAATAATGGTATCAGAGACAAGGTTATAGAGAATTTTTACTATAACCTACGTATTTTCAAAACGAGTCGAACATCTCTTAAAGAATCAATTCGATCATAAAGTGTTCGCCTTAGCGAAGCGTAGCTTGGCCAACTACGACTAGCTAAGGATGTAACATGGAGTGATCGAATTAATTGTCTAAGAAATGTTCAAAAATGAGTCTTTTGAAAATAAACTTGAAAACGATTCTTGGTGCAAAAGACACATAACCAAATCCAATGTTTGCGTTACCTATTAGAACCCCTAGTTAATACCCCCACTTGGCTAGTATTACCTTGTCCTTATAGATATAATACATGAGAGTTATGCACACGTCGATCTCTAGTTTTAATGTGCAATGTGAAGGCTTATAATGTGCAATGTGAAAGTTTGGAATGAGCAATGTGGAAATAATGAGATAAATGCATGCGTAAAAGCTTTGTGATTTATGATGTTGAACTTTAAGTAGCGTATGCACTTTAAAATAATATGATTACTATGAGGCAAGAAATCATTTTGGGATATGACTTATTTAAATTATTGGGTAATGAGGTTAATTATTTATGATTGATTTGAAAGAGAATATGAGCATGACGAGTTGATAGGAAATTTTATGGACAATAGAGATATGAAAGCTTTCACCCATAAGATTGAGCTACTTGAATCTAGCGCGTGAATATTGCGATGATTACGTAGTCATGCCTTACTATTGAGATAATTATTGCACCCTAAGGTCGAGCTATTTGAGGACTAGTATATGGATGATTTAATGATTATCTAGTTGTGCCTTATTATTGAGATAGCTATTATGCTCTAAGATTTGACTATTGAGAATTAGTATTTGCATGATATGATGATAATGTGGTTAGTCCTTACTATAAAGATAGATATTGCGCGTTGAGATATGACCGCTTGAGAACTAGTGTTTGTCCCTGAGAAATTCATTATGAAATTAGATATATTCTAAGTATGAAAGCTGTTACTAAGTACCCCTCCGATCCGATATTCGTTCACCCGTGCTCTTTTGAAGTTATCCCACGTCCTATTTCTTATGAAACCACTATTCATTATGGACATACGACAACGCGATATCATCGGAGGAGCATCTTCTCACGAACATCGGACAATATACTCTAAGAATTATAGTCCCAAGATATGATGCGACTCTATCCCCATAGATACCACGCGTAACCTTTGTATTCGATCTGAGATGGTGCGAAACATATGGAGACGTCGGATGAAGTTGGAGACTTGTGAGGGGTGAGTGATACTAAAGCCAAATTACGATTCGAGGACGCCGGTAGAACACATTCCAATATACATTCTAGACGACTCATTCTGGGGATTGTAGCTCTGAAATTTGGTGCGATACCTCTATTCTGACACGTATACGCGAACACCTATCTGAATTATCTAAGTCGGTGCGACATATGTTGACGTCACTGAAAGTTGGAGTCCATTGGGCAAAGAAAGACATAGAAGTGATTTCTTTAACTCGCGCAAGGAGTCTGATTCGAGCCTTAATGAATCTTTGGTTTTATATTTCCTATTTCATTCATTCGAAACCAAATTTTATATACTTGATATTCTTGATTAATCAAAGTAATGATCACCACCGTTTCTCTTCAAAAGATTAGTAACCTAATAACATATAACTCACTTACGTAACATTCCGCAATGGCGAATCAAGTAACTAGTACCCTGCTCTCGCTGCGACATCAAGGGATGCGAAAGATGTTGAGACATCCGTTGTCCATAAGTGAAATACTTGGGATAACTAGACAGCATAGAAGATGCTATTGGGTCACGTACATAACGTAGGACGTGGAGGATATGTTGTATGTCAATCAAAGTACAGAGAAGCAAATTTTCACAAGCGACGTTGAAGCAGTCCGTTTAACTCACCTAAGGACATTAATTTGAGTTGTCATCTTATTCTCGCTACAAACTCTTACTCCCCCACGTCCACATTGAAGCTAGCCAAGTGCATTTCGACAACCTCGAGGACCAAACACGATGAAAGCATGGTTCCTCTTCTTTTCCAAAAATTTACGATTCCCTTGATCCACGGATAACTCGACGCAAAACCTGAAAGTGGTGAGACCAAATAACTAACACCACCCACTTGCAACGACGTTAAGAGGAGGACCCACTCGATACAAGGAAGTCCAGGAAACTAGCGAGTCATGGAAGTATAGTATAGAAGATACTACAGATTAGTATGCTCAATGAAAGCGATGCCTTGGATATGGTCTACATGTGAGCGAGTGTAGAGGCAATTGAACCGAGGCCTCAATTTGACGAAGGAATTGAAGGTCCTTCTATCCATGTAAAAATGGAGCCTCGGCGGAAATTAGAAGAAATTCCAAAGTTACCGTTGGAAGCGAAGGTGTAATCAAGAAGGATAAGAAGTAGTATAAGAATTATGTGACCCCCGCGATTTGAAGATAAATGAAAAATGATTTGGGGCTACTCTGGAGGACAAGAGTAGTCACAAGTAGGATTAGGAAATCTGGCAGATTGAAGGTCATCGAGAGTGATAAGAAGATTTGGCGGATTGAAGACTGCCAAAGAACGTAAGAAAGCAAGGTGGTTCAAGGAACCTAGTTAAGAAGGTGGCTAATGAGCTTGCTTAGAGGAGAAAGCGAGATGAAACGAAGGGCATGAAATCCCTTACACTTTTCTAGGAGAAAAATGTTAAAGGGGTAATCGCAACAAGGAAGATACTCGAACAAGGAGTATGAAGCGCAAGATTATAGTTTATCGTTCAAGAAGAGTTATTTACGAGCATCATTGAAGGTGATATGGAGTAGAAGAAAGAGTAAGGGAACGTCATTTAACCCAAATAGTAGAGAGAAGGCATTGACGCCAACTACAAGATGTAGTTCCGGTAGCGTTCATCTTTATGGCGCTCCACGCGTTATTATCTGAATATCAGTTGGAAAGCCTCTATCGAAAGACAAGCTATTAGTAGATCATATTAACTAAGCTAAGAAAAAGAGGTATACGCCCAACACCCGATGGAAGCTAGCTTTACTAAAGAGGGGAAGTATGGTCGATAAGTAGAGGAAGCACGATGACCTGTGATGGTTATCCCCTCCAGGTCAATGGTCAAATAGAGGTAAGCTAAAACAAGATGAACTTGGGTGAGATTTTGCAAGACATGGTGAACCGTCAAGGGCCATCGACTCACGAAGTAGTGCGCCCAAGAAAAGTGAAGAAGGAAAAACCACATGAAATCGCTAAGTTAGTAGTGAAAGCAAATAAGAAATACGACGTTAGAAGTCAAGGCACATACTACCACAACGATCAAGGAAGTCGGTCACTGAAGTAAGTTTCAAACAACTACAAACTCCGGGAAGAGCTAGCTATGGAACGTTTGAACGAAAGCATGATACGAATAACACGCATCTGTGATAAGTCAGGACTAAATACGAGTACCCCTGAGATAAACTCCAAGGACTAGCGATTGCGTGTGTGTCATCCAAGATGACAATTACTCTAGTAAGAGATGGACCCGAGTGGCGAAATGGTAAGGAGTATGGTGATCCAGAAGAACACGAAAGAAAAATAGAGAAAACTAAATGGTTGAGAAAAGGATAAAGTAACCGATGTTTCCCCCTAAATTATATTATATCACAATTTCTAAGGACATTAGGCTAGTGTATTTGAAAAGAAGCTTAGCTTATAAAGCTGAGAATGGACATGAGGCCTTGGAGAGCAAGGTAATTGGAAGTTTTGTAGATCTAGGTCAGAAAGGGACCTAAGAAGGAGTTCATACGAATAAGGACATCGAAGTGTTTATCTTGAAAAGATGGTGGTGATATGATTACTTAAGAGCATAAGGATTGTGTAAATCCTATCATAAGGAATGCGCAGGAATAGCAAAGAAACTGAATAGGTTATATGTGCGATGTTAAAAGAGATTTGTCGGTGATAAGTCATAGATAGCGGTCCTTCTAGCTTAAAAAGGGAGTAATTAAAGGCACCTTAAAACCATTTGCAAGTCAATATTGGCAAGAACAAGAGAAAATAGGTAATGATGCGACTTAACGGATAACGAAGATGAGAGCGAAGTTAAAGGACAAAGGTGAGTATGAGGAGTAAGATGGAACTATCGTCAACCGACTCATGATTCCCTTGCACACCATAAAACAAAAAAAAACGACACTGGAAAACCCTAAGGTGAGGTACTACGAAAATGTACCTTCGCAATTTTAGTGCAATTTGGCATAACGGGTAAGTATCACTCTTGTTAAGGGGGTAATCCCTTAACAAGTGATTAGTCACAAATGAAGTCAATATTTTCATGTAGCGGCAAGCGTGTCCAACGTCAAATCAAAGAAGGATGAAAGTAGGCGAGAAGCCATTGGAACGATGGTTTAATTGGGAAAGAAAACGATAAAGGAAGGTACACAAAGTGACAATGGAAATGAGTAGCCACCAACAATCGATATACCAACGTTTCTTACCATCATTATTGTAACTCACATTACGAACCGTCTGCTCATTTTACCCCTCCGTATTGATATTCTTACCATCATCTCAATTATTACTATTTCTATGTGAGATTACATACGATCAATCTCAAGTCGTCTCAAGAAGTGAGCGACATTTGTAACGTTCTCGAAGCTTATAATCACGAGAAATTTAGGGCACCAAGGAATAGTTTCCCCCAACTATGGAGGTTAAAAAGCCTGTAAGTAACCGAAAAGGTCATGATGAAACCTAGATGAACTCTCACATTTTATACGTCTTCGTGAAGCTATCCTTATCGTCAATCTATTCATTTTATCACCGTGTGAACGAGCGAACTTCGAGGACGAAGTTTCTGTTAAGGGAGTAATGATGTAACAACCCTCAATTTCCGACTAGGACAATCTACTCATATTTATCTAGGTATCTATCCCTAAAGGTTTATCAAGAGACTTGACCATCTAGAATTTAAGGCATAGTGATAATTGCCCTCTAGCTCAAAGAAATACATTAGATAACAATGTAACAACCCTCATTTTTAATATTATATATATATATATATGCTAGTTAGGTTGCCTATGATCCCGCAAGCCATAGTTATATTAGAAACTAGTAGATAATGCCCCTAAATTAGCAATCTAAAGCTATTGATTAGTTCTAAATTCAATCTAATAAATATCATTGAACAAAAACCTTATTAATGTTCGATCAAACTATAAATAATAAAGTGAGTCTCACAAGTTGAGCTATCAATAAAAAATTCTTACAAATGTCCAACAATTCGAATCATCAAGCCAACTAAATAATATTTGTTCATGCATGTCGAATCTAAGAAGAAAAATCCAAGGATTCAACAAGTTTAAGACCCAAAAGTGTTGTTATAGATTAAGTAGCTTTTAAAGTGATTTTTCCTTTGAAAGATGATTATATTTTTATATACAACACATACATACACACCTACACTTAAAAATACAAAATTCAAACCCAAAAACCCCTTCCATTCCCTCACCAAAAACCGGCCCCTCCCTTTCCCCCATACAACTCCACCAATCAACAATTAACTAGTCTTACACTCCCAACACAAAAATCCCTTACACCATTTCTTCACACACACTAATCAATTTACTTTTCTTCCAACACATTTTGCTCTCTCAAAACTCTTCTGCCTTCTCTTTTTCTCTCTTAACTTCGGCAGCCACAAGCAAGGAAAAAGGGAAGAAAAATCAATATAAACACTTATTAATAATAAGGGTTTAAGTTAGATTAAGCAAGGGTTATATTAAGTAAAGGTTTAAGGGTTGTTTTAAGCATAGATTAAGGGTATTATAAGGGTTTGGAGGCCACGAAAATCTGCATCATTTCTTCATCAAAAATCGAGTTCTTCAAGGGTATAATCTTCATCCTTTTTGTTAGATCTAATCTTGTTCTTGTTTATATTCAAAGGTTTATCAAAAACTCATACTTTCTTCTTGTTTTCTTTGTAATATACACTTGATGAGGGCAAAGTTGATAGGATCTTTCTTTCCATGCTCATGCATGTCGAATCTAAGAAGAAAAATCAATATAAACACTTATTAATAATAAGGGTTTAAGTTAGATTAAGCAAGGGTTATATTAAGTAAAGGTTTAAGGGTTGTTTTAAGCATAGATTAAGGGTATTATAAGGGTTTGGAGGCCACGAAAATCTGCATCATTTCTTCATCAAAAATCGAGTTCTTCAAGGGTATAATCTTCATCCTTTTTGTTAGATCTAATCTTGTTCTTGTTTATATTCAAAGGTTTATCAAAAACTCATACTTTCTTCTTGTTTTCTTTGTAATATACACTTGATGAGGGCAAAGTTGATAGGATCTTTCTTTCCATGCTCATGCATGTCGAATCTAAGAAGAAAAATCAATATAAACACTTATTAATAATAAGGGTTTAAGTTAGATTAAGCAAGGGTTATATTAAGTAAAGGTTTAAGGGTTGTTTTAAGCATAGATTAAGGGTATTATAAGGGTTTGGAGGCCACGAAAATCTGCATCATTTCTTCATCAAAAATCGAGTTCTTCAAGGGTATAATCTTCATCCTTTTTGTTAGATCTAATCTTGTTCTTGTTTATATTCAAAGGTTTATCAAAAACTCATACTTTCTTCTTGTTTTCTTTGTAATATACACTTGATGAGGGCAAAGTTGATAGGATCTTTCTTTCCATGCTCATGCATGTCGAATCTAAGAAGAAAAATCAATATAAACACTTATTAATAATAAGGGTTTAAGTTAGATTAAGCAAGGGTTATATTAAGTAAAGGTTTAAGGGTTGTTTTAAGCATAGATTAAGGGTATTATAAGGGTTTGGAGGCCACGAAAATCTGCATCATTTCTTCATCAAAAATCGAGTTCTTCAAGGGTATAATCTTCATCCTTTTTGTTAGATCTAATCTTGTTCTTGTTTATATTCAAAGGTTTATCAAAAACTCATACTTTCTTCTTGTTTTCTTTGTAATATACACTTGATGAGGGCAAAGTTGATAGGATCTTTCTTTCCATGCTCATGCATGTCGAATCTAAGAAGAAAAATCCAAGGATTCAACAAGTTTAAGACCCAAAAGTGTTGTTATAGATTAAGTAGCTTTTAAAGTGATTTTTCCTTTGAAAGATGATTATATTTTTATATATTTTGATGAATATATTTCTGGAGTTTTTCATAAAAATATGTTTTTATGTTGTTGGATTATGAGATGGATATGGACTTGTATTAAGTGAAAAATATGTTAAAAGAAGTATAATAATCTGGATTTTATGAATATATTACAAGAAATATGAATCTTATACGAATCAAACCAAAACTATGTCCAAAATCTCTAACCGAAAATCACAAGAAAGTTCACAGAATCTGTTTTTGAAATTGGAGCGTGTAAAAATGGTTTAAAATGGACGAACTGGGTGAAACTCATAAAATATAAAACGAAGACTTTTGAGTTAACTTTCATCTCCCACTGGAATAAGATTAAAAGATGAAGTATAACTCAAGTGGTGATTTTTCTACCAAAAGTGGTCAAAACTTGATTTTTGTCTTAATGTTGAGTCAAATTCGATGATTTTTAATTTCTTAACTAATAGGTTTCAGAAGTTTAAACTTGGTGTGAACTGAGTTCAAAGTGTCCCTAACTTAAAATAAAATTGGGATATTTTTCTTAAATGTTCATCACAGAAATCTTTTATAAAATATTTCGGGTCGCATAGCAGCAAGCATTCTGACCAACTTTGGTTTTGTAATTTTTAGAGGTAGTAAACAATGTCTAAAAATTTAGAAATAATTTGGACTACTCTGTATAAAAATCACCAATGTCCAAATAAATAAATAAATAAATAAATAAATAAATAAATAAATAAATAAATAAATAAATAACTGGGAAATAAATAAATAAATAAATAAATAAATAAATAAATAAATAAATAAATAAATAAATAAATAAATAAATAAATAAATAAATAAATAAATAAATAAATAAATAAATAAATAAATAAATAAATAAATAAATAAATAAATAAATAAATAAATAAATAAATAAATAAATAAATAAATAAATAAATAAATAAATAAATAAATAAATAAATAAATAAATAAATAAATAAATAAATAAATAAATAAATAAATAAATAAATAAATAAATAAATAAATAAATAAATAAATAAATAAATAAATAAATAAATAAATAAATAAATAAATAAATAAATAAATAAATAAATAAATAAATAAATAAATAAATAAATAAATAAATAAATAAATAAATAAATAAATAAATAAATAAATAAATAAATAAATAAATAAATAAATAAATAAATAAATAAATAAATAAATAAATAAATAAATAAATAAATAAATAAATAAATAAATAAATAAATAAATAAATAAATAAATAAATAAATAAATAAATAAATAAATAAATAAATAAATAAATAAATAAATAAATAAATAAATAAATAAATAAATAAATAAATAAATAAATAAATAAATAAATAAATAAATAAATAAATAAATAAATAAATAAATAAATAAATAAATAAATAAATAAATAAATAAATAAATAAATAAATAAATAAATAAATAAATAAATAAATAAATAAATAAATAAATAAATAAATAAATAAATAAATAAATAAATAAATAAATAAATAAATAAATAAATAAATAAATAAATAAATAAATAAATAAATAAATAAATAAATAAATAAATAAATAAATAAATAAATAAATAAATAAATAAATAAATAAATAAATAAATAAATAAATAAATAAATAAATAAATAAATAAATAAATAAATAAATAAATAAATAAATAAATAAATAAATAAATAAATAAATAAATAAATAAATAAATAAATAAATAAATAAATAAATAAATAAATAAATAAATAAATAAATAAATAAATAAATAAATAAATAAATAAATAAATAAATAAATAAATAAATAAATAAATAAATAAATAAATAAATAAATAAATAAATAAATAAATAAATAAATAAATAAATAAATAAATAAATAAATAAATAAATAAATAAATAAATAAATAAATAAATAAATAAATAAATAAATAAATAAATAAATAAATAAATAAATAAATAAATAAATAAATAAATAAATAAATAAATAAATAAATAAATAAATAAATAAATAAATAAATAAATAAATAAATAAATAAATAAATAAATAAATAAATAAATAAATAAATAAATAAATAAATAAATAAATAAATAAATAAATAAATAAATAAATAAATAAATAAATAAATAAATAAATAAATAAATAAATAAATAAATAAATAAATAAATAAATAAATAAATAAATAAATAAATAAATAAATAAATAAATAAATAAATAAATAAATAAATAAATAAATAAATAAATAAATAAATAAATAAATAAATAAATAAATAAATAAATAAATAAATAAGAAATTTCTTAATTATTAAATTTAAATGATAATTAAAAAGGTAAATAAATAAATAAATAAATTATATAAATCATGAAATTGGTTAAATAATCACAACCAATGATGAAAATGACTAAAACCTACTGAAGTAAAATCATTTTGAGTCAAAGAACAAATGTTATATATTTTAGAAGTAATTAAGTAAGTAAAAAATCACTAATTAACCACTAGTATTAAATTAATGGAAAAATTACATAAATAAATATACAAATCATAAAATTATAAGTTATAATACATGAAAGTCAGGATATAACCCAAATATAATTAGCCATAAATTATAAAGGCAAGTGAGGTACTTAAAAGTATTTTTAAAGAATTATTTGGTTAATAAATCAAGAAAATGAATAAATAATTAATTAAATAATATTAAATTAAATAAATAGTTATAAATCAGAAAGTATTCATAAATATTAATATTATGAAGTTACTAATGTCAAATATTATAATTAAGCAAAGCACACAATGGAAACCATGACAATCAAAGCCAAGTTACCGAAATTCCAACAAGATATAAATACGTATAATGAGAAATTGACTTTCTCTATCAAATACCCTCTAACTAAATATTGTGAGCAATGTAATACACTTGAACTCCATAATTTAATAACAATCAAAGATGGGCAAGTCTACTAGAACACATCTCATGATCTAGTTACACGAACTCATGTTGTGCATATATATACTATGGTTTAGGCTTGCTTGGTGAGGAACATTACTAGGAGAACTTTCGCATTGTCAAGAAGCAACACTCTCTAATCAAGTGAGTCATAGCCCCCTTTCAAACTCTTTTATGTGTTTTACTTTCGGGGTGAAAAGCATGATAAATAAAATTGCTTTATATATATAAATGATTCTTGAAAGAATGATTATGAAATGGGACATATTGTATGTTCAATGTGTTATAAGTTATATGATGAGCTTGAGTTCTGTCAAACTGTATCACTTCGGTACACTACTATTAACTCCGAAAGGGGAGGCCTGTAGTTAGAGGGTTGCGCAACTAGGAGTCGTCCACTCACCCACTAAAATAGGTAACGGTGGAATGTTGGTTGCCTTTGTGGCCACTTTCATTGCCAGTCCGACCCGAGCGGTGCTCTAATCTACTTTATATTAGGCGGTCGTCTCCATGGCACGATCCCCTTCTTTATTAATTGCACTTGATTGACAGCTTGTGCTATGAAATGAAATATTATGTTGGTTGGGACAGGAAATGGTCTTAGTAGTGGCTCAAGCATTTACTCATCAAATTATGCCTTTGGCTGAATGGAAAGTTATTATTATTATGGATGGAAATTATTGATTGAACATACGGTTTGGGTGCGATATATGATTGATCGCTTGATATACTTTTTCCCTCACAATGATTTTGGCAAATGAGAGCTTCATTATTAACCATGGATTCTCAATGCCTTGAAGTGACATTATGGTATTTGGAAAAACTTGATAGTTTGATATGGGAATCTTTGCCGATCATACGGTTTGGGTATATTGATATGTAATAACATGTTTTCCAAGTTTTGAAATGAATATGTAACGAAATTTACTTGAAAACCTATGCACTCACCAACTGATGATGATGATGATGATGATGATGATGATGATGATGATGATGATGATGATGATGATGATGATGATGATGATGATGATGATGATGATGAGATGATGATGATGATGATGATGATGATGATGATGATGATGATGATGATGATGATGATGATGATGATGATGATGATGATGATGATGATGATGATGATGATGATGATGATGATGATGATGATGATGATGATGATGATGATGATGATGATGATGATGATGATGATGATGATGATGATGATGATGATGATGATGATGATGATGATGATGATGATGATGATGATGATGATGATGATGATGATGATGATGATGATGATGATGATGATGATGATGATGATGATGATGATGATGATGATGATGATGATGATGATGATGATGATGATGATGATGATGATGATGATGATGATGATGATGATGATGATGATGATGATGATGATGATGATGATGATGATGATGATGATGATGATGATGATGATGATGATGATGATGATGATGATGATGATGATGATGATGATGATGATGATGATGATGATGATGATGATGATGATGATGATGATGATGATGATGATGATGATGATGATGATGATGATGATGATGATGATGATGATGATGATGATGATGATGATGATGATGATGATGATGATGATGATGATGATGATGATGATGATGATGATGATGATGATGATGATGATGATGATGATGATGATGATGATGATGATGATGATGATGATGATGATGATGATGATGATGATGATGATGATGATGATGATGATGATGATGATGATGATGATGATGATGATGATGATGATGATGATGATGATGATGATGATGATGATGATGATGATGATGATGATGATGATGATGATGATGATGATGATGATGATGATGATGATGATGATGATGATGATGATGATGATGATGATGATGATGATGATGATGATGATGATGATGATGATGATGATGATGATGATGATGATGATGATGATGATGATGATGATGATGATGATGATGATGATGATGATGATGATGATGATGATGATGATGATGATGATGATGATGATGATGATGATGATGATGATGATGATGATGATGATGATGATGATGATGATGATGATGATGATGATGATGATGATGATGATGATGATGATGATGATGATGATGATGATGATGATGATGATGATGATGATGATGATGATGATGATGATGATGATGATGATGATGATGATGATGATGATGATGATGATGATGATGATGATGATGATGATGATGATGATGATGATGATGATGATGATGATGATGATGATGATGATGATGATGATGATGATGATGATGATGATGATGATGATGATGATGATGATGATGATGATGATGATGATGATGATGATGATGATGATGATGATGATGATGATGATGATGATGATGATGATGATGATGATGATGATGATGATGATGATGATGATGATGATGATGATGATGATGATGATGATGATGATGATGATGATGATGATGATGATGATGATGATGATGATGATGATGATGATGATGATGATGATGATGATGATGATGATGATGATGATGATGATGATGATGATGATGATGATGATGATGATGATGATGATGATGATGATGATGATGATGATGATGATGATGATGATGATGATGATGATGATGATGATGATGATGATGATGATGATGATGATGATGATGATGATGATGATGATGATGAATTAGACATTTTTTTGTGGTGGTGTGTGATTGAAATGGTTTAAAATTGGTAGAAGTATGTATGTTTGATAGTGTGATTTGAAATGGTAGTGTGGAAGTAGTTTAAATAGGAGTAGGGAAAAAATAAAAAACAATACCAACTAGCCGTTGGTTTTTAAAAAAAAGTTGAAAAATCTTTTTTTTATTTATTTTTGCAACGGATGGAAACCAAAATCGGGACCCACCACCACCACTAACGTGCGTTCAAAGTTGAAAGGGAGGTAGCGACGCCGGCCTAGACGCAGCCCGTGCTACCAGTGTCTTAGGCCGGGTTCGCGTCGGCCGTGCGTCGGAAGCGGGCTAGAAGTCCTATAAGGATAGGCCTAATGATCACTTGTCCAAAGTTTTACTCAGTGGGTACGATTCGGGACCAAGCAATTAGTACACGTATTAAATCCAGACATTCAGCTCCCTGGGGTTGGGGTCTTGAGAATTAATCTGGTTGGTCATGTACTTTTGGGGCACGTTATTATACAATTTAAAATAAATAAGTTCTTGTTTCTTTAGTCTATTAATCAAAAAGTCGCGACTTAATCAAAAATACTTAATTTATTAAGTCGTTAAAAATGTTTGGTTTTTTGACTTAATATACAAAAAACATCAGTATTGACTTATTCCGTACATACATTCTTTATCCATTCAGATACTTTATTATTTCGGTAAACCCTAACTAGTATCTAAGTATTAGTTATAAATTGTATCCGTAGAACTTTAGTTCAAATGGCATTCAATGAAACCGTTAAATACCCCCTAACAGGCTACTATTAGGTGTTTAGGTTATTAGTTTGAGTTTCAACGGAGCCAAACAATACACATCAATAGTTGCATATATGAGCTTTAACTTGAATCGTATGCGTATGAAGAGATGGAGCTAATAGGGCCTAGAGGATGCTAAATCCTTTTCAATTAACATAACTTCTTATTTAAGTTATTTTAATTTTAAATGTTAAATTAACACTATCTCTTACAATCCATTTCTTTCAATCAAACAATTAATCCCTTAATATCAAATCTTAGCTCCGGCTATGGCCATCAATACTTGTATGAACATAAACTTAAACCGTTGCGTATGAAAAGATGGAGCTAGTAGGCCTAGAGAATGTTGAGTTCTTTCCAACCGAAAAAATTTCTTATTTAAGTTATTTCTTTATAAATATAAAATCAGTATTATCTATTTTAATCAATTCTTTCGATCAAGCAACCAACCCCTTAATATCAAATCCAAGTTACTAACATACATATGCTTTGGCCATTGATTGATAAATTTCTCAATCTTATCGATTTTAATTTACTCACATTATTTATTAAATCTTTAAGCAAATATTTAAATTGCCAAGGTGACCACGTTGACATAAGCATGAACCTTTTTAACATGCTTTTGTCCCCTCAACCATGTAAACATGTCGAGGGTAATAGGAAATAGTTCGAAAACGAACACGAGAAGAAAAAATAAATCGCTGAAGAAAAAAATACGCTGAAAAGTTACAACATTTGGGTTAAAAAGTCCGTCATCGCTGAATAATACACTGAATAAAAAAATCTCATCCGATTTATTAAATTTTCAGAATTCAAGATTATTCCGGTGCTTGTGATTATCTTACAATCCTAGCAAGTTCTCAATGCGAATTATTGTTTATATATGATTAAGGTTTAAAAGCAGAAAGGTTGGATCAAGTGGTTAACACCCCTGCCTCTGGAGACAGAGGTCATGAGTTCTATCATCATCCCTTGAAAGGCCGGAGGTCCTTTTCTATCTTTAGATAGAACCTGGAAGCAGTCTCTCTACATCTCGTGGTAGGGGTAAGGCTGTTTACATCTTAACCTCTCTCATACACTGTCGAGGTATTGGGACCTAAAACCCGTGAAAGACGGCATTGGGCGTTGCTTTTATATGATTATTAAGGTTTAAAAGGTAATAAAGCCATAATTATAAGGGTGTGAGTCGCAAATACTTCTACGTAGTGACTTAAAAAAAATACTTCGAGAACAATAATCGAACAAAGGGTCAATGCCTACCGAAGCCCATACGTCACGCTATCAATATTTTCTACAGAAGTCATTAATATAAATAAAGCCCACGTTATAAAAAAAATATAGAAATACATCATCAAAAAGATAATCATCCAACGTGGTTCCTGCAAATTGTATCATTAACAAACCCATATTCGAATATTTGATCTTTGGATGTTTTATTTTTCTCTCAGGTAATTCATCGAACACTTGGTGTGCAGTTTTTTTTTTGTTGATCTTGTACGTATATATTATGCCTGGTTTTTAAGATTTGTTTAAAGTGGGTTTTCTTTTGCTTTAAGTTTTTCCGGAAATGGGTTGCTGTTTTTAACGACTTTGATGTTTGATTTTTCTTTTTATAATGTAATTATGACTTAAAAGGAACTGTTTTCTTTTTCAAGTACAAATATGACAACAGTGACTTGAACATATAGTGACTGAATTTTGATATAAGTTTAGTTTTGTAATTGTAAATGATTATATATGTATAAAGGGATAGATACTAATAAGACTCTCATTTTTTGTTGATTATTTGTTCGTGTTTCAGGTGAAGCATCAAACATCTGGCGTGTTGTATTTTAGGCATTTTTAGTTAATCATGTTTCATGATTCTAGTAAAAAAAAAGTTCATTTTCTAGTACCTTTTGTTAAAGATTTTGAATCTTGAGTTAGTAACAAGATTTTGGTAATAGTTTAAAGATTTTGAAATTTAGGTGAGATTTTAGTAGCTGGGTTTAGAATGAGTGATGCTCAAAGTAATGCCAATAGTTTGCCCCCATTTATCGCCAAGACTTATGAAATGGTCGATGATCCTTTGACCGATCATATCGTGTCGTGGAGTCATAACAACCGAAGTTTCATCGTGTGGAACCCGCCTGAGTTTTCAGGCGAGTTGCTTCCAAGATTCTTCAAGCACAATAACTTCTCGAGCTTTATCAGGCAACTTAATACATATGTGAGTAATGCTAATTTCATGGGTTAATTTCTATCCTTTTTTTCTATATATATTAATATTAATTTATTTTTATGGTTTAATCTTGCAGGGTTTTAGAAAAATCGATCCAGAACAATGGGAATTTGCGAATGAAGACTTTATAAGAGGCCAACCGCATCTTTTGAAGAATATCTATAGGAGAAAGCCTGTTCACAGTCATTCAATGCAGAATGTTAATACAAATGGAGCTTCTACATCTTCTCCATTGACTGAATCAGAAAGAACTCGTTACAAAAAAGAGCTATACAGGCTGCGTTACGAGAAAGAATCACTATCGCTAGAGTTTCAAAAGCACGAACAAGAACAAAAAGAGATTGAATTGGCAGCACGTGCGTTGACTGAGCGTTTAAAGATTGCTGGGGAACATCAGAAAGATATATTGTGTGCCTTAGATAATACTTTACACAAACCAGCTCTAGTTAATTTGGAGAAAACTGATCGAAAGAGAACGCTTTCTGCTGAAGTTAAAAACTCCTTTAACGTTGATATTTCTGACGACAGGCTAACTACAGACGCCCTTTTAGCGTTAGATATGGAATTGGTGGATCAGTTGGAGTCTTCTCTTATGTTTTGGGAGGATATATTGATTGAATATCATGAAGCTTTTGTACAACCAAGGTTGGATCATGAGCTACTCATAACTCAAAAAACAGGATCCAAGGAGAATTATGAGATTGACATGAATTCTGAGACGTTCAAGACCGTTGTCACAGACGAAGAGCAAGAAACGGAGAATTTAAAATCTGAGCAGACAAGTGTAAACGACGGGTTTTGGGAACAGTTCTTGACGGAGAATCCTGGTGGTTCAATGACTGATAACGATCGCAAAGGGTTTGATCTATACAGTAAATTTTTGTGGAACACAAGGAATGTAAATAGTCTTGCAGAAACAACTTAAAAGATTTGTAGAATGTTTTTGAGTTTTGGTGTAGAATTATGATGTTCCCCTTATGGGTGCATTAGATGAATGCAGATACAAAGACATTGGAATTCAAATCATAATTTTATTTTTACTTTTACTGTTTGTTCATCCATTAAATAATTTACTTGTGTTCTTTTTTTGGTACAGCTGCACTGATTGGCGTTTTACCATTTTTGGTAATTTGACATTTTGACAATAGTCTCTCGAATATTGTTTGTATTTTTTTGTTTACCCAAGTCCTCAATTCCACAAAAGGGGGAGAGCACAAAAATACTAGTTATTTCGATAAATTTATCACAATTATGGATGATTGATTTATACTTTACTGTTCCAGTTGTATATTATGTAAATATAGCAAAGAACGTAGCAAAAAAAGTGGTAAGTATATCAATTCTTTTTCACAAATGTTTCTAAAGTTCAAACTTAATTCTTTTTCTATCAAGCACTTTAAGTGTTGTATTTTGGATTTCAAATCTCGTTGTTACAATGTCAATTTTTAAGTCATGTTAGTTTATGGATATGGTCCGACTCGATCCTGAATTGCCCATTGACTAGCTTTGGCATAGATCAATGTTCATAATATATATTGGTGACTGGTGATTGATAATTTGATAGAGACTTTCCAATGGAATATGAGGTCAATTAACAATGGACGCTGGTTAATATTAGTATTTGTTTATTAAACATGCCTCTGATCAATTACTATGGAGATTTTTTAACCACATCACGTCATAATCACCCCCTTATCCCTTGAATTATTTTAATATATATATATATTCATGGCATGGTTACAACCTTTAATGTGAGATATTAGGGGGCGTTTGGTACATGTGAATGGTAAAGAATGAAAAGAGAATGGAATAGAAAAAAATAGAATGATTCACATGTTTGGTATAATTAGAGAATCAATATTGAAAACAAAGATTAATCACTTCTCTTGTTTGGTTATGTTATATTATGGAATGGAAATGCCTTTTTTATATACATTTTTATTTATTTATTTATGATAATTAACTTGATTATGTAAAATTATAGACTTTTCCAGTTTTACCCAATGATTTTCTATTCTACCATCATCTTCTTTGAAACTGCAAATAAGGCATATAGTATTGATAGGAACAAAAATCAACACTGGCAGTCCACATAAAAAAGTGGAATGATCATAACTAACAAAGCGACGTGGATGAAAAAGATTCTTTTCCTACTTTCAAGAAGAACAAGAACAAACAACTATGATATATAATTATTAAACCAAAAAAATACATGGTATTATAATCATACTTGTTGCCTACATATATGCGTTATTTATATAATCCATATAAAGAGACGAAGTCAACTTTTAGCAATCTAAATATCTCATTGAAATCAATTAGGAATGCAAATTTGGATTAAATCAAACAGCAAAAGAAATTGTTGGTGTGTTAATTAGGTTTAAAAACATGTATAGATGGCTAGAAAAAACCTGAAGAAAGAGGAAATAAACTAAAGAAGCGGTAAAGATGATGACGAGAACAACTAAAGAAGAAATCTTCAAAACCATCAGAGAGAAATTTGGTATTGGGGTTCAAATAATTTTCAAGATCTAAAAAACATGTGCAATGCACATGATAGTTTGTATTTATACCCCTTTACTTATTGCCACAATCTAATTCCATGTGTGAATGAAAAAAAGACACGGCCTCTTTTAGTTTTCCTTTCCCTCCATTCTTTAGGTTTTTAAGTGGAAACAAAAAGGTGGAAAGAGAATGGCTTTTAATTCTTCATATCCATTCTATACTTAAAACAAACAAGGGATAGGGAAACAATTTTCATTCTCACCTTTCCATTCACCTGTACCAAACACCCCCTAACTACCTACTATGGAGAAAGGACGAGGAACTATGGAGAAATGATGGGGTTTTTTTGTTGCTTTTTTTTGGCTATTATTTTTTTTTTCTCAAAAGAAAGAGGGCAAGACCTCCAAGTTTTATAATCATCGGATTTTGTAAAGACTTAGACATTTCCCAAGTTTACATATACATATACTTCTCTATCTATCTCTTTATCTATTCTATATCCTAACATTACATCTACCTCTATCATATTCTACTCTTCATATCTGTACTTATCTGATACTCTATGCTCCATTTCCTTAGTTTTGTATTCACAAGTTCCATGTTTGCTTCAATCTCATATAAGTTCTTCCAATCTTAAACTGTTGTCTCATCAAACTAAATTTAATGACTTCCATTATTTGTTCCTTAGCATCTCTTTAGGAATCTGATTCCTATTTAAAATTCTTACATTCCTCTCTTTCCATACCATATAAACACTAAGTTTTTGAACTACACTAGCCACTGTATTATTGCTTTTCTTGTTACTGAACCAGCTCTTTTAATATCTTGCCATCTGTTATGAACATCTTTATCCTCCATGATTACCTTCATCAGTTCATCTCATTCCAAATGTAGCTAGAATGATCACAAACGAAAAACAGATGGCCCATAGAATCAGTTGTTTTCCACATAGAGTGCACAAATTGTTGGAGATATATATAGTAAAATACAAAAAGAATTGGATATGCATTTAATCTCTAAAGGCGTGAAACACCTTCATATTGAATCATTTCGGCGGTTCACCTCAAACTACTCAATCAGATACAATAAGAGATTAAGAATATTTTGTATGTGTGTGTTTGAGAGCGTGAGAACCAAGAGAATGATATGAGCGGTGATAATTACTCTGTTCAGCTATCTTTTAGGCAGCTAATTTAGTGAGGTTTTAGAATATGGCAAAATCAGTCCCTCAAGTTTGACCACAGCCTGGGGCACTGCTCCTTAAACCCTGCTTTGGACCCCGCTCTTAAGGGTGCTGTCCCGGGCCATCATCTCTTAGGGACTTCGATTATAATCCAATTCATATAAGTGTACACTCCGGACCACCATACTTATATAAAGTTAATGACAACAAACTTGTTATGATAAAACTAGAACTAATTTTCACATGTTAATGACAGTTTTTAAAATTGTTATTAGAAATACCCTAAAATTATAGGGGATAACTTGGATGATGTTAACATCATCTTGGTTAGATGATGTTGCTCTCACAAACCATAAAATTCATGGGGGGCTTTTTGACATGTGTAGAAAATGATGTTAGTGGGTTTGTGAGAGCAACATCATCTATGGTAGATGATGTTAACATCATATTAGATTTTCCCATTATTATATTCAATAAAAAAAAACTAAAAAACTAATCTACTTTAGTTAGAATTCAAAGAATCACCACAACTTCTGAAATGTCAACAAACCTTCTTTCTCCACCACCACCACCAATCACCACCATGTCGGAGCTCCGGCAATCCCACGCCCACTTTATAAAAACTGGTCTGATTAGCCACCCATTTTGCGCCAGCCGTCTACTATCCTCTGCCGCCACCGTATCACCACCGCATTCCCTCTCATACGCACACTCCATTTTCACACACTTACAAAATCCAAACTCATATGCTTACAACACCTTAATCCGTGCATATGCCAACAGCCCCACACCCGAAACCTCATTCGAGCTTTTTATCAAGATGTTGTTTGACTTTAAAGTTGACCCAGATAAATATACATATACATTTGTATTGAAAGCTTGTTCAGCTGCTAAACGTGTTGGTTTTGGAAAACAGGTTCATGGACTTGTGATAAAATGTGGGGTTGATGATGATGTGTATGTTTGTAATACTTTGATTCATATGTATGCGAAGGGAGGTTTTTTTGAGATTGCTCGTAAGGTGCTTGATGAAATGTCTGAGAGAGATGTTATTTCGTGGAACGCGATTTTGAGCGCTTATGTTGATACGGGTATGATGGAATTGGCGCGTAAGTTGTTTGATGAGATGCCTGAGAGGAATGTGGAGTCTGGAAATTTTATGATTGCTGGGTATGTTAAGGATGGGTTGGTTGTTGAGGCGAGGCGTGTTTTTGATGGGATGTTAGTGAAAGATGTTGTTTCTTGGAATGGGATTATAACGGGGTATGCTCATGATGGGGATTTTGATGAAGTGTTTCGGCTTTTTGAAGATATGAGATATGCTGGGATGGTGCCTGATGATTACACATTTGTTAACGTGTTGTCTTGTTGTGCTAGTGTAAGTGGTTTGAACCAAGGGGAATGGGTTCATGGTTATATTGAAAAGAACGGGATTGAAGTGGGAGGGTTTTTAGCCACTGCACTTGTGGATATGTACTCAAAATGTGGATGTCTTGATAAGGCATTGGAAGTATTTCATGAGACTAAAAAGAAAGATATTAGTACATGGAACTCAATGATTACTGGATTAGGCCTCCATGGCTTTGGTGAACGTGCGTTAGAATTGTTCCATAAACTAGTTGCAGAGGGTCTTAAGCCCAATGATGTCACGTTTGTAGGCGTTTTATCAGCTTGCAGCCGTTCTGGTTTACTAGATGAAGGTTGCAAAATGTTTGAACTTATGGTGCACACTCACAAGATCAAGCCTACAATTGAGCATTATGGGTGTATGGTAGACTTGCTTGGTCGATTTGGATTGTTAAAAGAGGCTGAAAAACTTGCAAAAGAAGTTCCGTTTGAAGAAGCTCAGATTGTCTGGGAGACTCTTTTGGGGGCTTGCAGAAGTCACAATGACGTTGAAATGGCAAAGCGTGTCACTAAAAAGCTTCTTGAATTAGATCCACGGGACAGTGCTGGTTATGTTCAGTTGTCAAATGTTCATGCATCTAAAGGGAGATTTAGTGATGCCATAGAGTTGAGGAGGAGGATGAAGGCACAAGGTGTCTCTAAAGCTCCTGGTTGTAGCATGATTGAAGTTGATGGAACTGTTCACGAGTTCTTAGCTGGCGAAGGAATGGTGTTGTAGCCAGAACACAAATCAAGTAAAATCTCTGTATATTTTGGGACAAAAGAGGCAATCGCTAACTCAAGTGGCATGAAGCTTGGTATATGTCATGAAATGATGCTTTAAGAATATAAAGTGAATCCCTTCTTTAAAGGACTGAAATGGGGAACCGGTCATGACCAAATTATATACAGGTGTTCTATATGACATACCTAGAAGAGGCAATTTAAGCCATTTACTACTAAATGGTTGATTCCGGTTATGTTATCTGTAATGGGTCAAATAACTATAGTTATCTCAATTTGACTAACTCGTGAAGCTTGCAAGCGTAATGGTAATATTTACTGTTTTTCTCCTTGTATACAAAACATATAACATATATATTTATAATTACAGTTTAAACATGTTGTATAAACCTATCAAAGATCACCAAAACCTATCAAAGATCACCAAAAAAATGCTTAACCTGCACTTATAGACGTTTGGTGGCGACTCTTCAGTTTTCACGCCTATTCTTGTTTGATTTTTCATTTCGTAAGTTTCTGATCTAATAAGTTTGCAATTGTCTATCTATTTTGAATACAATGAAACTTTAAATTACTTGCATTTCTTTACACATGTTACATTCATCAAAATATTGGACAACGCATGAAATATCCGTACAACTTGATATGAGGGAATGAACAAGATAACAGCGCTCTAAGGATATCGCATATGCGATAAATGGTGTTAGACCGTGTCAGTAATTGCATACAACAACTAGGGGTCAACAACAAAACCAGAGACATGATCAACAAATGTGGGGGTGGGGATGAAGAGGGTTTAGCCCGTCGGTTGTTTGATGAAATGTAGAGTCTGTGAATTTATCATATTGCTAGGTTAGGGATTAATGTTGGGTTTTTTCTTTTTGATGATATCTGGAATGCAGAGATGATGGCCGATGATTACACACTTATTTACGTGCTATCTTGTGCTACCTTGAGGGTTTAAACAACGGTGAATGAATTCATGCTTAAATTGACAAGAACATGATCGAAATGGACGGTTTCTAGCAACTACGCTTGTGGTTATCTGCTGAATATGTGGATGTATCGAAAAGGCACTGGAAATATTCCAGAAAACTTTAAAGAAGGATACAAGTACATGGAATTCAGTTATTACTGATTCGGCCACCATGACTATGGTGAACGCGCATTTGATTTATTTTCTATATGAATAGTGGTAAGGGAAGCCCACTGAGACCACATTATAGAACGTTGTATCAGCTTGTAGTCATTCTGGCCTACTAGACGCAGGTTACAAAATGTTTGATTGGTGCACAGTCACAAGATTTAGCCTACATTTGGGCATTATGGATGTATGGTAGACTTGATTGATCAGTTTGGAGTGTTAGATGAGGCCGATAAACTTGCAAGAGAGAGGAGTCTCTTTGAGGGTGCTTGCAGAAGTCATTACGAATTAAATGTGTTAAGAGTGTTTGGACCAAAACGATTCATAGGTTGGATCCAGAATCTAGACATGAGAAAAAGTCTCAAATTCTGATTTTATCCCTGTCATGTAGCATGAATTCTGGAATTTAGTATGTTCTGTCATGAAATGATGCACGGGTAACGATTCTTGAGTTGGATCTAGACTCTAGACATGAGCAAAATGTCCCAAATCCCGATCCTATCCCAATCATGTAGCATGAATTCTGGATTTTAGTATGTTCTGTCATGAAATGATGCTTACGGGTAACGTTTATATAAATATACTTGGCACACCCATTTACCGAATCCTGTCTATGACATATATTTTTTTTTTTGAACGGCAGAAATCTATGACATATATATAGGTGTTAATGACTGATTGACTAAATGAGTCAATTCAGGCTATGTACATTTAACAGGTCAAACAATTTAATTTCATATGGCAAGAAAGAAGTAACAGGATATTCAAAAATCTGACGCGGCCATCTGATGTGCTGTGTGACATAATCAAATTGATGGCGCGACTAAAGTTAACGACCTTGAAGTTAAAGAAGACTGCTCGTGTGGAGCAATGGCTCGCTGACTGGGGTATTGTAGCTGATCGAATGTTGCAAGATGGATGAGTGATTGTTTCAGCTGTTCTTCTTGTCTACTTTATATGTATTGGTTGTGTTTCAGTTGGCATATAGGTAGACAGTAGACTAGTGGTATTGGCTAAGATATAGTTATGCTGGTTGTATTATATATGTGGGCGTGTCACATATATAAACTAGTGTGTTATTCAATCACACTACTTGTACTAAATGTCCGATGAATGTTGTTATATAAAGTCACCCGGATTACCCATTACCCAAAAAATCAGGTCAAAGAAAAAGAATGCAGGTTAGAAGGAAACAAGTCAAACGGGCCAAAACATGTTTGAAGTGTAAATTTCTTTCTAACGGTTTAGACATTCTTTAGAGTATTGGATAAACTAAAACTCAAAGTTAAAATTGGTACACATTAGTTATTTACATAAGCTATAGTTTTGGACCAAAACTAATTAGGTCAACTAACCTGACCCGGTGAGTACTATAAAACAAACTCTGGTTTTTGCTCTGTTCCGTGAAATTCATAACACTTGGCTGTTGGCTACATATTTAGTTGAATTGGGTGTTTGATTTGATAACCAGAACGTATGTATATGTGTATGTGTGGTAATGATGATACTGATATACAGAAAAGGCAGAAGTTTGGATGATGTGGACCACCTATAGATATAAGTGAACCGTGTGGGCATGGTTCCAAGCCCTGATGGAGATGCCACAAACTGATACAACACCACCTTCAGTGTGATATTCAGTGTGGTGCTTACATGACAAGATTTTGCATAGAAAATTCTAATAGTTCACAATCTCATGGGTTTGCCTACAAATTTTGGATTGAAAATTTTGCAAAAGCATAGGAAACTTCCGAAATACCCATGGTGCATGTCAAAACTAAAGTTACCATTGTGATGGGATAGAGTTTGTATTGATTAAAAATGGTAAAAGTCAAAAAAGATAAAGATAAAAAAAAAAGAGAAAGTTAGCAAAAGATTGTCAGTTGATGTTTGTTTATTTGAAAATATGAATACTAGAGAGATCAAACATTGTAGAAATTATTACTACTACAAATTTACAATTTCATCAAAAGCCATCCAGGCAATGCTTAGTTAGTTCTTGAAAGACCTTAACAATAAGATGATGGTATTCATCACAATTCAATGTGAGATAACAAGCCAAGAGTTCCTCGAGCTCGTCTCGTTGTCTGATTCCATTCTCTATGATCATCTCTATCATCGAGTCTCTAAAATCCTTTTCTGGATCATATGAACTTTTAATGATTGCGAAGCTATCGAGATAAGTTCTGAATGCATCTTTGATTGCTATCTCCTTGTTCATCCTTATTCTTGTTCGCTTCATGTCTTCAAGAGCTTTGATCCGCGGAGAATGACAGTTGACTTTACGACCATGCTTTGACCTTTTTCTATTGCTTACATCAACACATTTTCTATCCTTATTATCATTCTTTAACATGACCTCATTGATTTTCATGTTTTTCAGCTTTTGCCACTCTTTCTCCAAGCTCGAATCCACCTTGATTCGTCGTGTAGTTGAATCCACCTTCAAGTAATCTTGAGATGTTTTTTGAATAATGACTTCAGATTTGTTTTCAAACACAACTTTCTCTACTACTTCTGTAGAACCAATTTCTCCTCTTGATTTCTGCTCTTCATTAATGAACTCTCTCATTGTCCTTCCATTCGACACCATTTTCTTAAAACTTGTACAGCTTGTTGGCGAAACATTGAGCCTATTATCTGAATTGTACAAATTCTCCTCATTTCCACACCATATTTCATTCCAATCATCAAAACACGCGTATTCTGGTTCGGGTTTTGCACCATCTTTCATCTTCTTGAACCTTAAACTCCACTTCTTTAGAGACTCATTCGAAGTCAAAGAAGTCGAAGATGTTGTCTGAATTGTTTTCTTTCTTCCCCAATTGATCATTTTGGATTCTTCTAGTTGGCCTTTTTTTGTCTTTATAGATGGAAGATAGATACAGAATTATTGTGAGAATGTATGTATTGAATATTGATTGCTAGAAAGGATGAACTTAAATGGATAGTAGCAATGTGGACTATTTGACTACTGTAGTTGTTATTTTTTGAAGTTTAAAAGAAAGGCCCGCCATAGATCTTGTGACCACTTTACTTCACTTTTTCATTTTTATTTGAAGGTTGTCCTTTGCTTTTTGTAGCCTGGTTGTCATAAATAAAGGGGACCATTTTTGTCATTTCCCTTTTCTTTGCTAGGCATGACTTAAGGGCCTATTTTAGTGTGCCTGCCTTACATAATTTAAGATTTTATTTTAGTTATAAATTCTTGAGTTTCTGGTGTAGACTGTAGAATGACTTTAGAAAAATGTTGTTTTTTTCTGTGTTTACCATAAAAGCTCTTTGCTTGGCCCATTTGGTCAAGTATGTGTGTCATGTCCTAGGCAGGACCAAGGGATCACCATTATAACAGTTTCGTGACACACTAAACCAAAATTCGAAAAGGAGTCTTGTGTTTTACGCTCATTTCTTTTAACAATATCTTGTTCAACTCAGTATTTGCTCTTTCGTTGGATAAGGAACTTCGGGTTAAATCCTTCTTGTATTTGGTGAATTTACAGACGAATTTCTATTCTATTTTAAGGATAGGTTCCATTGCTATATACTAATGTGTTTATTCACTCTAATAGACATTAATGTGATGACCTAACGAATCTCTAAATGAGCCTAAAGTATTTGGTTAGATGTATCTAGGAATCTTACTAGAGAGTTTAGTCTTTTGTACTTAAAACCCAAATTCAGGAGCTAAGCTGTATGCTTTGACAACGGGTTATGGCCCCTACGGCATACACCATGGTTAAGTTGCATTAAGGTTCTTTTCATCTTTGGCCTAATACACCTTATCTATTTAAATCATTCTTGACCGTTCACCCATTTCACCTACACTTTTATCTGCACGTTAACATTACCTTTTCATCACCATCGCCTTCTCTTTTTCCCCATAACACTTCACCTTTTAATTTAATACCCCACTATTCCTCAAAATTTAACAAATAATACAAACAAAAGAAATGAACCGACTATCACCCTTTCACCCTAAGTGAACCAATTCACCTATACCCCTCTTCACCTCTATCTCACATATACTCCTTAACAATTTACCTCCTCTATCACCTTTCTTCACCCACCCCTTTTACCTTCCCCTTAAGAATGCTCTTAAGCACCTAATCTTTCCTGCAAGTTTCAAACCTCCTATATGCATATGCAAATTGTACTAAGATACAAATGGTAAACACACTAAACATAAGTTATTTAAGAAATTTTATGATATGGGCCTAGGAGTAAATTGATCGATTATGCTGCCATTACTTAGATTGTGAATAGGACTTAGCATGTACTAGAGACATGTGAATTGCAATAAAATGTGATGTAATTTGTACTGAATTAACATTTTTGTATCCAGCTTTATGATGAGTTAGCAGGCAAGGCAGGGTTGCAGGGCAAGCATGGCATTCACAATAAAGTGAATGAAAATGTAAATATTCAAGTACATATTATGTTTTTCAAGGGTTCCAGCATCAACAGTGAATATAAACAAATTGTTGAATCAATCAAGTACGAGTAAATGTTATCTTTTTCAACATTTCATTTCTTGGAACTATCATTGCAGGTTTGATTAAAGATCTTAACAAGTTGATGAATTCAATATTGAATATATGTTGGATGAAACTTTACTTTTACATTTATCTTTTGAAAAGGAAGCGGCTATCTACACACATTAATTGTTCCTAGAAACACATCCGAAACGCCCCGTTTTATGTAAAACGCCGCGTTTATCGCCCCGTTTTATATAAAACACCGCGTTTGGCCGGTGTGTAGATAGTAAAAGCTATAAGGAGAATTACACGTGGTCTAACACACTGTCAGGGGAATGACAGGTGTCATTCCCCCGTTTTAGGTACCGTTTTACATAAAACGCTACGTATTAGGTTAAAATCCAAAACTGCCCATTTTACGTCATACGTGTATATCCGAGTACCGTTTTGTAAACAAAACGTAGCGTTTTAGACAAAATGGTGAGTGTTTGCTCAAGTATCATAACGGTCCATTTGACATAAAAGTAGAAGGTCCAGCACCGTTTCAGATAGATCAAAGCGTACAATTTTACCCAATATTAAATTTTGGCCTATAACGCTGTTTAAATGAGAATACAGGACGTGCTATCATCTTCAAAATCACCCTCCTGATCATATCATTTGCCCTCATGCTTATGTTAGATTCTTTTTGTGTAATTTTTCTTTGACCATATGGATTATGGCCTGTATGGGTTCATTTCGGTTTCGTGACAATGTATGGGCTGAGTCATTTGGTTTTTTCCTCTTATATGGATTATGGCTTGTACCGCTTCATCTTTTTTATCAACAATATTTGATCTATTTAATTTGGTGTTGTTAACATAATGTATTGTTAAGATTTTATGAAAAAAAGTTATAAACTTTATTAAAGAAATCGAGACACAAATGTAGCAAAACTGTACGTAAGTAAATACACGTTTGATATAAAACGTTAAGTTTTGTATCCTAGTCACGGTGGTCGGTGTAACAGTAGTTGGGTAGATTTTGTCAGTGATTGCATTCAATTATTCATACATGTCTAAACCCTAAAGGATCCAAATTTATGAAAACTAAGTTGCGTTTTTATATAAAACGTACCATTCCAAGTTAGTGGGTGTAACGGTGATGACTTCTGTACACTGATGGAAAGGTCTTACCTTTCTAAAACATGATACGCGTGTGCACTCATTTTTTGTATATAACATACCGTTTTATCTTAAACGGGCCAATTTTTTTATTCGATCGTTGCGAAATTTGTCATATGTGACAGATTTTTTTAACTATTTGCTATATTTTTTTTGTTTATTTCATATAAATCCATGAATTAGAATTTTAGATAATAATGGCCCCGTTTTATGTAAGACGCATCCAACATTTGGAATATAATAATTGCCCAGCTCGCCGTTTTATGTAAAATGCAATAAACAACTCGCCGTTTTAAAATATATAGTAAAATGCAATAATATATAGTAAAATGCAATAAACAACTAGCCGTTTTATGTAAAACTCATTAGAGGTAGCAATAATAAATTAATAACTATATGTATATTCGCACTAGAGTACGCATGTGACTTCAACTGTATATGTTGTGACTCGTCGACCACTTTCTTTAAAAGACTACAAATGCTACGTTTATCTTAAACATGGAATCTATACGACAAATTTGCAGATATCGTCAAGATTTGAACTGACACATTCTATCCAATAAACTGTGTGAATGCCCAATTTATATGAAACGTAGATATACAATTATACTTCTAGCATAAGTGGTCCCGATCGGCAGACCCAATCCCGATCGGCAGACCCAAGCATAAGTGCCATTTTGGGGTATTACCTTATGCAAGAGAAAGTTAACAATACTCTATATATAGTCCAATTATAAACTCACTTTTAGAAGATATTAACGGACCATATCATTACGAATAGATAATATCTGACACAATCTATCCGTTACACTGTGCTACCCACTATCTTTATTACACACACAAGCTCCGTATGATATAAAAGTTGGCGTTTTCTTATAGTGTGGAATAATGGGCTAGCATTTTTATAAAGTTGGTGTAATTCTCATATAGTTTTATACATTCAAATAATTTAATATATAATAAAATGGAATAAATTAATCACCGTTTTGTGTAAGACTTGCCAACAATGGCAATAATAATTATAAGTATATTCTCACTATAGAACGCATGTGACCTCAACTGTGGCCTGTGACTTTCACTGTATAGGCTGTGACTTGATTTAAACCAAATATCGGGTTTCCAATATTATTATAACTGAAACTTTCTATCAAGCTACCGTCTTTACGTAAAAAAGGAAGTTGACAATATTAGAATCCTCGAAAGTATTTGTCAGCCTTCCAAATATTCTCCTATAAAAGTCCAATTCAATGCTTGCCAACGGACACATTCCATCTCACATTCTATTCATTACACATACATTCAATCAATCACTTTTACCCCACAACCATTGCCACCTTAGGTTCGCTAAGAGCTTGTTAGGTTTGCACTGAATTTTCAGGAGTTGCGGTGGTTGTGGCCTCTAATCTCAATCGTCACTGAACTGATCAATTTAGGTTCAAACATTGGCGCCATCCGTGGGACCGTTTTTTGAACGGATTCCATTCTTTTAAAAATCAAAATCACCATTTTGTGTCACTCTTTCCTTAGTTTTGCATGGCTGGGGAAGAAACTCCACTTTCGAAAGTAACATCATGTGGGTTTATGGGGATGGAGACAACTGGTGGGGAAGGGTTACCAAAAGTCACCACCGTTACTCCACCACCACCCATCATCACTGTAGAGGAGGGCGTTAGTAGTGAACGTACCCAAGGTGAAAAAAGAATCTCCGGTCAGAAACTATTGGATGTCACATCTAGACTCCAATATTCTTCTGGAAATATACTTGATAAGAATACATCCATGGGGTCACTGTTCTCCACATTGGGAACATCATCCTCACCCGCCACCTCTTTTGTAGGCATGCCGAGTAGTACCACTCAAACAAGCTTACTCTCTTCTGCCACTAAAGATTTGTCAAAAGATACAAGTTCTCAAACTCAAAATTCCACCCCAGTGGCAAAAAAAAAAAAAAAAAAAAAAAAAAAAAAAAAAAAAAAAAAAAAAAAAAAAAAAAAAAAAAAACAAAAAAAAAAAAAAAAAAAAAAAAAAAAAAAAAAAAAAAAAAAAAAAAAAAAAAAAAAAAAAAAAAAAAAAAAAAAAAAAAAAAAAAAAAAAAAAAAAAAAAAAAAAAAAAAAAAAAAAAAAAAAAAAAAAAAAAA
>CM067167.1:289101007-289136007 GCA_034093135.1 Erigeron breviscapus
TAAAAACATTTTATATCATTCTTAACATTCATCGGATGAAAGGATAAGTACTTCTCATCGGGAAGTAATAAAAAAGGAGATCACTCCGTCATATTAATTTTACGTCTTCGTCATTCATTGGATGAGAAGATAAGCGTTTCTCATAGGGAAACGGCGCGCTAGAAAAAATTATTCATCTTTTTATTCATTGGATAAGAAGATAAGCGTTTCTCATAGGGAAACGGCGCGCTAGAAAAAATTATTCATCTTTTTATTCATTGGATAGAAAGAAAAACACTTCTCATCATGAAGTGACAATCCTCGCGAGTAACAAATAGTAATAAATAAAATCTCTCGTAAGACCCAGACGTGGGCCAAGAAAAATAATATTACAAAATACAAAGTCCCTTGCAAGCAACTTTTTGCAAATTGCAAGTGGAAACTTGACTACTTATGCCTCGACAGGGCAACAACATCCCAATAAATCCCAACATTTTTTAAAAAGGCACATTCAGGGTAAAGAACCTGACAAAAGAAAGGCCTAGATAAGACTATTACACCAGTACGGTACTATTGGAAATTTATGTATAAATACATATATAAGGGATTATATATTCTTAAAAGATATATATGTTGGCCAAGTACATAAACATATGTGCGCAGGTTAAATAAATATGACAACAAAGTCATCATATTCTACTGATAAATGGGAGCAATGCGTTACCCATAAATACATACATAAAAGTTATTGTATATTTTCTTTTCATAAGTAAAAGTTAGCCTAGAAGACAAGCATGAAGGATATATATACGTACTTGTACCCTCCTGAAAACACATGGAACGGCTCAGGTATACATGCATATGTGTGAATTACTAAGTGACCAAATAGGTTATTAAAGGTGGGTCATGCAATATACTTGTTAGGCTGACCCAACCTCTCTCACGTGTCCAAGTAAAGATGTCAAGCTAGTGGATAGAGCACCTTAGATGCATGGGTCATTCCATCGAGCTATGTATGGATTGATCAAAGAGAAAGCAAAAGAAAAATGTAAGTTTACATACAAAAATCTTAGCCAAATCTTTTTGTATATAAACTTGGGGGGATTTGATCGTGTATCGATATCCACAAGTTAAACAGGTACACTAAATCAACAAAAACCTATGGGCAATAGCAAGTAAAGAACATTTTTAGAGCATGGGGCAAAGTGTATACCCGAAGGGGGTATACCCGAGAAACGTATACTATATACCCGAGAGGGTATACCCGAGACACAATATGAGATGCCCGAGATACAAAGTGTATACCCGAACGGGTATACCCGAGAAACGTATACTATATACCCGAGAGGGTATACCCGAGACACAATATAAGATGCCCGAGATACAAAGTGTATACCCGAGAGGGTATACCCGAGATGCAATACCTATACTCAGGAGGGTATACTCGAGACACATTATGCTCGAAATACAAATGTATACCCAAGATGTCTTGCTCTTGCAACGTATCACGAGCACAGATAGAAAGGGAAGAGGAAGAAAGATATCCACAAAATAATGTAAGTCAATAAAACCAATGGACAACGGTACTCTTCCTAGTACCGAATCTCGAGCAACAAAAAGAGTATGAGTAACAAAGGGTATGAGTTACAAGGTATGAGTAACAACAAAGGTATGAGTTAATAGAGTATGAGTTACAAGAGTATGAGTAAAAAGAGTATGAGTAACAAAGGGTATGAGTTACAAGGTATGAGTAACAACAAAGGTATGAGTTAATAGAGTATGAGTTACAAGAGTATGAGTAAATAAAGGAATGGATAGCTAGTTATATTCACCTAAACGGGCCGAGCTCCATTTTCTTTTCATGGGCTAAGACATTTAATAATAAATGTTACCCATGCCCGGGCATGTGAAACATGCTTATCTAAGTCATGACTTATGGTGCTCGAGCTTGACTTATGATTGTCCATGCTATCGTTCTTCACATCTTATTACGACTTATAAACTAAATTTTAGTTTTCAAATGATCACTACCCATATATATAATACATGAATAAGGAGATACATATCAAGCTACAGTCTTTACGTAAAAAAGGAAGCTGACAATATTAGAATCCTCGAAAGTATTTGTCAGCCTTCCAAATATTCTCCTATAAAAGTCCAATTCAATGCTTGCCAACGGACACATTCCATCTCACATTCTATTCATTACACATACATTCAATCAATCACTTTTACCCCACAACCATTGCCACCTTAGGTTCGCTAAGAGCTTGTTAGGTTTGCACTGAATTTTCAGGAGTTGCGGTGGTTGTGGCCTCTAATCTCAATCGTCACTGAACTGATCAATTTAGGTTCAAACACTTTCAATATACGTTATTATACTAAACATCAAGAATACTATACAAATTGTTAACCAATTGTTAAAAAATAACAATACTATCTAAACCGTACATAATACAAATCAACCAACTTATACTAAAAAGTGGACGGAGGAAATTGAAATCCACAATTTGGGCTCCCTTTTTCCACTTTTGTAATCTCCTCTTGATGTTGAGTCATGCTATCCGATATATTTAAAATTTTGCACCCAGTTGAGGTGAGTGTATAATTGTAACTATTGCGGGATGATTATGTGTAGTGAATTTCCCTTCCATTTTTGTGGTAGAAGGTATTTCCATGGCAAAGTAAACCATCATACTCATCTATTTATAGTCACTCTGTCCATGTGCATGTGCTGGTAAAACAGCGTTTTATATAAACCGCCCAATTTTCCCTAAAACTCTCCATTTTAAATAAAACGTCACATTTGTTGATCTACATATGGTATCAGATTCCCTGCGCCACCCAAAGACCAGTGTGTACATATAAAAACCACAATACATATAATGGAAAAAGGACATCTGATTCAGCTCGAACATCGTCACACGATCAGGGTAGACGATACACGCCAAAATATACAGAGTAAAAAAAATATATAAATAAAAAAGGTGTCGCCGAGATTGGCACTGTATGGAGTAGCAGCGACGACATTTACTTGCTAAAAGTGGCGCCATGCTGACTCATTGTCCGCCGCTATTGTACGACGAGTACCGTTTACAAATGATGTTGAGTCACGCACAAAGGGCCCTCCACAAGCTGTCTGCCATTTTGGGTGGGTACAATTTTCGGCACTGGAAATTTTATAATTAGAAGGTATGTACTTATAGTCATGATATAAAGTCACATAAAACTCGGATAATCTAGGACAACGCTTGTGGATATTCTCTAACAGAACATCTATCCAATCACTGTTTCACCCACTATGTTGGGAGGACACCAAAATGCTAAGTTTTAGATAAAATGTAGCTGGTAAACGACAAATGCGATGAAAATCATGCACATCTTATCTGACACAGTCTATCCATGCATGCAACTGTGTGAATGTCAGTCTGTCACCCACTAACTTATGTACATAAAACATCCCGTTTTATGTAATACGCTACTAACTTTAAAACTATTTTTTGTATTTGGATTTTATAAAATGTATTCATTTTTGTGAGGACACCCACTATCCTGGTCACTTTATTGGGAGGGCTCGAGTAAGCGACGTTTAAGGTAAAACGTCACTGGTAAACGACAAATCTGGGGCCAACACTTGTGGATATTCTCTGACATAACATCTATCCAATCACTGTTTCACCCACTATGTTGGGAGGACACCAAAATGCTACGTTTTAGATAAAACGTAGCTGGTAAACGACAAATGCGATGAAAATCATGCATATCTTATCTGACACAGTCTATCCATGCATGCAACTGTGTGAATGTCAGTCTGTCACCCACTAACTTATGTACATAAAACATCCCGTTTTATGTAATACGCTACCAACTTTAAAACTATTTTTTGTATTTGGATTTTATAAAATGTATTCATTTTTGTGAGGACACCCACTATCCTGGTCACTTTATTGGGAGGGCTCGAGTAAGCGACGTTTAAGGTAAAACGTCACTGGTAAACGACAAATCTGGGGCCAACACTTGTGGATATTCTCTGACATAACATCTATCCAATCACTGTTTCACCCACACTATGTTGGGAGGACACCAAAATGCTACGTTTTAGATAAAACGTAGCTGGTAAACGACAAATGAGATGACAATCATGCAGATCTTATCTGACACAGTCTATCCATGCATGCAACTGTGTGAATGTCAGTCTGTCACCCACTAACTTATGTACATAAAACATCCCGTTTTATGTAATACGCTACCAACTTTAAAACTATTTTTTGTATTTGGATTTTATAAAATGTATTCATTTTTGTGAGGACACCCACTATCCTGGTCACTTTATTGGGAGGACTCGAGTAAGCGACGTTTAAGGTAAAACGTCACTGGTAAACGACAAATCTGGGGCCAACACTTGTGGATATTCTCTGACATAACATCTATCCAATCACTGTTTCACCCACACTATGTTGGGAGGACACCAAAATGCTACGTTTTAGATAAAACGTAGCTGGTAAACGACAAATGAGATGACAATCATGCAGATCTTATCTGACACAGTCTATCCATGCATGCAACTGTGTGAATGTCAGTCTGTCACCCACTAACTTATGTACATAAAACATCCCGTTTTATGTAATACGCTACCAACTTTAAAACTATTTTTTGTATTTGGATTTTATAAAATGTATTCATTTTTGTGAGGACACCCACTATCCTGGTCACTTTATTGGGAGGACTCGAGTAAGCGACGTTTAAGGTAAAACGTCACTGGTAAACGACAAATCTGGGGCCAACACTTGTGGATATTCTCTGACATAACATCTATCCAATCACTGTTTCACCCACACTATGTTGGGAGGACACCAAAAATGCTACGTTTTAGAGAAAACGTAGCTGGTAAACGACAAAAAATGCGATGAGAATCATGCAGATCTTATCAGACACAGTCTATCCATGCATGCAACTGTGTGAATGTCAGTCTGTCACTCACTAACTTATGTACATAAAACATCCCGTTTTATGTAATACGCTACCAACTTTAAAACTATTTTTTGTATTTGGATTTTATAAAATGTATTCATTTTTGTGAGGACAATCAATATCCTGGTCACTTTATTGGATGGACTCGAGTAAGCGACGTTTAAGGTAAAACGTCACTGGTAAACAACAAATCTGGAGCCGACACTTGTGGATATTCTGTGACAGAACATCTATCCAATCAATGTTTCACCCACTATGTTGGGAGGACACCAAAATGCTACGTTTTAGATAAAACGTAGCTGGTAAACGACAAATGAGATGACAATCATTCAGATCTTATCTGACACAGTCTATCCATGCATGCAACTGTGTGAATGTCAGTCTGTCACCCACTAACTTATGTACATAAAACATCCCGTTTTATGTAATACGCTACCAACTTTAAAACTATTTTTTGTATTTGGATTTTATAAAATGTATTCATTTTTGTGAGGACACCCACTATCCTGGTCACTTTATTGGGAGGGCTCGAGTAAGCGACGTTTAAGGTAAAACGTCACTGGTAAACGACAAATCTGGGGCCAACACTTGTGGATATTCTCTGACATAATATCTATCCAATCAATGTTTCACCCACTATGTTGGGAGGACACCAAAATGCTACGTTTTAGATAAAACGTAGCTGGTAAACGACAAATGAGATGACAATCATGCAGATCTTATCCAATCACTGTTTCACCCACACTATGTTGGGAGGACACCAAAATGCTACGTTTTAGATAAAACGTAGCTGGTAAACGACAAATGAGATGACAATCATGCAGATCTTATCCAATCACTGTTTCACCCACTATGTTGGGGGGACACCAAAATGCTACGTTTTAGATAAAACGTAGCTGGTAAACGACAAATTTAGGGCCAACACTTGTGGATATTCTCTGACAGAATATCTATCCAATCAATGTTTCACCCACTATCTTGGGAGGACACCAAAATGCTACGTTTTAGATAAAACGTAGCTGGTAAACGACAAATGAGATGACAATCATGCAGATCTTATCCAAAATGTTTCACCCACTATGTTGGGAGGACACCAAAATGCTACGTTTTAGATAAAACGTAGCTGGTAAACGACAAATGAGATGACAATCATGCAGATCTTATCCAAAACTGTTTCACCCACTATGTTGGGAGGACACCAAAATGCTACGTTTTAGATAAAACGTAGCTGGTAAACGACAAATGAGATGACAATCATGCAGATCTTATCCAAATCAATGTTTCACCCACTATCTTGGGAGGACACCAAAATGCTACGTTTTAGATAAAACGTAGCTGGTAAACGACAAATGAGATGACAATCATGCAGATCTTATCCAATCACTGTTTCACCCACTATGTTGGGAGGACACCAAAATGCTACGTTTTAGATAAAACGTACAGGTAAACGACAAATTTAGGTACAACACTTGTGGATATTCTCTGACAGAATATCTATCCAATCAATGTTTCACCCACTATCTTGGGAGGACACCAAAATGCTACGTTTTAGATAAAACGTAGCTGGTAAACGACAAATGAGATGACAATCATGCAGATCTATCCAAAATGTTTCACCCACTATGTTGGGAGGACACCAAAATGCTACGTTTTAGATAAAACGTAGCTGGTAAACGACAAATGAGATGACAATCATGCAGATCTTATCCAATCAATGTTTCACCCACTATGTTGGGAGGACACCAAAATGCTACGTTTTAGATAAAACGTAGCTGGTAAACGACAAATGAGATGACAATCATGCAGATCTTATCCAAATCAATGTTTCACCCACTATCTTGGGAGGACACCAAAATGCTACGTTTTAGATAAAACGTAGCTGGTAAACGACAAATGAGATGACAATCATGCAGATCTTATCCAATCACTGTTTCACCCACACTATATACGTACATACATTTATACTTATCGATGAATCATGTTAGACCTAAACGAATGATTGAGAAACATATTGTAATTTTTCAACTTATAATTATTTTTTATTTTGAAACACGTTTAATGTTTTAGATTTTACATTAACAATAGAGATCTTCTTATTTCGAAAATAAGCTTAAATATTACATAGTTTACTTAAAGATATCATTTATCAAAACTACTTTTTGGGATGTCAATTAGTTTTGTTTTATTTAACAAAATAGAGCTTTGAAATAGTTTTTTTGTATTACTCTTATTTGACTATTTTTAATTTATTTTTTAAATGTATTCTTTACTCTTTTTTTTTTTTTGTATTACTCTTATTTGACTATTTTTAATTTATTTTTTAAATTTATTCTTTACTTTTTTTTACTAAAGAATACGTTTAATGATTCATATTTTTGTTTTGTACCTAATATAATAAGTTAAGATTCTAGACATTTTGAAGGAACAATTATGTATCTGTGTTTGACGAGTATCTCAAATATTTTATTTCAAAATTAAAACAAAAAGTTAATAATTTTTCGTAAAATTCTTTTAAAAAAATAGAATTGTTAAGATATTAAACTAATGTCCTTTTGTTTTATCTAGAGAAATGATACAACCAATCAAATCCCCCCATCTCTCTCACATTTGTTAGGTCCAGATTTACTGGACTCGCTCCAGACTCGACTACTGGAGCCTTACTGAAGATCTGTCCAGAAATGGTATATTACTGGACCTACTCCAGACTTGGAAACTGGAGTCCCTCTGAAGATTTGTTCAGAAATAATGGAAGACCAGTGAGCAAACACTTGTATAGAAAATCTGGAGTATTCTCCAGATTAGCTCACTGGACTTCACCCCAGTCCAGATCTATTCTACTGAAGACGTTCTCACTGAAGTCAAAGACTGAAGTCAGAATAAAGAAGACTGACAAATGGCGGAGTCCACTGGAAGTCTTACCAGATCTGTACACTGGAGGATTGTCAGTGTTCTAGACCTTACAAGTCTGAACACTGATATCGAGGATTTGACTTTTGCCTTTACACACTTACCAAAGAACATTCCACTTGTTCTTTACCAAAGTATATACGTGTGTAAAGGTGGTTGGTTAAAAGAATAAAGTCATATTGATGTGACTTTATCCTTGTACCTTAACCAATGCATTTAATGTTCTTGTCGGTTCATTAAATGCATACAACCATATTTGTACGGCACAAAATTCACTGGTGAATTTTGTTGCCTATAAATACAAAGTCATTTCTTTGTAAAAATCACTTTAAAGCATACATTTAGCATTAGAGTGAATTTGTCTAAATACTCTCGATCTTAAACAGGGATACTTCACAACTTTAAGTATCTCGATCCAAAAGAGTTATTTAACAAATATAGATCATTTGTAATTCATAGGTTGTTAGGATACATACGTATTTGTATTATCTTGATTCCGCACAACCTTGTATTTTATTTAACATCATAAATAAAATACATCTTGAAAAATACATAATGTTCCACTTTACTTGTTTATTGCTTTAAGTCTTGTATTACTTTGTTTATATATTCTTGCATTTATTTACAAGTAATACTAGTCCATTCTAGTGATTATTAGACTTGTTGTATTATACACTTCTGGGTTAACCATCGTATTTGGGACCTCACAATTGGTATCAGAGCAGAAGGCTAATCATTGCCTAGATCTGCTTCTTTGATGGCCACCCCAGAAAATACGCAAGGAAGTTTTAGTTTTGGTCCCGATCCTAATGTTAATGTTAATGATCAAAATAATGAACCACCTATTGTTAATAACACTAATCCACCTCCTCCTCCTCCTACTCCTGCTTCTCCACACGTGCATGTGCACTATTCAAATAATCCTGTTCCTAAATTCAGTGGGAATAGCGATGAATTTGGTACGTGGAAGGCTAGGATGATATTGCATATCACTGGTATTGAGAGGAACATGATGAGAATCTTAAATGAAGGTCCTTATGTCCCTACATCACCTCTCAATGCTCTTCTTGATCCTACTGGATCTAGAAGGGGCAGGGAAAAGAGGGAGGAACATTGGTCAGAAGAGGAGAGGAGATTGGTAAATCTAGATACCCTTCTCAAAAACATGATCCTCGGGGCCGTTCCAGAAACCCTAATTCCCACACTAGTTCTTTTTCCTATTGCTAAAACCATGTGGGATGAACTTCTAAACCAGCATGAAGGAGGAGATGACACCATTGTCACCAGAAAGGTCTCCTTAAACAAGAGGTATGAGTCATTTTTTGCTCAGCCTAATGAGTCTCTAACTGGTACTTACACCAGATTTATGAGTATCATAAACCAGTTGAGAGGTCTTGTGGTTGAGAAGGACAAGGATATACTTCTGGAGAAATTTTGTGATATTCTGCCCACCAAATGGTCTCACATGATCCTGGTCTTACGACAAGGTAAAACTCTGCACACACACACTCTCTCAACTCTTTATGGAGCATTCAGGTACACTGAAGAAAATCAAGCTCAGAGAGTGGTGGCAGAACAAGATGCTTATAACCATGCCTCCAGTAGTCCTGTTGTGGTTAGTCATACTGAACCACAAAGTACAGCACTGATATCTTCTGAGAATGTATTTTCTATGAAGAAGATGGTGTCTGAACTCATGGATTATAGAGAAGCCAGTCAAATCTCTCCAGACTGTTGTGATGAAACTGATGATGATGACCTTGTTGCAATGATTGCTAAAACGTTTAACCGTTTCAAAGCAAGAGCAAATAGGCCATCTGGACAATTTGCATCCAGTTCTTCAACTGATAAGACCAATTTGACATGCTTTAAGTGTGGCAAAAAGGGTCATTTCATGAAAGATTGCAGGTCCAGCCAGTTTGTATCCAAGCCTGGTCCATTTTCTTCAAATAATAAGCCTGATGATAGCTATAAATTGAAATATAAAAAGCTTAAGGCCCAGATTGCTCTCATGGCACAACAAATGGAAAACAATAATAAGTGCATGATCGCAACAACTGAAGAGAAGTGGGTTCCTTCTGATGATTCATCTGCTGATGATGAAGAAGAAAGAGATTGCTGCTACATGGCTCTGGCAGACGAAGAGCACCTGGTGAAGGAGGATGTCACATCTGGATGATGGGTGGACATTGTTATTAAAAAGGTTAGTGATTATGATACTGCAACTGACCAAGAATTAAAACTGGACATCGCTGAAGCTCTTAATTCTGATTTAATATTTGTTGAAACTGTTAGATCTGACTGTGTAAATGGTCTAGAAACAGATTTTTCTGAAATAACTGTTTAAAATCAAAATTGAAAGAACTTCAAGACATTGAACTGGCATTTCAAGCCCAGGTTCTGGTAACTGAACAATTGATTCAAGAAAAACAAGATCTTGAACTCATTTTAGAAAAGGAAAAACTGGTGATTAAATCATGGCTTGAAACCAGAAAGCCATATGATGCTGGAGTAAATCAATTTCCCACACAAAAACGTGCATATTTAGATGGAAATACTCATGTTGCATCATTAATACCAGTAATCGATCGATTACCAGAGGGATTCAGGCCCACCACTGTTTATGATGAGCCTGTAACTCCCAAGGCCAATATTTTCCCAGTTCAATCCCCAGAGGTTAAGACTGGAGCATTCCAGATGACTGCTCCAGTTAAAGAGGTTTATCGGAATAAACCTTTGCCTCAGACTAATCCCCTACCTAAGCCTAGAACTGGAAAGGCTAAGGTATCATCTGATAAAAATATTTTGTCCAGGTTAGAGAGCCAGATTCAAATACTGACTCATCAATTTCAAAGTTTTAATGCAAGATTAAACTTTATTGAGGGTACTTCATCTGGCCCTAGACAAAATACAAAACCTTTTGCAAAGAAAGATAAATCTATTTCTCCAGTTGAGAAAAAGAAAAAGGTTTCAAAACTATCAACCCTAGTGGTCTTTTCAACTAAGACCACTGTTGAAGAAAGTGAACTAAACCAGATTGCCCCAGGGACCTATAAGGGAGGGTCCAGTGAACCCATCAGTCGATGGGTTCCCAAATCTAACTGATAATATCTGGTGGATGTGCGTGGGGGGGGGGGGGGGGGGGGGGGGGGGGGGGGGGGGGGGGGGGGGGGGGGGGGGGGGGGGGGGGGGGGGGGGGGGGGGGGGGGGGGGGGGGGGGGGGGGGGGGGGGGGGGGGGGGGGGGGGGGGGGGGGGGGGGGGGGGGGGGGGGGGGGGGGGGGGGGGGGGGGGGGGGGGGGGGGGGGGGGGGGGGGGGGGGGGGGGGGGGGGGGGGGGGGGGGGGGGGGGGGGGGGGGGGGGGGGGGGGGGGGGGGGGGGGGGGGGGGGGGGGGGGGGGGGGGGGGGGGGGGGGGGGGGGGGGGGGGGGGGGGGGGGGGGGGGGGGGGGGGGGGGGGGGGGGGGGGGGGGGGGGGGGGGGGGGATGTGCAGGGCGATCGAAAGAAATATATCTGGTATCTTGACAGTGCAGCTGGCAGGACGATGACCGGATGTAAGACCCTGCTGGAGGAGTTCACCATTTCTGATGGACCCTCCATTACTTTTGGAAATGATGGTTGTGGAAAGACTGAGGGATACGGTGTTCTGAACAATGGACAAGTCAAGTTCAGACGAGTTGCATTTGTGAATGGTTTGAAATATAACCTGATCAGTGTAAGCCAACTGTGTGATGATGGCTATCAAATTTTATTCAATATTGCTCAGGGTATCGTATTCAACAAGGACTGGAAGGTAGTGTTGATTGCTCCCAGAAAAGGGAATGTGTACGTGATGGATATGGAAAGCTCTCCTTCAGAGCAGTGTTTCTATACTCAAGCTGATGAAGACACAAACTGGTTATGGCACAAAAGGTTATCCCATTTAAATTTCAAGAATATTAATAAGTTGTCCAGAAAACAACTTGCAGATGGGATACCTTCAGTTTCCTTCAAAAAGGAAAGGCCATGTCCAGGATGTGAGATGGGTAAGCAGAAACGTACCAGTTTCAAGACCAGACAAAATTTCAGCATTACTGAACCACTTCACATGCTTCATATGGACCTCCTTGGTCCAGTGAATGTTCAGACTCGTGCTGGTAAAAGATACACCCTGGTAATAGTAGATGAATTTTCCAGATATTGTTGGGTAATCTTTCTCAGGTCTAAAAGTGAAGCTGCTGCTGAAATCATCAGTCTTATCAAGCAAATTGAGCTCAAGTACAGTCGAAAGGTGTGTCAGTTAAGAAGTGACAATGGAACAGAATTCCAGAATGCAACTCTGGAGTCATTCTGTACTGACACTGGCATCTCCCAGAATTTCTCATCAGCCCGCTCTCCAGAATAGAATGGAGTGGTGGAAAGGAAGAATCGAACGCTGATAGAAGCTGCCAGGAGTATGCTTGCTGAATCTGGTCTGTCTACCAGTTTCTGGGCGGAAGCAATTGCTACTACTTGCCACACCCAGAACCGGCCAGTGTATGTGAAGCGACACAAAAAGACAGCCTATGAAGTCTTAAGAAATAGAAAACCAAATATTGGTTATTTTCACGTTTTTGGATGTCCAGTTTACATCCTGAACGACTCCAGTCAGTTAGGCAAATTTGATGCCAAAGCTGATGATGGGTATTTCTTAGGCTATTCAGCCATTCGCAAGGCCTTCAGAGTCTACAACAAGAGACTGGAGAAGGTCCATGAGTCAATTTATGTCACATTTGATGAATCAAATGCTGCAATCAACAAGAAGCCAGCCCTTGACACTCCCCCAGTAACTCCAATTGTCTTCTGTGAATCTGATCCTATCAACTACAATAAAGAAGATTCAGAAGACACAGTTTCCAGTCATCCTGATCTGGAACCTGCTCAGAAAAAGAAACGCTCCAGTGGTACTCCATTCTATCCTTCTATTATTTTCAAACTACCCTCTGAAATTAATATTGGATCAGATATTCGTACTACTCCCCCAGTATCAGTGTCAGTTGAGAATATACCAGAAATGTATTCTTATGAAGAATTCCAAACTGAACCAGTACTTCAAGAAATGCCTTCAAATGAAGAATTTCATGATGCAAATCGTGATTTAAATGACTCAGATGAAGATGCTGAAGTAGTCTGGCAAGATCCTCCTCCTGAAGCAACTCCAGAGGAGACTCAACTGAATTCTTGCACTGATATTGTTGTCAGTAACAATCCTGGTCAGTACTCCAGATGGACAAAGGCTCATCCTATTGATCAGATCATAGGTGACTCCAGTAGAGGAGTTCAGACTAGAAGAGCCTCCAGTAATCAATGCTTATATGTTAGTTTTCTATCATTGATGGAACCTAAGAAGATTGATGAGGCTATGGAAGATCCAAGCTGGGTGACTGCTATGCAAGAAGAGCTTCACCAATTTGAAAGGAACAAGGTCTGGTATCTGGTTCCTTTCCCAGTTGGAAAGAAAGAACCAATTGGAACAAGATGGGTCTTCAGGAACAAGGTAGATGAAGATGGCCACGTAATCAGAAACAAGGCCAGACTGGTAGCACAAGGCTACTGCCAATCAGATGTCGATTTTGATGAATCATTTGCTCCAGTGGCTAGACTTGAAGCGATCAGAATATTCTTAGCATTCGCTGCTTATCATCAGTTCAAGGTCTACTAGATGGATGTAAAGAGTGCTTTCTTGAATGGAAAGCTTGAAGAAGAAGTTTATGTCAGACAACCACCAGGTTTCGTTGATGAAAAGCATCCATATTGGGTATATCATCTGGACAAAGCGCTTTATGGCCTCAGACAAGCCCCACGTGCCTGGTATGACACTCTGACTAAACATTTATTGAAAAATGGTTTCAAAAGAGGTGCAATTGACAATACCTTATTTATTCTTCTTGAAAAAGGTAATCTGTTAATGGTACAAATTTATGTTGATGATATTATTTTTGGGTCTACTGATGAAAATATGTGCAAGAAATTTTCTAAAATAATGTCAACTGAATATGAAATGAGTTTGATGGGTGAATTAATGTATTTTCTTGGACTCCAGATTAAACAAAACAAAGATGGCATTTTATTAATCAGGAAAAATATGTTAGAGATCTTTTAAAGAAATATGATATGAACTCTTCACCATCTAAACCCACTCCAATTTCTGCACCACTGACACTGGACTCAGATCCAGATGGTAAACCAGTGAACACCACTGTCTACAGAGGCATGGTTGGTTCACTGATGTATTTAACTGCCAGTAGACCAGATATTATGTTTTCAACATGTTTATGTGCCAGATATCAGACTAATCCAAAGGAATCTCATATGCTTGCTGTAAAGCGCATACTGAAGTACCTTAAGGGTGTCCCCAGTTTGGGTCTTTGGTATCCCAAAGGCTCAGGCATGGATCTAATGGGTTATTCAGATTCAGATCATGCAGGTTGTAAGATAGACAGGAAATCCACTACTGGTGGATGTCATTTCCTTGGTGGCAAACTGGTGAGCTGGACCAGTAAAAAGCAAACTTCAGTTTCATTGTCCACTGCTGAAGCTGAATACGTATCTGCAGCCAGTTGTTGTGCTCAGATACTCTGGATGAAGAACCAGTTGCTTGATTACGGTATTAAGTATTCAAAGACCCCAATCTTTTGTGATAATACCAGTGCCATCGCTATCTCGAACAATCCAGTCATGCATTCCAAGACGAAGCACATTGATCTCAGGTATCACTTCAATCGTGATCATATTATGAAAAACAACATTGAACTCCATTTTATTCCCACTGACAAACAACTCGCTGACATTTTTACTAAACCTCTAGATGTCAAAACTTTTGAATATCTTGTTGGTGAGTTGGGAATGTTAAACCCTTAAAACTGGAACCTTGGTATTGAACGCCTTTGTGTACTATCAGGGATCCTTGATTTAACAGATTTATAAATCTATGACTGCCCAGATATTGAACGCCGTTGTGTACTATCTTTGCAGTAATAGATTTCTGGATCAACATTCCAGGGGGAAAGACTTTGAAAGATATTTTTTTGTTCTTAAAAATGTTTTAAGTTCAGGGGGAATTTATTAATTTATTTTCTCACTGGACAAAATTCTTCAGAAAATATTACTGGTACTTTGTAAATATGTCCCTCTCACTGGTAATTGGACAGGTTGAAGTGCGTGTTTGAGGTGACTTTTGTCTCCTTGTAAATATGTCCCTCTTATTTGTCTGTATTAGTTGACGTGCATGTTTGAGGTCACCAGTCTCTTTCAAATGGTTTTCACTGGTACTTTACTGGAGTGTCCCTCCAGTGTACCATCAGTACATGCGTCACTGGACTAATCCACCAGTGATACTGGAGTGTCCAGTCAACCTCCAGATGCACTGAAATGAGTCATAATATTTTTTAAATACTTGGTCATTGTGCGTGCCACGTAAGCAAACTTTTTAAAGATATTTATCTTGATATTTATTATCTACGTGGCATGTAAATTTTTCAAAGAAATGATGGTATTTTTACCTTGGGAAGACAAAAAGTGCAACTTGATACTGTTTGTGGGCTGTAAACCGTCACACATTTATGTGTGATGTGATGTAATTAATGCGGATCTCAGAACCCGATCAAAATTTTATTTGATAAATTCAACTTAACCGTTTGAGTTCCACATTCTCTCTCCTATATATACCCACTTTCAATTTCATTTGCATTTACTTCGAACATATTTACTCCCAAATCCTTTCAAATTCCTTCATTTAATTTCTTCATTCAATTCCAATCATAATCATCTCTCATATTTACTCCATTTCCATTCAATTCTTCATCAATTTCCAATCATAATCATCTCTCATATTTACTCCATTTCCATTCAATTCTTCATCAAATCTTCATCAAAACCCTAAATATTCAATTTCATCTTCATCTATTAATATTCAAATGGCACCAAGACAACCTAAATCTAACTCTCCTAAAAATCTGCTTGCTGCAGAATATGCTCCGGTGGCCAATGTTGAAAAGGCACCCCATATTACTCTTGAGGCTAAGGCCATAAGGATAAATATGAATAACTGGATGGCAAAACTCTCACTTTCCAGTGTTCATAATGCCCGATCCATTATTGGAGACTAAATACATTCTTTCTCTCATGTCCATTATATGGTGCTTTGACCTTAAATCCAGGGAGGATGTACCACGATTATCTATGTGAATTCTGGTACTCTGCAATTTATAATGATGAAACTTCATCAATTACTTATACTCTCAAGGGAGGTACCAGATCCTTGAGTTTCTCTGTTAGTTTACTCAGGTATGTTCTACAATTGAATTATTTTGAACAGAATGAGTTGCCCATCGAACTTCCCTCTGGTATAAATTTCAGGGAAGTATGCAGATTGATGGGGCACACAGAAATTATGGATGAGCATGGCCAGCTATCCAGAAAGGGAACAGTCTACATGAGCAGGCTGACAGACTCATGGAGATTCTTCTTCACACACATTGTTGAATGTTTGGGAGGCAGTTCTGGAGGGTTGGACCAGATAAATCAGACTCATCTCCAGATTGCCTACTGCCTCTGGTTTGGTTATAGAGTGGATTTTGCTCAGATCCTGTTTGATGATCTGGTAGAGCGTCTTAAAGTGAAAGGTAGAAAAGCCTTTGTTCCATATATCCGTTTTCTTTCACTGTTGTTTAAAAGCGCTCTAGGAGACCAGTATGATTTTGAAACTACTCACTTTTCTGTGAGTGAGTATATGAGGGATCTGACCAACCTAAGATCTCCACTGAATGAGGTAGATATTCCTCAGTCCATGCTCTCTTTTCAAAGGGAAGAAGTAGAAGTGGCTCCAGGTAGAGGTCAAGTTGGTGAAGGACCCTCTGGTGACCAAGATGTTCAGATTATAGAAGTTGTACAACCCATCAGACAAGTGGCTCCTGAAGGTCAACAACCAAATGTTGAGCCTTCCAAGACGACCAAGATCAAATAGGCGTCTGATGAGAGATGGAGTTCAGGTGAATCCAGAAAGACATCCTGGTGATGTAATGAACATTGATGGGTCTCCTATTTTTGAAGAGGAGAATGTTGAAAATATACAAGTTATTGAGCAGACAGAAAATGTTGTACAGACTGTCGTGCAAGAAGAAAATGTGGCTCAGGTTGTTGAGCAGGTAGAACAAATTGTTCAGGCTGATGAACAAGTATCTGGTGAGCAAAAGGCTCGAATCGATTTGAATGTTGAAGCAAGTGAACAGGCTGGTGAACTGGTTGGTGCTCAGGCTGGTGATACAACTGTTGGTGAAATGTTTTGGGATGAGGCTGATTCTCCCATGTTAGAAGATCAGAATTTTGATGTCAATATGAACTTTCTGGGTGAGGATGTTGTACTGAAAGTCTACCAGAAATGCCACCACCTCCACCAGAAACAAATATGCCGCCACCAGAATCAGAAATGCCACCACCCCCCACCAGACTCAAACATGCCACCACCACCACCACCTTCAATTCCAGAAGATACTCAATACTTCACTCCTCCAACCATTCAAACTTCACAATCTCAACCTCCACCACTTGAAACTCCAGTCAACGTATCTGAACAACGTGTGCTGGACCCAACAGTTGTTACTGATGAAATTGCAACTGAAGAGGTCTGGGCACAAGTACCCTTAATGAACAGAATGACTTCAAATCTTGAACCTCCCAGTGGTCTCTCCACTTCGTCTTCAGCCGAGGTCCAAGGCCTTTTAAGTAAGGTGGCGGACCTGGAGAGATCACTCCAGTCATCATCCTAGGTTGTTTTCGATTTTAAATCTTTATTATCGAACAATCTAGCATCTGAAATGAATATATTTGCTGGGAATGAAAAGCTTGTTTTTGAGAAGCTGGATGAGCTGGTACTGGCCACTAATAACAACACTAAAAACATCAAAGTGGCAGTCCAGGGATTGGAGACAGGGCTGGTGAATGCTGTTCAGACTGCAGTAAAAGGTGAACTTGTTCAACCACTGACAGGTCTGAAGGATGAGGTTCAGAAGTTGGTTACTAGGGTTAGTTCATTGGAAAGCAGGCCCACACTTGATCAGGCTGCTGTTGTTAGCACGATTAGTGATGAATGTGCAAAGAAGTTCAGACTTAGTATGTTGAAAGAAATATCTGAAGAAATTTCTGAGTCTGTTCTTCGAACTATTCAAGATGAGCTGTTACCCCAAGTGGAGAAGTTGATAGAAAAAGAATTGCCAAAGCACTTGCCTCAAGAAGTTGAAAATGTTAAAAAGGAAGTGCAGGCACTCAGAAAGAATGTGAATAATACAACTCCAGTGACTGGAAGAACTTTTGGTGCACTGGACAGACACATGCTAGAACAATTATGGAATGATCTTAAGTCCAGAACTGGTGATCATTCCAAGGGGGAAAAGTCGTCTGGTGTCCAAGAAGGGTTGATTAGAAAGAAGAAAGAAGTTGTTGCCAGTGCTGTTGAAAGGGCCTTTGCTACTGAAAGCATTGTGCAACAAAAACAAGTGACTGGTACTGATGCCAGTGCACGATTAGCACAGAGAGCATTTGGCACTGAAGCCACTATGCTGACTGAAGAAGCTGCTGGTACTGAAGCCAGTGAGCCCCAGTTTGAATCTTTCCCAGATATTCCAACTACTATGAAGTCTGTTAAAGGAAAAGAACAAATGGTATCTGGTGAAGAAGAGCAAACTGTTGAAGAATCATCAGAGTTTCCTACTGCTGATGATGAAACCTCTAAGAAACTTGAACAAGAATGCATAATGATAGAGATCTTTAAGAGAAATCAAAAAGATGAACTGCTGGCCCATCAAAGGGAGATGGCAACTATGGGGACTCTGGATTCTTATAATGCTGGCAGGTTGGGCATAAACATTGATGTGTACAAAAAGATGAAGGAAGACCCCAGAGTTCATCAATGTCTGAATGCATTGAATGATGTTCATGTACGCTCCTTTTACGCTGAAGAAGAACAGATTTATGATTCAATAATTATGGTGTTAGTGTACCAGAACTTATCAGGCAGAGGAAGGAGGAACTGGTGAACCTCCAGAAGAAGATAAGGAAAAATGCTGGTGCTCTGGAGTTAGAGTACAGAAAGAAATTGACAGGCTTACCAAAACTGACTGCCAAACAGATCAAAGCAATTAAAGATGCTGATGTAAGCACATTCATTCCCCTAGATACTTCTCTGAAAATCAATCGTCAACAACTCCAGTCTGCTGTAGAACAACAGAGAGTGTCAAAGGAAACTGAAGCAATGATCCAGACAGCCAAATGGAAAGACAAGTATAATGAAATGTTGAATTTCAGGGTTGATGCTAGAAGGATCATTGGTGCAGAGATTAAGCTTGCTGATAATCATGAAGGTATGTCAAAGTTTGAAATAAAGTTGACCAGGGAAGGTAACTTTACTGATGAAAGAAAGAGTACTTCAGTCCAGGCGTTTGGATGGACTGAACTGAAGGAGATTGCCTTAACGTTCAGGGGAAGACAGATTTGTCGACTGAAGTTAAAGCATTTTTGAAGAGGGTTGAGAAGGTATGGAGAAGAAAGCAACAGATGGAAGTTGCAATAGGCATGAAATCACCAGAATCAGTACCATCTTCTCCATCACCAAAGAGAAAGGCTTCTGAAGATGCTCCAGGACAGACATCAAAGAGAAGGGCCTGACTCTTATATCATTTACTTATTGTAATTTATCGTTTGATAAAAATTGTAACTATTTATCAGTTGATGTATGTAATATTAGTTGCAGTTTTTAATTCATAAAAGTAAATGATCAGATTTAGTCTAAGTTAACTTAAAAGATGAAACTGAAAACACTCATGATCTATAAAGTGTTTCCAGTAACTTAGATTTTTTAGACTAAGTCAAAACTTGTGTTTTTCAAGCATACAAAGTTGTATAGATTTAAGCTTGAAAACACTTGCATTATTTCTAAATAAATAGGGGGAATTTGTTAGGTCCAGATTTACTGGACTCGCTCTAGACTCGACTACTGGAGCCTTACTGAAGATCTGTCCAGAAATGGTATATTACTGGACCTACTCCAGACTTGGAAACTGGAGTCCCTCTGAAGATTTGTTCAGAAATAATGGAAGACCAATGAGCAAACACTTGTATAGGAAATCTGGAGTATTCTCCAGATTAGCTCACTGGACTTCACCCCAGTCCAGATCTATTCTACTGAAGACGTTCTCACTGAAGTCAAAGACTGAAGTCAGAATAAAGAAGACTGACAAATGGCGGAGTCCACTGGAAGTCTTACCAGATCTGTACACTGGAGGATTGTCAGTGTTCTAGACCTTACAAGTCTGAACACTGATATCGAGGATTTGACTTTTGCCTTTACACACTTACCAAAGAACATTCCACTTGTTCTTTACCAAAGTATATACGTGTGTAAAGGTGGTTGGTTAAAAGAATAAAGTCATATTGATGTGACTTTATCCTTGTACCTTAACCAATGCATTTAATGTTCTTGTCGGTTCATTAAATGCATACAACCATATTTGTACGACACAAAATTCACTGGTGAATTTTGTTGCCTATAAATACAAAGTCATTTCTTTGTAAAAATCACTTTAAAGCATACATTTAGCATTAGAGTGAATTTGTCTAAATACTCTCGATCTTAAACAGGGATACTTCACAACTTTAAGTATCTCGATCCAAAAGAGTTATTTAACAAATATAGATCATTTGTAATTCATAGGTTGTTAGGATACATACTTATTTGTATTATCTTGATTCCGCACAACCTTGTATTTTATTTAACATCATAAATAAAATACACCTTGAAAAATACATAATGTTCCACTTTACTTGTTTATTGCTTTAAGTCTTGTATTACTTTGTTTATATATTCTTGCATTTATTTACAAGTAATACTAGTCCATTCTAGTGATTATTAGACTTGTTGTATTATACACTTCTGGGTTAACCATCGTATTTGGGACCTCACATGGATCATGATCTTATGGTCAAACACAACCCTCAAAATCTAATCTAACGGTTAATACTCACCCTAAACAAACACAACACCACTTTCCTCTTTCCCAAAATTAATAAACACTCCACAATCTCCTTTATTTTCCTCTATAATGAACCAGATGACAACCAAAAGCTTTTACTAAAGATTACATCACTTTTAGTTTAAATAACAACATCCACCCTTCGAGTTTTTGAACATCTACGCATCTATTGATTATTCCAAACTCAACTAAGTTTGAAGAGTTTATAATACACCTTTTAGTTCGCCGAAGGAAGACGTTGACACCAACCAGCAACCTGTCGATTAGCTCGCAGAACGAAGACGGTGACGACCATGGATGTGGTTTACGGTTATGTAATGCCAACACCGTATCTTGTTTTTATATTTGTATTTTGTTGTATTTGATTTTGGTTTATTATGGTTATTTGGTTTCACCCCATGTTCTTTCATCTAGTTTTTAGATCTAAAAGAATGATGGATGGAAAAAAGAAAAGAAATAGAAGCTAGTGTTTGTATGTAAGTATATAGATTTAGATTTAGATTTAGATTGTATATATTTTGTTGTGAGGTTATGTAGTTGTAGTTCATTATAATGGCGTATGAATTATCATAATTAAATTAATGAATATTTGTTTTGATCTTAATCTTGCCTTTTATCTAATTAATTAATTATTTTATTTTAATATTCTTTTACTTTTTTTTAAATTTGGATTAGAGAAAAATGATATTCTGTCGGAACCTGTAAAAAATTTGCTTATCAAAAGCCATTTTAGGTTTTTTTATAAAAAAAATCAAAAAAAATCAAATAATAATATAAAAAAAAAAAAATTTAGCCACCACAATGTTGTGGCAAAAGTCATGGCCAATTTTTTTTGAATTTATCTTTTTAAAAAAACGAAAAATATTTAGCCACGACAATGTTGTGGCAAAAGTCGTGGCCAAATATTTTTCGATTTTCTTTTCCATTTATTTTTACAGACGTGGGACCCATTTTTTGTCGTGGCTAATTTCGTGGCCAAAAGAGTAGGATTCGCTCATATGGTGACGACTGTTTGTCGTGGCTAATTTCGTGGCCAAAACCTTTGGCCACGACATTTATGACATTTGGCCACGACTTTCGTCGTGGCCAAATCCCATTTTTCTTGTAGTGAAATGTAATGCTAAGTATGGTACTTGAGCAAATACTCACCGTTTTGTCTAAAACGCTCCGTTTTGTTTACAAAACGGTACTGGGATATACACGTATGACGTAAAATGGGCAGTTTTGGATTTTAACCTAATACGTAGCGTTTTATGTAAAACGGTACCTAAAACGGGGGAATGACACCTGTCATTCCCCTGACATGTGTGTCAGACCACGTGTAATTCTCCTTATAGCTTTTACTATCTACACACCGGCCAAACGCGGCGTTTTATATAAAACGGGGCGATAAACGCGGCGTTTTACATAAAACGGGGCGTTTCAGATGTGTTTTTATGAACAGTTGACGGTGTATCTATAATAGCACTCTTTGAAAAATAGTTTAGGAACTTAGGATAGCAGTGATACAATAACTATGCATCTGTTTTCACATCTCTAAATATATACAAGTATGATTTAACAAGCTTTTTTTTTTATCTAACTTGGGCTGCAATGCGAATCAACAACACTTCTAGGGTTTAAATTGACGTATCAATACGTATAGCTTCAACTGTTCAACATAAATCCACTTGTATGTCGACTTTAGGTCTGATTTGCACTCTCGTCAAGAAATGTTGCCGCTACTGAAATTAACACCAGCCTTTTTTAGTTAATAATTAATACATATAAATGTTATGTTCTAAATTGTTACATTTACCATAAGTTATACCATTATATAAAGGATATTGTTGAGCTTGCTATATGTTATGTTCAAGAAATGTATGTATTAGTAATACGTCGTTGTTTAGCAAAATCTGCAAATTAATACCATGCGGTATTGAACGTTTTAGTACATTAACAAAATTATACAATTTAAGTAAACTTAAGACGGAACTTATTCACCATTCGGTTAATAGCCCAATGGTAAGGAAGTCTCTTTATGAGCGTTTGGATTGTGGAGACTCAAGTTCAAGTCTTAGAGTGCAAGGTTTTTCCCTAATATGTTGTCGTGCATTTGGGCGGAATATTAACGGGTTTTTCTCCTACTAGATATTGGTTGGGAAGTTATTCATGCAGTTATTGGGGAAATAAATGGAGGGTGTAATATGTCTTTTCCAACCTGTAAGGGTTCAAATGAAAGTATGTTTTGGCTTAGATGCAGCCTGCAGTAACTATGCAAGGCCAGGGCTTAAAAGAAAAGATAGTCAAACTAAACATGTTACATGTCATGACAAACCTAAATTCGTATTCCTGTTTTTTGATAAAAATTGTTTGACTCGAAACTCAGCATGACATGATAACCCTTTATTTATTTTAGAGTTATCGACATAAATCGTCCCTGTGGATTACTCAAAAAATCACGTTTCATCCCTGTGGTTCAATAACCTCACTGGCAGTCCTTTATAGGAAGATAAGGTTCATGTTTCGTCCTTTACGTTGACGATCGTTATCTCATCTCCGTTAAAACCCTCACATGCCTCCCACGTGAGGGTATTTTGATACTTTTCAAAGCATAAAGGACCAAACTTGATGGTTTTGGCTATCATCTCTGCCACCAAATTTTCCGGCGAGCACCTTCGGACGACACCTTTTTTAGTTACCAACAACAAACCACTTTTCATCAAAATCTTTATTCAATTCATATATATATCAAACAAAACTTTCATTTAAATTACAAAGTAGAGTAACAATAAAATTAGCATAGGCTTCTGTGTATACTTGGACAAATGCAGATATTCCTTGACAATCTAACACTCAAAATGCATTTAGACATCTTATCTACAGTACCTCCACCAGTCATCGATTTCCAGAAAAAGCTTTATATCCAGACGAATTGCATATCTTAATACTTTATCATTTTTATCAAGAGGAATTGTTTACTTTTTTTAATGACTGATTCTCAAGACCCACTTCAATAATCATCAACAAGCTCAAATCTTTATACTCAAATAATAAAACCCACAGATTTAATTCATGTATTAATATGAAAAGCACAAATGTTAATAGTCAATAATCCTCATGGAGATGATGAAGACGATGATATTCTAGAGATGTTTAAATCCAGAATACATATATCATCACTAAATCTAGAATATATATATATCATCACCACATAATTATACCACATAATTACATATACACACAAAAATAAAACCCAAACCTTGAAGTTTAAGAATTTCAATCATGTATCATAAAAAGCCAAAGATTGTGAGAATTTCAATCATGCATCATACGGCACTGAATAGCAGTCACCGCCATCTTCGATCCATTGTTTTCCTCTGGTGGCCGGAGTGGGTTTTGATTTGGTGGCCGGAGATTGTGGCCGGGTTTTGTTATTGGATCTTGATTGGGTGGTCGGAGATTATGGCTTCGACCTATACCTAGACTGTCGGATCTGTACCTACACTGCCAGATCTTCTTGGCCGGGTTTTGTTATTGGATCTTGATTGGGTGGTCGGAGATTATGGCTTCGACCTATACCTAGACTGTCGGATCTGTACCTACACTGCCAGATCTTCTTGGCCGGATTTTGTTGAAGATGGATTTGTACCTTTAGCACTCTAAGATCGTGTTTTGCATATCGGGATGTTGTTGATTTGGATTGTAAATGTAACTGTTGTGCCAGTGAAAGAATGAGAGGAATAGAGTTTGGTGGACGGATAGATTGATGATGATGATGGTGTATAAAGATATGTAGATAGAGATATATGCCTGATTGTGTTTGTGTATGTATACTAGTATATATTTATTTAATTTAATTTTAAAATTAATAGGTTTGAGGAAAGTGAAAGAAAAAGATAAAAAACCATCAAGTTTGGTCCTTTATGCTTTGAAAAGTACCAAAATACCCTCACGTGGGAGGCATGTGAGGGTTTTAACGGTGATGAGATAACGATCGTCAACGTAAAGGACGAAACATGAACCTTATCCTCTTATAAAGGACTGCCAGTGAGGTTATTGAACCACAGGGATGAAACGTGATTTTTTGAGTAAACCACATGGACGATTTATGTCGATAACTCTTTATTTTATTTGACAAATTTGAGTGATACACAACCACTTTTAGTATTGCTATGATTTTAAGCCACACAAAGAGGCAAATTTGGTGCTCTGTTTGCCATCATTTAAAGATATTGACCTTTTGTTAGTCGACAACTGTATATCCAAAGTCCACTATGTGCATTATCTCTGTCTTTTACTGCCCACAAAAGTTCTACATATATTTAGAGATCATAGAATCCACCATTTTCCCATCTATTGCATTGCTATGTTGTACCATGTGGATAAAGATTTGTACAGTTGAAGTGCGGAGTTGGGTATATAAAAAGGCATGGCGTTGCGCCCAAATTGACCATTTAAAAAATTACCTTTAAGATGTTACACACATCTCTGAGCGTTGTCGTATTTGTTGAATCTAAGGCAGGCAAAATTTTAATGCATAAAATGTAGAAGTTAGAGACAACCATCGCCAAGGAGGCCTAGTGGTCATACGTCACAATATCCGTACAAGAAATCTCATCATCTTATCGTTAGAATCTCGTTATATAAACACTTTGTAGGAGACTAGTTCAGAAACGACCACTATCTATATGGACATATGGTACACTTGTTAATATTAATGTTGTTACCAAAAAAGATTGGTACACTTTTAAATTAAATGGGATATTATATAGGTACAATGCCTTGCAAGTATATATATTCATTGATGAAGTTGGCTATTCTATTCCATTCCCCAAAGAAGAATTCGCACAAAAACAGAAACATGCAAAGACAGAGCATGCTTAAGCAAAAATGAGAATATGACCTTTATATATGTTCATATGGAATCGAAAAGAAGCACTGCAACTTTTTGATATGTAAGATACTGTTTAAAATAAACAACTTTTTTGTACTATTTTTGACCTAGAAGAGAAGCAAAATAGGCAAAGACAGGTTGCAGCATGAAGCATGCAAAACTGTGCTATATTTAATGGGGAAAGTCACGAACGAAAGATGTAACCTTTACTGCATAGCATATAGTGATTGTAGCATAAAATACAAGTAAGACAAGATAAACAGGGTTAAATGAATGAATCTTTTGATTATAAATAACAAGATTAACATAACAATGAATATATTTGGGATAACAGAAGAGGCTTTGAATCTTGATAAAACATGTTACCAAGCTATGAAACCGAAACAGACATAGACATTGAAACCGAAACTGTCTCTGCTGAAAAGCCCGAATCTATATTTCCAGTAGTAGAGTTTCCGGCAAAACCATACCCTAAACGAAAACCATTGAAATGCAACGTATCATAATGACAACAACGTTGGAAAACACGTGCCAGTGATGCTGCCTTCCTCCTGGCCCGTTTTGTCCCAGTAAACAACAAGCTTTGTATCAGACCCGCCAATGCCGGAGCTTTCAAGACACGTTCGGTGGTGTGCGCCCCACCACTCCGACAAAGCTCGAGCAACGCCGCCACTGCGTTTTCTTTACCTCTAGGTGTCCCACACCTCATTACTCCAATCAGACCGATCACCACTTTTTCCTCATTTCCGACGGCTTGGGCACCGACAGGTTGTCGTACTATTAACGCCAACGCACCGGAAGCTTCTTCAGCCACATTTTCACATTCCAAGGCCTCGACTAAAGCTTTAACAACCCCATTTTCAATCATGTTCACACAGTTTGCTGTATGCGTTGAGAGATTAAACAAGGCGGTAACAGCGTCTTTCTTGCCTCTTGGCGTTCCATCTTTTAATAAACCTGCTAATGTAGATAACGCACCTTCCTCATCTGCTATCATTGTCTTGTAATCATGAACTGTAGAAAGACTAAACAACGCAGCAGCTGCATTTTCTTTTGCTTCAATCGTATGCCCAAATCTTAAAACGCTCACAATCGATCTCAAACAACCGTCTTCGTCCATAATTATTGTTTTATTCTTTTCATAGATCGAAAGATTCAAAATTGCAGTCACGGCATTCTCCTGTGCTACCGCACTTCGTGAAGAAAGCAAACTCTTCAAATGAGGAATCACACCCGATTCAGCTATAAATCCACGGTTTTCTCTCCCTGTTTTTGCCAATAAACGGATTTCACGTGCAGCAATTGCCTTCCCACATTCTGACCCATTTTCAAACTGTTGAATCAGAAGCCGAACAGTTGCCTTATTAGCCTCAACTGCCGCCCGGCTAGCCGGAGCTGCCAGAAATGATTCGGATCCAGGGTCCAAACTTTCTGGAGGAGTATAAGGTATCTTATGAGCCATACACCATTGCATAATCAGATTTCTAAGTGCCCTATTTGGGACAAGATTCTTGTGCACAAGAACTTGCCCAGTCTTTGGACAATTACAATGCCCCTCTTCAATCCACCTAGAAATCGATCCTCTATCAAAAGTCTGCCCAGTCGATATAATAACAGGATCCATCATCAAATCTAACGAAATCGGGCAACAAAAATCCTTAGGAATGCTTACAAAAGTATCCGCAATCTCTTTCGAAATCAACCCTTTTTTCCTACCCCCTCTTTTGACCCTTTTCATCCCTTTGAGAGCTTCAACTTCATCTTCATCGAATCCGAACAACAGAAACCTACAATACCTAATCATAGCTATAAACCCACCAAGTATTGAACTTGATGGTTCAAGATCACTCTCATGACTAACTATTTGTTCTTCCAAATACTCAATTTCAATCCTGCAAGCCCTAGCATCTATAATTCCCAACTTCTTAACAAAAAAACCATGAAATTCTTGTAAAGTTGGAATCTTTCCACACCCAATATCATCTAACATCTTAAACAACATCAATCTTGAATTTTCATCATGGGTATCTATAAACAATTTATCATCTTTTCTTGATTGACCCTTTAACAAGTCAATTTGTTCTATAACATCAATACTAATTATATCTTCTAAACTGGTAACAGGGAACACATCTAAAAGGGTTGAAATTTCTTGATCAAGATCATGAAAATGGCCAGAAATTGATGGGTTTTGAAGCAAAAGCCATAACTTACTAGATTGTGCACAATAATCAAGTAAGATTTTAGACCTATAAAGCAAAAGGTACAACTCTTTAAAGCACAAAACAACCGTTGACGGTAGGTTTGACTTTGACTCACCTGTCGATGAATCTTGAAATGAATCCAACAAGATGTAAAAAAGCTGGATTTTCCTAAGCAAAGATTTTGTGTTTTTCTTCTGAAACGACAGCGTTTTGTTGGAGAAAGATGTGATGAGCTGTGATGAGATTGTTGTTAAGGTTTTGAGAAGTCCAGCGACGTCGTTTTCAAGATCTACCGGTGCTAAAAAGGCGTCTAACGACGGTGAACGGCTCCGGCGTAATGATGAAAAGATAGCAGCTGATGCCATGGAAAAAGCAAATGTTTTTTTAAAGATTTTGGTGTTAAAATTTGTGAAATAAAATTGTTGATTGAATTTGGTTTATTATGGAATTTTGGGTGGGATTATTGGTTTGGATTGGATTGGATTATTAATTGGTGTGAGAATCCGCGTGAAGGAAGTAAGACCATATGGAAGGAAAGAGAAGGGGGAGATGAAGTGTTTTCTGTGGAAAAATTTATGGCTTTTTCTTCCTTTTATTTTTAAATGCTAAAAAAAACAAAAACAAAAAAGTATTTTATGATTCGTATTAAACATGTTTGACTCATGTAAATTAAGCATTTTAGAAAGTAAACTAGTTTTTGTATCCGCGGAGTACGCTTTCTACACGACAAAATTTTGTACCCAAATTTATGTCAAATATTCGAACTCAAAATTTAAAAAATACAATTAAACATGTAGCAATAACAATAAAAAATGTGAGATGTATAAAAACATATACAATAACTATATTAATGCTTTAAATGTTATAAGAACGTAAGACGTAATGATGATAAAAGTTATTATATATTAAAAACGTTATTTATATAAAAATACAGATGAAAATAATCAAAACTAAATGTTTAAAAGTAAATCCGTAACTGTGTGAATGTTGTCTAATGAAAATCCAAAAGTTTAGTGTCACGAAAATCAAAATTTTGATGTAGGGCAAAAGTTAAAAGATAGAAAAAATTGGTAAAAATTATTATATGTTATAAGAACTTGTACATTTCAGGCATAAAGGACTTGTAAATTTGTATAGACTTTTTGTATAAAAACATAAACAATAACTATATTAATGCTTTAAATGTTACATGAACGTAAGACGTAACGATAATGAAAGTTATTATATATTAAAAACGTTATATATATATAAAAAGACGGATAAAAATAGTCAAAACCAAATGTTTAAAAGTAAAATCGTAACCATGTGAAAGTTATTTGATGAAAACATGAAAACCCAAAAATTTAGTGTCAAGAAAATAAAAACGAAAACTTTGATGTGGGACAAAAGTTAAAAAATAGAAAGTTCAGGGGGTTAAAATGAAAAATGATAAAAATTATTATATGCTATAAGAACTTGTACTTATAATAAAAATATATAATATAGTATTTGTTTATATTATAAATTATAAATAAATATTTGTATTTGATTATAATTATAATTATAAATTAGTATTTTTTATATTATAAATTATAAATAAATATTTGTATTTGATTATAATTTATAATTCTAAATTGGAATTATTACTACTTAAAATTTTTATTAATATCTATATCTTACTATAATAAAGGAATTGGATGTGAACAGTATTTTTTTTGTCTTTACCTGCCTTTTAAATATAAATATAAGAATTAGCAATTATAAAACAAAATATGGATTTAGTTCAGTGGTTGGTCTCTATGCCTATGGGGTGGAGGTCACGGGTTCAAACCCTCCCCCCTTTTTTTTTAAAGTTTTTATTTAGTAATAAACTATTTACACTTTGGTCCCTCCTTTTTTTTCCCTTTACTTTTCTGTCCTTCCTGTTTATTTTTTATTACTTCAACCCCCTAACTTTATATAATTTTTTCCTTTTTAATCTTTTGTAACATTTTGTTTTTTTATATCTTTATTACATTTAACATTTTTTTTATAACTTTTTAAAATGTTATATTTTAAAAAGCTATATATTTTTTAATTTTCTATTTTTCGGGTTTTTTTTTGGTTTTTTGTTGCATTATATATCTTTTATATTCTTTTAAACACTTGGTTTTTATACCTTTTTTACATGTAACATTTGTTTTTTTATTACTTCTTCATTTGGTTTTCGTATTCTTCTTTTTTTTTGTTCTCTTTTTAATTTTTTGGTTTAACATTTCTTTTGTATTTTTAAACTTTTGGTTTTCAATACTTTTTGTCGCCTATAAATTTGTGGTTTTTTTTAACCCCACCCATAAACGTAAACGTTTTCAAAAACTTACGCCGCCCATTGGGCGGCATGAAAATTCCTAGTTATAAATAAGAGCAGATTATTAAGTTTCTTTTTTAGGTAATTTTCTCCTTTTTGAATAGCAGAGGTTGTAAAAAGAAAGTTTTATATGTGGTTATGTGTAACGGCTAAAAGGTGTAAACATGATTGACTCATTTATATTAACCATGGATTTTGCTAACTATAGCCCCTAGGCTATAGTTAAGTATTCTATTTTTGACAATATTTTTTATTTATTGTTTCAACATTAATTTTATATAGAATCTTTAATTCTTTTAATTATGGTAGCCTATTAATAACTTATATTTTTTTACAATATACATACATGCATTCTTATTGTGACCCAATTAATGAGGAAAAATAATAGTACCTTTTACCATCATTATTGAATCGTTTACCACTTACAACGAATTTTAAGGCCAATATATACGTTTAGTCATATACAACACAATTCCAAAATTTATATATGCAAGATCCTAACAAAATTAGTTTCACATATGAAGTATCATTATGTGGTATATATTTCAAAGAGAACGAAAGTAATAAAATAAATAAAGTAAAAGATTTTTGAGATAAAATACTAATTCATATTACTTCATGGTCGAACCAGTTAATCGAATATAACCAAGTATTAAAAGATATAAAAGAAATATCGAGACAAGAAGGTGTTACTTTTTGAAGATGAATATTTTAGTAATGGGTTCATCAACTAAAAATTGAAAATTATGTTCGGTTTTGTGTTCATTAAAGCCAATAAAAAATATTTAAACTAAAAAAAGTGAGTTTTTAATAGAATTCTATAATTAAATGAGTTGAGATTCCTTGTAAAATTAATGTTGGAGCATTAAATAGTTGGGATATTGTTAAAATGGAAAGCTTAACTATAGCCATGGGGGCTATAGTTAGCAAAACCATTTACAAATTAAATGCAAATTATAACTCATTCAAAAAAATAAGTTGCTAACTAGTGTCCTTGAAGCATTAGTTATGATGAATTTGTAGACTTTAACTTCTTTTTTATTGATACATGGACAAAAAGTGATATGGATTTCTCATTCCCTATCCAGAATATATCACACCCACATACTTCTTTAGTTCTTTTCATCTATTTCTTAAATAAATCTCATATACTTTTTAAAAAATAAACCCATTTCATCCATAATCTTAGTAGATGCCTAAATGGAACGATTAGGTATAATACTTTTTAATCTTTATTTTACTATTCATCTAAGAATGACTTAAGATTTCAAATTTTAATATATAGGGATGCTTATAAACTTAAAACATGAAGATTTATATAAGCTACAATACTTGTAGGGATAGTTTAGTCTGACGTTTAATATAGCCTCAGCAATAATATATATATAGGTTATATAGCATCATTTTTGTTTATCAAAATTTATATAAAGCATTATATGAGAAATGATAAAGTTATAAATATTTCTTTATAAGTTTAATATTTTTCATATTCAGTATATTCAGCACCACCTAATCATATGACAAAGTTTGTTAATGTATATACCACCACCCAAATAAGTTTCGTAGTCAAATAGTGTGGTTTAATAATTGTGTCTTATAGACTTGACCTATACTTCGACTATTATTATGGAAATGCATGTTAATAGATAAAAGGGTACCCGCGTAATGCAGCGGCAGTAAAGGCAACGGTTAGTGGCTGGGGCGGTGGCGGCGGCGATGGGTGGCGTTAATAACGGCAGCAGTGGTGGTGGTAACGATAGCAATGTGATTATTAATGTAAAAAAATAGTGTAGTTAATAGTTATTTATGGGTTAGAGATGTACGTTATAAATAATTTCATTATGACTGTTATAAGTTTATTAGATGGAATCGCAACACGAAGTTTCAAGCGAAATTCACCTTTCAAAAAAAGATGGATGTGTATTTTAGGTAGATATAGTGTGGGTTGAAAATGTGCTGAAAGTTAAGAGTATTTTGGATTCCTTTTTAAAATAGAAAGTTTAAAAAGGGAAGGAGCAGTTTGTTTTATAAAGGAGTAATATATTAGGGATGTTTAAGGCTAGGGGTATTTTGGGTATAAAAAAATGTTGAATTTTCTAAAATAGAATAGACAATTTGCTTTATAGAGTACGAGCATAGTACCCGCGCGTTACGACGAAATTTTGTAACCACCTTTTTGGATGAATAGTGTCAAAAATATAGATTATAAGATTCTGCCGATTGTTTTAAAACTATATGGTATTTTAGTGTTGTAGTGTGTAGAGGGGCATTTTCGAAACCATAAAGATGCTGAAAGGGGCATTTTGGGAATAAAAAATATGCTTAATATCTTAATCCAATTCTCTTTATAAGGGGTTAAAGATTATAGAGAATTGGCATACCATGCATCAAATCAAAATGTATAAATAAGGTGTTAGTATTGAATATGCATGTTTCAAAGTTCAACTTGATGATGTGTGATTCGAGATTGTTGCAAAACAATCTAACACCATACGTAAACTTTTAATATTTTCTTTTGACATGTACGGATCGAATATTATAACGAATGGTATAGATTATGTTATCTTAATCAGGTCCATGCTAGAGAGTCTTTTACCCAATACCTATTAGGAGAAAAAACCCCTAATAGCTTTGCCAAAAGCAAGATAATATATTAGACTAAAAACCTTGTCCTCTTAAATTCGTACATGAGTCTCCCACTCTCCCGAAGTCCAAGCCATCGGAAAGAAACTTATTCTAAAAGGAAAATTATATGCATACTTTTTTTTGATCAGTTAGTCGGTATTCGACATCAGGGAACACCTCACCAGATACCCCGACCACGGAATGTTGGGTAACCCGACCACACCCCTTTAGGAGCGACGGTCGCTCCTAAAGGGGTGACCCATTTATTGCTCGCGGATTCCCATGCTTATACCCGTTAGAACCGTTGACCCGTCAAACACCCCTTTAGGAGCGACAGTCGCTCCTAAAGGGTGCCTCGAAAAGATTAATATATTCTTTCTCTGGATCCATCCTTCATTCTCAATTATTCCCTTTCTCTTCTCCATTCCAACCGATCCAACCCCCCTCTCCCCCATATTTTCCGGCCAAGATTTTCCGGTGAGGCTTTAGGAGCGACCCAGTTTTTCAGCGAGGCTTTAGGAGCGACCCGTCGTTACCCCTTTCGTAAACCCAACGTTGAAGTAAGTTTTTATTTTTTATTTCGTATCTATTAATTTGCTATATAGTATATGTATTAGTTTGATGTTATTCTTGTTATGCATAGATGTATTAGGATTGATCTTATATGCCCATAGATTTAACGTATTGTATACGCCCATAGATTTAACGTATTGTATACGCCCATAGATTTAATGTATTGTTGTTCTTGTGTTCTTGTTGTTGTTCTTGTTTTTGTTATGTAAAAATGATTGTAAAAAAGTGTAAAAAAATATAAAATGTAAAAAAAGTGTATTACATAGTATATAAAAAATTATATTTAAAAAAAAGTTTATAAAAGTTTGTACTAGAAAAATGTTTGTATTAGAAAATATAAAAATGTTTGTATTAGAAAAGTTTATAAAAAATGTAAAAAAGTGTATACATAGTATATAAAAAATTATTTTAAAAAAAGTTTCTATAACAAAAAGTTTATATAAAAAAGTAGTTAAAAAATTAAGTTTAAAAAATATATTTAAAAAAAAGTTAGTACAAAAGTCATATAAAAATGTTTGTATTAGAAAAAATGTTTGTATTAGAAAAGTTTATAAAAAATATTTGTATTAGAAAAGTTTATAAAAAATGTAGAAAAGTGTATACATAGTATATAAAAAATATATTTAAAAAAATTTCTATAACAAAATGTAAAATAAAATGTCAAAAAAAATGAAGAAAATGTAAAAAATTATATAAAAAAAAGTTCATGCGAAATTTTACGTTAAAAAAAAGTACTTAAAAATGTTTAAATAGAAATTTAAGTTCAAATAAATTATATATAAAAAATTTAAGTTCATACGAAATTTAAAAAATGTTTATAAAAAAGTAAGTTCAGAAAAGTTTATAAAAAGTTAATAAAAAATTAAAATAAAATGTCAAAAAAAATGAAGAAAATGTAAAAAATTATATAAAAAAAGTTCTTACGAAATTTTACGTTAAAAAAAGTACTTAAAAATGTATAAATAAAAAAGGTATGTAAAAAGTTTTACATTATAAAACATAAGTATAAAAAGATATTAAAACATATATTGAAAAAGTAGTAGTACAAAAGTCATATAAAAAATTAAGTTAAAAAAAAGTAGTTCAAAAAGTTGATATAAAAAGTATTATAATACGTGTATTATTTATGTAGATTTAAGAAAAATGCTAGGAGCTCACGGCGGCGACGGCGATGGAAACGATCCGCACCGATCGTGGTGGAAGAAAATAACAGGCTGCAAAAACAGCGGTAAGAAAATTGACTTTACATTAAATTTAGTTATGCATTGAAATAATTGTATTCTTATCGTTTAAAGTAACTTATTTATGTTATTGTTACTTATTGGTTTTGTAGGGTCGAAGAAAACACCACCACCACCAAGAGGGGCAGCCAAACATCTAAACCTTGAGGCTGCCTTCAAGAAAAATGGAGGCCCGTTACCCATGTACTTCGATTACAAATCGAAGACCTTTCAGTCGATCGGGGACTACGGGGCTATGTACAAATCTTTGTTAGGCTC